>OZ019969.1:14401012-14583512 GCA_963970395.1 Ephialtes manifestator | reverse complement strand
TCAAATTATTTTGCACCAATCGATGGTGCGGAAAACTTTTAATAGCCGAAAATCGGTCTGAATTAGGAGTTACGATTTTTTTCAGACTCCGTGGAGGATCTCTATTAGATGAAACATTTGTTGTTCGTCATCTACATTATCATGGACAAGTAATTATTTCGCACTAATTGATGGTGCGAAAAACTTTCGACGGCCCAAAATTGGTCCGGATTGGCAATTACGATTTTTTTTCTAACTCCGTAATTGATCTAAAACCGTAATCGCTCCGAAACGATCAAAATAATTTCAGTACCCACATTGGGATTGTAGAAGGCATACAATAAATATTTCAGCTAACAGACATCCTCCTAAAGTTAGAAGCACATCGTGATTGTTGATTATGAGAATCTCTGTTAGGTCAAACGTGGTTTTTCTATTTGCTACGACATTAAGGAGGTTGGAGTAGTACAGCATTTTAAATATTCCAGTGGGAAAAAGAAATATTATGTTGAACAACACTTGCGTTCGGTGTATCCAAAAATTAAAATAGATTCACCGTTTAGTTGCAGAGATATTGACAATCGTAGTTGGGCTATTTAACATTGCTGTTGTGGAACAGTCACTGATTGACAGCACATAAATTGATACTGCAAAATTGTGAGATAAGCATTTCATGTGAAAAATGTGCTAACGGTAAGAGAATTCTGTCTAAAAATATACCGTCAAATTAAAAAATAATTGACCGTTTAGTTTTTGAGATAGTACAAGTGAAACCGACTTTTCCAGCTTTTGTCTCGGTACGCTTGGGCTTTGACACCGCGGACCTCTCACTCACTCGCTACCTTCCCCACACCGCGCGTGTCTCTGTGCTAATCCCCCCCGAGCGTAGCGCTCCAACCTCCTTAAAGAAGATACTGAAATTATTTGACTCTAATCGATCGTGCAGAAAACGACCCAAACGACCCAAACCGACCCACGGTAGGCCAAATACCGTGCTAATCGGCAATTACAATTTGCTTCGGACTTTAGGAGGATCTCTGTTAGCTGAAATATTTGAGGCATTCCATATGATATTCAACGTTCGTAGAGTGGGTTCATATTTTTTTCCAGAGTATTTAGAGTTCCCCGAATACATACGAGTTATTTCAGATTTTTGATCCTCATTTCCACAATAAAATACCATTTTTTTTTCGCTGCCGATTTAAAACTATCTATGACACAATAAAATTGTTCCGGGATAAAATGTAGGGTTCCGCGTATACTTTTTGATAAAGATGTTTTCAAATTAACCTAGATAATTTTTCAGTCATTTTTTGGCAAAATAATGCCATATCATTTTTTTCGTTGAGAGGGACCATTTTTATTTCACTCAACATTTCACAGAATTTCCGTCATAATGTTAAAAAACAACGAAAAAATCAACACGATGGCCAATTTATATCTTCGCAATGTACGGGGAGTCAATACCCAGTAAACACATAATTGAACAGCAATGTAACCTGGAAGTTACATGTGATTGTAACAATGTAACGCTTGCGTTATGTTGCGGCTATGTAACGTAGGAGTAACATGTGATGTTTCATTTGTTATATGCAGGTAATGTTACTGTTATGTGATATAATATTCTCGTTGGAGTTGCATAACAAAAGCTATGAAACCGCAACGCAACGTGCAAGTAACAATTGGGACGTCACTTTTGTGACAGGAAAGCAATGTTAGCGTTACGTAACGGGGCAACATTGCAAAAACGTTGCACGGGAATATAACATTTACGTAACATGCATATTACGGTGGATATGTAACATCGTAAACATGCGCGTTATGTAACTGTTATATGCCGTAGTTACGTTACAGTTATATAACGATAGTGTGTAACTGTAATGCAACATGTATGTAACGATTGTAATGTAACTGTGGCGATAGTTCGTTCATGTTACAGTTATGTAACGTGGCAACGTTGTAAGAACGTCACATATTCATACAGAATGATATGTCCGCTGGGTGGCTAACGACGAATCAAAATTTTCTCGCAAACAATTCGTGATCCTAGTGTGTATAACACTGAGCGACTTCGCAGTTCAAAAGACACAGTGGGATACCCTTCGGAGGCGTCCTAACTGGTTGGCATTATTTGCCAATAGCTTGTTCTACTTTTAATTGTAGCAACTATTTTTTTGACCTTGTAACGGTAGCGTTTTCGCTACCCGTGGACTTTTGTGGACTTTCAGTCGACAAAAGTTGCGGTTTCGTAACTTTTACGTTACTTGTTTCACATCAGTAACATTACGCAACGGTTATGTAACGGTTATGTAACGCACGTTACATAACATGGTAACATTGTTGAGTGGGAAATAATAACTTACATGTAAGTTACAAGTGATGTTATTCTTTACATTGGGTTCCATTGCTTATACTATGTAGTGAATAGTGCATAGTCAGTAAAATATGTACAGTCAGAAAAGGGGAGAAATAGATAGGTAGATACCAATGAACATGTGCTAGAAACCACGGACGGCGAACGACGGATAAAACGCACGTTTTATTTTTGATGCCCGCTTTAATCTGGTTCAGTGTCGTTACGGGGGTGAATATCACCTATATATATCTTGCCTCGAAGACCACGCTTCTTTCACACGCAATAACGCAAGCTCGGAGAAATAGAACGTAATTAAAAAATTGGAAATTTCCGAAAGACAATATAAGGTAGTCCTCGCATCAGTTAAGGCAATCGAAGCAATACTTTCGTTTACACGTTAAAAAAATCATCATGAACATGTTATAAAATCGAGAATACTCATATACGATATCATTATAAATATTTCAGTCCTTCGTGCAAAAAAGTGCACTTATTTTCAGCTCGTACTATAAGCCCACACTCGCTAAAAAAAAAGTGTCTTTGCCTAGTATTGTAATGTACTATTTTTATCTGATTTCGCTAGAATAACATGCATGCGCAAAATCGCTAAATTTTAACTTCTGACTCGTATGCATGCGCAAAATCGCTAATTTTTAACTTCTGACTCGTATGCATGCACAAAATCGTTAATTTGTAACTTCTGACTCGTACGCACGTGCAATCCCGTTTCGTTACTCCCTAAGGAGGAAACGATTTTCCGTCGTCGAAGACTGTGCATGGAAATGTGAAATGTACATGGAAAATCTTACTTTCCATGCCGCGGTGACGAAAAAAATGTATCGTAGACTATACGAGAGGGAGCGCAATTTCTACCTCGAGTGATTATAACAAATTTCTCCCAAAAATCACGCACGTCTTACCCTGGTAGCATATCATACTATAGTCTCATTAGTGCACGTGTTTTATATTTTAGTATATTTACTTTTTCGTATCGATTTTGACTCAACACTCGATAACGACAAGAAAAACGTTTTTACCTGACGCGGTATCCACTCGTAATTTTGTTTACAAAAAGCTGCCACCACAGAATAGTACATTACGTTACAAGGAAGAGAAGTGCAACTTTTCACCGAGAATGAAGTTTGATGACCGAGCGAAGCGAGGGCAGAAATTCACACGAGGTGAAAAGTTGCACCGCTCCCGTGTAACGTACTATACTTTTCTCCCGATTTCACTAAAAAATAACCACATTTCGTGTGTGCAACAAGGATGGAGAATAAGCTCATTTTTAACAAATGACGACACGCATACGTAGTACGGCTTTTATTACTCTCGCCCAGACAGGAATGAGCTGATTACCTCCCGAGGGAGGTAATGAAAGCGGACTGCGCATGCGTATGTCATTCGTAACAAATAAGCGATTTCCCGCCCGCGTTTCGGACACGAAATGGGGTTATTTTAAATGAGTCGGGAGAAATAGTATATTGCGGCGCGAGGGACGGAAAACACATTTCGGGAGGAAAAATGTTTTTCACCATACCTGCGCGAAAAGTTCGACTTCCCGCCCTACGGGCTTTACGTAATTCGAACTTTCCGCTGCAGATATGGTGAACTCGCCGCACTCGTACCACAGACAGCACTCGCCTTCGGCTCGTGCAACATCCCAACCTGCGTATAATGATTGGTTTCTCGCCCTTGTATCGCAAAGTACTATTATGCCACTCCGTGCGAGAAATGCGTACTTCTCACACGCTTCGATTCGCTTCACGTGCGAGAAATCGCACTTCTTGTAATAGTGGCATAAAATATATTTCGTGTTACCTACTATTTTTTTAATATAAATTATCGAATAAATCGTATGCGGTCGCGGTATTTTGAATATGTACACGCTGTACAAAAGTCGTGTTTTTTTCGTTGAGAAGACCATGAAGGTGATGTGACACATTTATGGCATCGAGAGAGATATATCTAATCTTCCTGAAGCAAATATCTCCGCCACGGTTCCCTAGCGGATCCGAGCAACCGTCATTTTGTGGTTGCTTTACGGTCACATACAAGTAACCGTCATTATGAGGTTCATTTCCAGTTGTTTTACCGTAAAACAACTGTAATGTAACCGACAAAGCGACCGTTATTTTGGAACAAAAAAGAACCCGATTGCAACTGCACTGCGACCAATGTTTTAACCAAAAACAAACTTTAAAGTAACGCAGAAGTAACCGACAGTTTGTTAAAAGTTGTTTTTCGGTGATTTGAAAGATCTTCATATAAGACCCGAAACGGAACATTGAGTTCATTATGGGTCACTTTACGGTTACCCGCCGGTCAGTAGGTTCCTTCTGGGTTATTCTGGAGTGATTTTTTGTTCCATAACGACCGGTCACTCTTCGGTTATTTTGCGGTTCTTCAGATCCGCTAGGGTTGAGTTTTCCAATAAAATACGAGAACGGTCGACTGCATGATTCTGAAACGCAGTCAGGCATTCTCATCGCTTATCCGGAAGATGATTCGGGGGCGAGAAAAATGCTTTACAGTTTTTATTACCTATCGAGCATGTCCTTAAGGTACATTCAAACATTACGAAAGCAATAACTGATGCTTAAGGATCAACATCAGTCAAAGTTGTAAAACCCTAATTCTTTTCATAATAATAACTGGCTGCGATTATAATATCGTGTGTAAACTTTTTCATAGTGAGAAAAATATTAACTTGCCATGCAATTTCATGGTAATCTTATGGAATAAATAGAGAAATACAATTAACGCATTGAGAAAGTAATGATGGATAAGGCTTGTCCATTTATATGACAATTTTTATCAACATTCAATTGAAATATTAGGTTTTTTTTACAGCTCTTTAAAAATGCACCCATTTTACAATCCCTACAGGTTATTATTACAAAATCATAATTACAAAACAAACTGCACCGTAATCTTCATTTCTTAAATTAGTGGGATCTTATACATTACTTTAAGAAATAAACATGTAAGTTATAAATTATACATAAGTCTTAGCTTAACATTTTTTAGAAGCAAATGATAATAATAACCCTACTTGAAATTCTAACATCACTAATAGAGTAGAAAGAATTTAAAAGCGCATCCGTATTTATTGTACGTGAACTTTTCTATGTAATGACTAATCATTTATTTATATTTAGCCGCTATACTATAACAAAATAGATTTAAGTAAACCCAAAACACGTAGTGTAAAGAGGAGTTGAAACACCTCGGTCAATGGACCATTGGCTTCTACAAATATTTAAAAACAATTTCTGTATCTACATTAAGGGATCTTTCCAGTGTGAAGAAAAAATTGTTTTTTTTTGGTCTTATCCATTAGTATATACGGTCAAAAAGATCCTCTCAAATTTTTAAAGCGAAATTCAAAATACTTCGCTGAGATACTTTATGGATCTGGCATCGCCGATTAGTCGTAAGTACACAATTTAGGTATCAAGAGTCGCGGTAGCGACTCGACGCCAAGTTAAAAAAGAAATGAATGTTGCCTTCATATGAAATTTCTACACTCGAAACTTTAAACGCGTTTTTCTCGAAACGATATTTTTCAAAACGGTGGACATTCTCCAGGGAACAGTTTTCAAGCGATTGTTTTCAAATTTTAGGAGAACATTCTTCACGCTACTCTCTATCGTGCTATGGAAGCTTTTTTTTAAAAAATCTTTCCATTTTTTTTTTAAAGAAAAATTGTTGAAAAAGACAGCTAAATTCGGTACTTTTTGTTCAAACGGCCGCCATTTCGTCAATTTTGATAAATAAAAGAAAGCCTCCATAGCGCGATAGCCAATCGCATACTATTTAATAATCCGTTGGGTTTTTTTTTTAGATCAAATTTGCGACTCCGAGGATGTCCACCATGAGGCTATCTTTTTTATCAACATTATTAAAAAAAAAAAATTTAACCAATGAATATCGTCTTATAAAAAATCATTTTCTGTCATTCATGATTACCTTAATATGTCATAAAAATTTCAGATTTATCGGCGTATAGTAACCGTCCGAAAACAAGATCGTGGAAATAGGCCATTTTTTTGGGCCGCCACACTGGAAAGATCCCTTAACGTAACAAATAATATATGTAACCAATAAAAACCGTTTCCTACTAGTACTGATGATGACAATAGTATGTGAAAAGCATATATGAGGCATTCTTTATCAACTGGGCCACTTTTTTCGGTCGACCTCCCGGAGATTTTTCTAAATTTGTCAGTTTGTTGTACGATTAGAGATGGGTGTTTGTAATTTTTTACAGGATTTACGTTTTTTTTTAAATATCATTATATCGCAGAAAATATTGGACTCTCAAAAAATTCTTAAGAGCATTAACTTTTCCATTTTCCATCTACTTTCGAGTGATGTTAAAATCATAATTTTTCCAACGGAAGAAAGTCAATTTTTCGAAAAAAAGCAATAAATAATTTTTTTAACGAAAAACCCACCTTTGATGCCGTTCTTAATTTTACATGTCAAAGAAGCTAGGACATCCACATGTGATTTTTTACTTAAAACCTATATAGGAATTAAAGGCAATTTAAGTGCCAAAAAAAAAATTTTGCCGCTCCATCCCTTATACCGGAAACGTGTGGATGTTCTAGCTTCGGGCGAAGCTAGAACATCCACAACTGAAAAAGTGTTAAATATAAGGGGCGCCGAATTAAAATGTGCATGTGATTTAAAGGCTCTTTAAAGGCTTTCGAATGAGACTAGTTTCGATAAGATCGGATTATCCTTTCGGGAGATACCACCCCCAGGAGGAAAAAATTGATTTTTTTAAATATCTCGACCAAAAACAAAGCTAGGACCTTCCTATTGATCGTAAAATTCATCTAAATTTAACTATTTAATATTTCCATACCCACCGATTTTACCGCTCCATCCCTTACAGTTAAAAAACCACCCCCATATCCTATATTATTGTAACGTGGCGTACGATGTAGCTAGAGCATTGTGATTAGTCGTAAAATTCATCTTAATTTAATAGCTAAACATTTCCGAACCAACCGATTTTACCGCTCCATCCCCTTCCGTTAAAAAAGCCATCCTCGTATTCTATATTACTGTAACGCGGCGTACAATATATCTAGAACATTGTGACGTCTTAAAATTCATCTTAATTTAACAGCTCAACATTTCCGTACCAGACGATTTTACCGCTCCATCTCTTTCCGCTAAAAAACAACCCTCTTACCCAATATTATTATAACGTTGCGTACAATATAGCTAGAGCATTGTGATTAGTCTTAAAATTCATCTTAATTTAATAGCTAAACATTTCCGTACCAACCGATTTTACCGCTCCATCCCCTTCCGTTAAAAAAGCCACCCCCGTATTCTATATTATTGTAACGCGACGTACAATATATCTAGAACATTGTGACTAGTCTTAAAATTCATCTTAATTTAACAGCTCAACATTTCCGTACCAAACGATTTTACCACTCCATCTCTTTCCGCTAAAAAAACAACCCCCTTACCCAATATTATTATAACGTAGCGTACAATATAGCTAGAGCATTGTGACTAGTCTTAAAATTCATCTTAATTTAATAGCTCAACATTTCCGTACCAAACGATTTTACCGCTCCATCCCTTTCCGCTAAAAAAACAACCCCCTTATCCGGTATTATTATAACGCGGCGTACAATATAGCTAGAGCATTGTGATTAGTCTTAAAATTCATTTTGCATTAACAGCTCAATATTTCCACTCTTTCCGATTTTACCGCCCCATCCCTTACGTCGAGATACTTGGAAAAATCCATTTATGGACCCCAGGGGATGGTATTTCCTGAAGGGGGTTTCCGATTTGATCGAAAATAGTCTTAATCGAAAGCCTTTAAATAGCCGTTAAATCACACGCACATTTCAATTCGGTGCTCCTTAAGATAACCATTTTTTTTTAATTGTGGATGTTTCAGCTTCGCCGTCACTCAGAACATCCACAGCTGAAAAAAAAGTTAAGTGTAAGGGGTGCCAAATTAAAAACTGCATGTGATTTAACGGCTATTTAAAGGCTCTCGATTAAAACTAGTTTCGATGAAATCGGAACATCCCTTCACGAGTTATCACCCCCTAGGCTCCAAGTGCTATCTTGAGAATCAGTTTCGGAGCTCAGGGGATGGTATTTCCTGAAGGGGTGAACCGATTTGATCGAAAATAGTCTTAATCGAAAGCCTTTAAATAGCCGTTAAATCACACGCACATTTCAATTCGGTGCTCCTTAAGTTAACCATTTTTTTTAAATTGTGGATGTTTCAGCTTCGCCGTCACTCAGAACATCCACAGCTGAAAAAAAAGTTAAATGTAAGGGATGCCAAATTAAAAACTGCATGTGATTTAACGGCTATTTAAAGGCTCTCGATTAAGACTAGTTTCGATGAAATCGGAACACCCCTTCACGAGATATCACCCCCTAGGCTCCAAGTGCTATCTTGTGAATCAGTTTCGAAGCTCAGGGGATGGTATTTCCTGAAGGGGTGAACCGATTTCATCGAAATTACTCTTAATCAAGAGCCTTTAAATAGCCGTTAAATCACACGCACATTTTAATTCGGTGCTCCTTAAGTTAATCATTTTTTTTTTCATTGTGGATGTTTCAGCTTCGCCGTCACTCAGAACATTCACAGCTGAAAAAAAAGTTAAATGTAACGGGTGCCAAATTAAAAGCTGCATGTGATTTAACGGCTATTTAAAGGCTCTTGATTAAGACTATTTTCGATCAAATCGGAACACCCCTTCAGAAAATACCATCCCCTGAGCTCCGAAACTGATTCACAAGATAGCATTTGGAACCGAGGGGGTGATATCTCGTGAAGGGATGTTCCAATTTCATCGAAACCAGTTTCATTTGAAAGCCTTTAAAGAGCCGTTAAATCATATGCATAAGCTAATCCCCAAAAAAACCCTTTCGGGTAAAAATTTGAGACATGTACATTTACGTGATCAATCCCAAAAAAAATCTGTCAAAAAAAAAATCTTCAGTGACATTACTGTTTACCCCAAAAAATACTGTCCATCTAAAAAAATCACTGCGGGTAAAAAGACTAGTCCAATATTTACTGTCTACTGTGAATACTGTGAAAAAAGTTTTGAAATAAACGGAAAACATCTGCAGCATGTACAGCCAAGTACATGTGAAAAAATACTTGAACAGTATTATTGTTTATCCTAAAAAGTACAGTGGGTAAAAGTTTGGAACAGTATACAGTTTACACGTACAATCAGTTTTAAAGTTAAACAAAAACATCTGTAGCATATATTGATAAGTACATGTGTAGCATATTACAATATTCTTCTTCATAAGAAGAAATAATAAAAAAATAGCAAATAAATGAAAAGTTGATTACAAAAATAAATTAGACCTCAGTACTTGGCGAGTTAGCAAAATGCAGTTAACTGGACCATTTTGGATATTTATATCAAGAGTAAGTATAAAAACTCGCCATGTACTGAGGTCTAATTTATTTTTGTAATCAACTTTTCATTTATTTGCTATTTTTTTTTATTATTTCTTCTTATGAAGAAGAATATTGTAATATGCTACACATGTACTTATCAATATATGCTACAGATGTTTTTGTTTAACTTTAAAACTGATTGTACGTATAAACTGTATACTGTTCCAAACTTTTACCCACTGTACTTTTTAGGACAAACAATAATACTGTTCAAGTATTTTTTCACATGTACTTGGCTGTACGTGCTGCAGATGTTTTCCGTTTATTTCAAAACTTTTTTCACAGTATTCACAGTAGACAGTAAATATTGGACTAGTCTTTTTACCCGCAGTGATTTTTTTAGATGGACAGTATTTTTTGGGGTAAACAGTAACGTCACTGAAGATTTTTTTTTTGACAGATTTTTTTTGGGATATTGATTTTTTTTGGGATTGATCACGTAAATGTACATGTCTCAAATTTGTACCCGAAAGGGTTTTTTTGGGGATTTCACTACTTTTTGTCAAAGTTTATACTGATTGACAAACACACTCGATACTGCACTGATGTTTTAAAGTTATCTCACCAAATCAAATATTCATTTGAACTGTTATTCCTTCGCGACTAACCAAAAGATATATAAAAATAAGTATGAAAAATGAAACTGAAATCGTTAACACACGTGGACCTAGTTATTCTATAAAATAACTAAAAATCTGCAAAAACATACATCGTGATAAACACGACCGGTTGCGGAGTCGATAAGGGATGTGACGTCGGTAAAACAGACGATATTCCTCAAGGCGCAACCGCATGGCGCGTCACAAGCTAGAGGCGTAGCGACGCGATATGTTTGAAAACACTCAACCGGTGATTCACGCCGAGCCCAGTCGGTATCAAAAATTGTAATGAACCATTTTTACGCGTATTTAATTGTTTCGTTTAGCTGCAAATGCAAGTATGCATGAAAATCGTTAATTACAGTTTTTATTACCGCAGTCGGCGTTTCACATGCCCTTAACGCGAGTGAATGACAGTGCTAGTGAATATTCTTAAGGTGATGTGACACATGTTCGAAAACTGCAATGGGTATCGAAAACTGTAATAATCAAATCTACAAATTAGTATTCACTTCGTCTATCTACGACGGAGTAAAACCTAATTTACTTTCGTCTAAAATATTAATCGGCTCTGAGTAGATTTGATTACAGTTTTTTATACCGATTACAGTTTCCCTGCAGTTTTAAAACATGTGTCACATCACCTTAACCCTTAGTCTGCCTAGGGGGGTCGTTTGCGTCCGAGCGAAAATCAAATGTCGGTGTAACTCCTAAGTCCGCTCACGGGCGGCGCTGCTAGGCTTATGTAAAAAAAGTTAGGCCCCTCTAAGACCGACTGTTACGAGCCAATACCACTCGTTTTTAGTATGAGTTGAACAGACTCTGGTTGGTCCGTTTACTTTTGCTGCCTGGCGAATAGAAATTCGTGCCTGAGTGGCGGGAAATATATATATAGGTTTAAACACTTAATTCTTTAATAAAATGGAACACGATGTTTTATATTTTAAACACTTGTACTTTTAATCAACACCTTTTCAATATTGTACAATTCACTTTAACATTAAGTCCGATGTCTTTAAAAACTTAGAAATTTAACATACACAGTTTTGAATTAATATTTACGAACAACACTTTAAGAAAAAAAACTAAACTCATCGTACTTCTATCCGCGACGGAGAAGGTACCGATTCCGGAACGATGTATAAAACGCGAAGGTTGTCATGAGACTGCTTGCTTGACGCCGTGACTCTTTGGAGTTTCATTTTCTCCCTTCAAGATGAAATGTTTTTGCGATTGGTCAAAAGTCAAGAAGTAGGGGTTGGTAGCGGGGGTAGAAAGTATGCGGCGGCCCAAGCGACTGAGGGTTGCATGGGTCCAGCGTGGGAAGACCGAAGGGCCTGAGATAGCCGGCGTCGTGTGTGACACAAAACAGAAGGGCTTTCGCGACTCGCTACGGGCCTCCGGTGGTTGTAAAACATTTGGCGACCAGCTTCAATCAGCGTGTGGTCGTTCAAGTACCGAGTTCTGCAACTACAAGACTTCTTTAAGAAAAACGCGAAGGGATTTATTGCTGTTCTGGCTAATGTACAATTTCAGTGAAAGTCGTGTTTGAGAAAAACACGATTCTTAATCCTGCTTTTAGTTCTTGAGTCACGTCGTTTTGCAAACACTCACATTTTCCATTTTACAATGACTACACGTCTGCAGCAGAAACACTCTAAATCCATATGCTAGTACTGTTAACATAAAAATTCTTTACTTATACGCCTTCTGAAGAGAGACTGTTCTTTTCCCTGGCACTCTTCAGATTATTATTGTTCTTGGCATTCGCCCGAGCCCTCGGGGAAACCAGGGTAAAAACCCGAGAGAGAACGCAAAATTAATCATGTATAAACATATACGAAATTATGTACAAATAACTCAATAATTACAATGGTCTTATTATTACTTATTAATTAATTAATCTACAATTACTCTTAAGGCCTGTGTCATTGAGTAACGGGTTGCTCATGGTGATTTGAATATAGTTCTTATATTGCGTCGTAGGGGGCAGACGCGTGCCGAGCATGCGCTAAGCACACGACCTGAGAAGTGGCGCTGCCAGTCCTTCTGTAACGCCTGAGCGTCTTGATTCGCGGGAATTTGAATTATATCCAACGATGTCCTTTCCTGGGTCCAGTTGATAAAGGGTAAAAACCCACCTTGTGAATCAGGAAGGATTGTCAGAGAATAAAATGAGATCCGTTCGCTTTCGGTATTAAAATTGTTATGCTTTATTCTTTGACGATTTTTTGAGTCTAGGCTAGAAGAACCACACAACGGCTCTCCTACCCAATGCTCTCGCAGCCAATCACGCACGAGTTCACTAAGACAAGGAAGCATTTTCTATTCCGTGCATTTTCTCACGGACGCGATAAGAGAAGGGCCAGCAGTCACCACTCCACTTATCGAAGGCTAGACTTAGGGATAAACATTTATATAAACTCGAAACTCTGAAATAAACATACATGCGCCCGACGTCTTTTCAATATCAAAGATAATAACTAAATATACATACGCCGACACAATCATGTCTTTGTATTCATTCTTTGCCTTCAAGAAATATCTAATATTATTGCAACATATTATTATAAGTCACCATTTATTAATTTCGAATCTCTCGGGGTATAATTATTCTATTTAATTTAGCCGATTTATACCAATAGCTTTATTCTGCAATACGAATCTTTGAATAAACCGCGTTAAGATAATGGTAAAGTGACGCATGCGTCACACTTCCTCAGCTGTTGTAAGGTGCAATTGAATTTCGTTCCGGACGCAAACGACCCCCCTAGGCAGACGGCGGTTGTCAAAACCGTAAGTAATTTTTTTTTCGTTTCTTCGCCTGAAAGACTTTATTGATGCTATAAAAGTGCCACAAAAAATTTGGGTGCAAAAAAAAAATTTCGATTTTTTTTAATTAAATTTTTTTTTTTTAAGTTGATTGGTGAAAATGACGCAACGATCCGCCGAGGACGTTGTACGGCAACTCCGTCCCCGCCGGGATATAGTATATTTCGGCGGCGAAGAGAGCGAAAGCGAAGTGGACGAAGTCACTCGTAAAACCCCATCTCGAAGTCCTATCGATGCGGAATCGTTTGATAGTACGGAATTAGTTTTAAAATTATTTGATAGTCCACTTTTCGACCGAAAATATGAAAAAAAACTGTAAAGTGTAATCAGCGTGTTACATTACCGGGTCATGTGGTCACATTACCAGAAATGGAACGGTAATATAACCGCCTGTTTTAATTTTTCACCAAAATCAATTAAATTTGCATCCAATCGATGCGGAATCGTTTGATAGTTAACAATTAACAGATAATATCGATTGATAGTCCACGGTGTGTAAAATAAAAATGAAAAAACGCTTTATAAGGCACGGTCACCTGGGAACATAACCTAAAATATCAAGTTTTGCGCTAAAATTAATTTAATGCACACGAAATCAATGCGGAATCGTTTGATAGTTGATAATTATCGTATGATACCGTTTGATAGTTCATAGTTCGTCATCAAAAGAATTTAGAAAACTTTATGCGCTTCATAGAGCCCCGCCAGATCGCAGCATAACCTGAAATCGATTAAACGTATACGCAATCAATGCGAAATCGATTGATAGTTGACAATTATCGTATGATAACGTTTGACAGTCCACGGTTTGTCATAAACAGCATTTAAAAAACTGTATGCGCTTCATGGGGCACGGTTACCTGGGAACATAACCTAAAATATCATGTTTCGCGCAAAAATTAATTCAATGCACACATAATCAATGCGGAATCGTTTGATAGTTGATAATTATCGTATGATACCGTTTGATAGTTCATAGTTCGTCATCAAAACAACTTAGAAAACTGTCTGTCTTCATAGTGGCCGGCCAGCTTGCAGCATAACCTGAAATCGATTAAACGTACACACAATCAATGCGATATCATTTGATAGTTAATAATTATCGTATGATACTGTTCGATAGTCCATAGTTTGTCATTAAAAAGATGTATAAAACTGTATGCGCTTCACAGAGCCCGCCCAACTTGCAGCACATAAACTGAAATCGATTAAACGTATACGCAATCAATGCGGAATCGTTTCATAGTTGACGATTGTCGTGTAATACTGTTTGGTAGTCCACGGTTTTTCATAAACAGCATTTAAAAAACTGTATGCGCTTCATAGGGCACGGTCAACTGGCAACATAACCGGAAATTGATGTTTCTCGTCAAAATGAATTTAATACAGTATGATTCTAAACCACTAACACATTTGACATTTTTTGTTGAAAGTACAAATGAAATCATCACAGATATCATCAAAAACTACAGATTCGTTGAGTATTAGAAAAAAAAGACAATGTAAAAACGATTAAAAAAATCGTAAATTCAGTGCTGCCTCATACATTCATAAAAATAATTATAATTAATACGCAAAACGTTTGCAGATAATCGTTTATCGCAAGTCGTTCATGTATCTAAATCTGTTATTACCAAGTGTGTAATAGTTATAAACAGGAAAAAAGAAAATTCGTGGTTTAAGTACTGATGACAAATGCATAGTTTAGTTTATTAGTTTCCTTGCGTTATGATAACCTTATATTCTCTGTACAAAATATATATATTATTTATAATTATTTTTATGAATGTATGAGGCAGCACTGAACTTACGATTTTTTTTTTCGTTTTTTCATTGTCTTTTTTTCTTATACTCAACGAATCTGTAGTTTTTGATGATGTCTGTGATGATTTCATTTGTACTTTCGACAAAAAATGTCAAATGTGTTAGTGGTTTAGAATCATACTGTATTAACTTGATTTTGGCGAAAAACATCAATTTCCGGTTTTGTTGCCAGTTGATCGTGCCTATGAAGCGCATACAGTTTTTGTAATGCTGTTTATGAAAAACCGTGGGCTATCCAACGGTATTACACGATAATCGTCAACTATCAAATGATTCTGCATTGATTGCGTATACGTTTAATCGATTTCTGGATATGCTGCGATCTGGCCAGGCTCTATGAAGCTCGTAAAGTTTTCCAAATTCTTTTGATGACGAACTATGAACTATCAAACGGTATCATATGATAATCATAAACTATCAAACGATTCCGCATTGATTGCGTGTGCATTGAATTAATTTTAGCGCAAAACATCGATTTTAGGTTATGTTGCCAGGTAACCGTGCCCTATGAAGCGCATACAGTTTTTTAAATGCTTCTTATGACAAACCGTGAACTATTAAACGGTATCATACGATAATTGTCAACTATCTATCGATTCCGCATTAATTGCGTATACGTTTGATCGATTTCAGGTTACGCTGCGATCTGGACGGGCTCTATGAAGCGCATAAAGTTTTCTAAATTATTTTGATGACGAACTATGAACTATCAAACGGTATCATACGATAATTATCAACTATCAAACGATTCCGCATTGATTACGTGTGCATTGAATTAATTTTAGCGCGAAACATGATATTTTAGGTTATGTTCCCAGGTGACCGTGCCTTATAAAGCGTTTTTTCATTTCTTTTTACACACCGTGGACTATCAATCGATATTATCTGTTAATTGTTAACTATCAAACGATTCCGCATCGATTGGATGCAAATTTAATTGATTAATTTATATTTATATTTATGTAATGTGATATTAGATGTTCTTCACACCTTTAGATAATATTTTCTCGCCAAAAACTTCGGTAGGCTTTTTAAGCGCCATAACTTATCTCCAAAATCCGCTGTGTCCATTGCATATTTTACTTTTCCGATGTCGAGATGTTTGACTAATGAAATCTGCAATTGAAACGCGGACAGGAGATTTTCCCATATCTTTCTGTGCTAATATTGGACTTTTTGAAGGGATAAATAATCATTAAATGGATGGCTACCACGCCTGGGATTTTTTTAACACAATTCTATGTAATAAAACTATAGTATAGCCGAAAATTATAGAATTCTAAAGACTATCACCTCACGCTCGGAATACCTTAAATTGACGAATTTTCGCGAACCGGCATCAAACTACCGGAAAACAGTTGACTATAGCGTAGCCACGCGTTCCTTGATTGGCCAAATAGCGGCCGGCTGGACAATCTGAGTCAAATGACACTCTTATTTAAACTACTACCGTTTTATAAATATACACACCTTATCATCACACACACTTCATAATTTTTCTCTCTTTATATTGTGATTCTTAAAATAGCGAAATGTGTGATACTTCGCTTTTTCCCCATAATAAAAAATATCGACTTTCTATTGACTAGGTACTCCGCTCATATTACCTTAAATAGCCGTTAAATCACATGCAGCTTTTAATTTGGCACCCCTTACATTTAACTTTTTTTTTCAGCTGTGGATGTTCTGAGTGACGGCGAAGCTGAAACGTCCACAATTTAAAAAAAAGATTAACTTAAGGAGCACCGAATTAAAATGTGCGTGTGATTTAACGGCTATTTAAAGGCTTTCGATTAAGACTATTTTCGATCAAATCGGTTCACCCCTTCAGGAAATACCATCCCCTGAGCTCCGAAACTGATTCACAAGATAGCACTTGGAGCCTAGGGGGTGATATCTCGTGAAGGGATGTTCCGATTTCATCGAAACTAGTCTTAATCGAGAGCCTTTAAATAGCCGTTAAATCACATGCAGTTTTTAATTTGGCACCCCTTACATTTTACTTTTTTTTCAGCTGTGGATGTTCTGAGTGACGGCGAAGCTGAAACATCCACTATTTTAAAAACATGGTTAACTTAAGGAGCACCGAATTGAAATGTGCGTGTTATTTAACGGCTATTTAAAGGCTTTCGATTAAGACTATTTTCGATCAAATCGGAACCCCCCTTCAGGAAATACCATCCCCTAGGGTCCATAAATGGATTTTTCCAAGTATCTCGACGTAAGGGATGGGGCGGTAAAATCGGAAAGAGTGGAAATGTTGAGCTGTTAAATTAAGATGAATTTTAAGACTAGACACAATGTTCTAGATATATTGTACGCTGCGTTACAATAATATAGAATACGGGGGTGGCTTTTTTAACGGAAGGGGATGGAGCGGTAAAATCGGTTGGTACGGAAATGTTTAGCTATTAAATTAAGATGAATTTTAAGACTAATCACAATGCTCTAGCTACATCGTACGCCACGTTACAATAATATAGGATATGGGGGTGGTTTTTTAACGGTAAGGGATGGAGCGGTAAAATCGGTGGGTATGGAAATATTAAGTAGTTAAATTTAGATGAATTTTACGATCAATAGGAAGGTCCTAGCTTTGTTTTTGGTCGAGATATTTAAAAAAATCAATTTTTTCCTCCTGGGGGTGGTATCTCCCGAAGGGATGATCCGATATTATCGAAACTACTCTCATTCGAAAGCCTTTAAAGAGCCTTTAAATCACATGCACATTTTAATTCGGCGCCCCTTATATTTAACACTTTTTCAGTTGTGGATGTTCTAGCTTCCAGCGAAGCTAGAACATCCACGCGTTTCCGGTATAAGGGATGGAGCGGCAAAACTTTTTTTTTGGCACTTAAATAGCCTTTAAATAGCCTTTAATTCCTATATAGGTTTTAAGTAAAAAAATCGCATGTGGATGTCCTAGCTTCTTTGACATTAATTTTACAACGTGTTTCGCATTGTATGGAAATTCTGAGAAAAAAATCCCAAATGGAACCTCTATTCTTAGGCAGTAAAAAATTAAAAATTAATACATTTATTCCTGCCTCAGAATCTCCATACAATGCCAAGTAGCCTGTGAAATTGAAAACGGAATCGAAGGTGCTTTTTTCGTAAAAAAAAAATATTTATTGCTTTTTTTGCAAACAATTGACTTTCTTCCGTTGGCAAAATGATAACTTTAACATCACTCGAAAGTAAATGGAAAATTAAAAAGCTAATGTTCTTAAGAATTTCTTGAGGGACCAATATTTTCTGAGATATAGTGATATTTAAAAAAAAAAAGGGTAAATTGTGAACGGCGCCTTTTTCAAAATCTGAAAAAATCGCAGTAGTACAACAAAATTTCAGATTAAGGAGGGCGACCAGTTGCACCCCTTGTTAGATAAAATCTCAAATTTTTTATATGAGATAAATTGAACATAGAACTTTGCTACTGTTAAATCTCAGCACGGCCTACCGGACTTTTTTCCAAGAAATCTGAACTCAAAAATCGTGCATTTAACACGGGGTCTTATGGAAACAGTGCTTTCTCGATACTTCAATCAGATAATTAAAACCTTTGGCAGTTAGATGACGCAGATAACAAAGTCGCTATCTGTTCATCAAATTCTAACGATTCTAACGCGATCATGGAAAAAGGGGGCTGCCGGACATTGCAGACAGATATTTTGAGTTAAAGTGCAAGCAGCAGCCGAAATCGGTCATTGTTCCAAGCGGATCTGTCACACTCGGCTACACTTGGTAACAGTGGCATGAAGTTGGCTGACCAACTTTAACTTTTTTAACTTTTTCTTTTTTATATCATTTGATAATCGTTAGATATTGATTGATAGTCTAATATCAATGTTTGACAGTCGAAAGTTTTTTTTTTTTAATAAAAATCAAAATATACCCTGAAGATAGCGGAATTTTTTATATTTTTCCACCGAATCTAATTTTTGTTAGTCCTATCGATGCGGAATCGTTTGATAGTACGGAATTAGTTTTAAAATTATTTGATAGTCCACTTTTCGACCGAAAATATGAAAAAAACTGTAAAGTGTAATCAGCGTGTTACATTACCGAGTCATGTGGTCACATTACCAGAAATGGAACGGTAATATAACCGCCTGTTTTAATTTTTCACCAAAATCAATTAAATTTGCATCCAATCGATGCGGAATCGTTTGATAGTTAACAATTAACAGATAATATCGATTGATAGTCCACGGTGTGTAAAAAAAAATGAAAAAACGCTTTATAAGGCACGGTCACCTGGGAACATAACCTAAAATATCATGTTTCGCGCTAAAATTAATTCAATGCACACGTAATCAATGCGGAATCGTTTGATAGTTGATAATTATCGTATGATACCGTTTGATAGTTCATAGTTCGTCATCAAAATAATTTAGAAAACTTTATGCGCTTCATAGAGCCCGTCCAGATCGCAGCGTAACCTGAAATCGATCAAACGTATACGCAATTAAGGGAAGGGAGTCAGGTCAAAATAATTAAATTTGTAAATTCAATATCATCCAAATTCTCTTGCATATAAAAATGATCAATGAACTATATTGTTGGTACTCGATGAAAGGATTTTTTACTGTCATCTGACTTGCGTATGCCTTTCCATATTATCTTAAGCAAAGGTCTTAGGTTTTCCACTCTGCGCATGATTCAGACCAAACTGCTAGGCAGATTGGGCTAGTTGATGTCTCATTTTCTTCTTCATAAAAAGATACACCGGCTAAATGGAGCAAAATATTTTTTTTTCATTCTGAAAGCAAAATTAATAACTGATTTAGAAAATAGCATAAAATTTATTTAGTAATAATTATGTCACTTGAAAAATATTACCTTTTATTAACTTTTGCTCCATTTAGCCGGTGTATCTTTTCATGAAGAAGAAAATGAGACGTCAACCAGCCCAATCTGCCTAGCAGTTTGGTCTGAAGCACGCGCAGAATAGGTTTAAAACCAAGTTTCGGCAAATGGCATCTAAAGCTTACCACTCAAATAAAAATGTTTATGCTGTTTTCACCTTTGGGGCACCTTAGTACCTTTAATGAACAAAATAAAAATATTATTTGCAAGTCAGATTACAGAATATTATTAATAATGTTATTAATAAATGTTTTTTTTTTACAAATAAAACATAAATGAATGCCTAATTTGAAAAAAACCTGTAAATAATATGGAGATGATCACTTTTATTGACAACATCACTGAAAATTTATAAGGAGTTGACACATTCACAAATGTGCTGCACAAACATTAAATCATCACTTCATAACAAATTTACATATCTGATCACTTCTGATGATTGTTGATTCTGTTTTAAACACTATTGATTGACTATTGATTGATTGAAAAACCGTAAATGGCCAACGGAATCAAACTAATAATATAATATGAACGAAAAATAAAAACGTCAATTCGAGGTTATGCGTCTCGCATGTAGCAGAAGTAACTTCTCGAGGCAGTAACACGCTGCGCATGCGATACGTGCTAAGGTATCACAGCGCATGTCCCATTATTCGCGCGAATTCGAATATAATGTAAATGTTACGTGTTGCCTTGAAGACATCACACTCTCATCGCGTCATTTGTATCGCGTTTCGCTAACTGATTTAAAAAATGGTAAACAAATAAAAATTTATGTACAAATACGTAATAAACTTTTTATTATATAGAAAAAAATCATTAAAAAACAGGTATATTGCAGAAATCGGCCATTTTTTCGCATTCAGGTCTAAGATTTTGCAGGTTCAGAGGGTATACTTAACTAAACGAAACTGCCGAAGAGAAAAAAAAAAAAAAATATTTGATTTTTTTTTTCTACAACACCCTTAATTATTTTGTGTGAACAAAAAATCCGCCATAATGTCTGCATATAACAAAAATAAATAAATAAAATAATTAAAAATTTAAATATAATATTCTGGTAATTTTTACGACTTTTGAGAAAATTAAATATGAATGGTACCGTAGAAACTTAGCCATTTTTGCGAATTCCGGCTTATAACTTTACTAATAGATAGATTACATGGAAATTAATGTTTTCACAGAAAAAAAAAATAAACGATTTTTTTAAATTTTTGACCTGACTCCCCCCCCTTAATGCGGAATCGATAGATAGTTGACAATTATCGTATGATACCGTTTAATAGTTCACGGTTTGTCATAAGAAGCATTTAAAAAACTGTATGCGCTTCATAGGGCACGGTTACCTGGCAACATAACCTAAAATCGATGTTTTGCGCTAAAATTAATTCAATGCACACGCAATCAATGCGGAATCGTTTGATAGTTTATGATTATCATATGATACCGTTTGATAGTTCATAGTTCGTCATCAAAAGAATTTGGAAAACTTTACGAGCTTCATAGAGCCTGGCCAGATCGCAGCATATCCAGAAATCGATTAAACGTATACGCAATCAATGCAGAATCATTTGATAGTTGACGATTATCGTGTAATACCGTTGGATAGCCCACGGTTTTTCATAAACAGCATTACAAAAACTGTA
The DNA here is from genome assembly GCA_963970395.1 of Ephialtes manifestator. Classification (NCBI taxonomy): domain Eukaryota; kingdom Metazoa; phylum Arthropoda; class Insecta; order Hymenoptera; family Ichneumonidae; genus Ephialtes; species Ephialtes manifestator. Next base: position 14,561,930 of record OZ019969.1, on the reverse strand, counting down.
TGCGCTTCATAGGCACGATCAACTGGCAACAAAACCGGAAATTGATGTTTTTCGCCAAAATCAAGTTAATACAGTATGATTCTAAACCACTAACACATTTGACATTTTTTGTCGAAAGTACAAATGAAATCATCACAGACATCATCAAAAACTACAGATTCGTTGAGTATAAGAAAAAAAGACAATGAAAAAACGAAAAAAAAAATCGTAAGTTCAGTGCTGCCTCATACATTCATAAAAATAATTATAAATAATATATATATTTTGTACAGAGAATATAAGGTTATCATAACGCAAGGAAACTAATAAACTAAACTATGCATTTGTCATCAGTACTTAAACCACGAATTTTCTTTTTTCCTGTTTATAACTATTACACACTTGGTAATAACAGATTTAGATACATGAACGACTTGCGATAAACGATTATCTGCAAACGTTTTGCGTATTAATTATAATTATTTTTATGAATGTATGAGGCAGCACTGAATTTACGATTTTTTTAATCGTTTTTACATTGTCTTTTTTTTCTAATACTCAACGAATCTGTAGTTTTTGATGATATCTGTGATGATTTCATTTGTACTTTCAACAAAAAATGTCAAATGTGTTAGTGGTTTAGAATCATACTGTATTAAATTCATTTTGACGAGAAACATCAATTTCCGGTTATGTTGCCAGTTGACCGTGCCCTATGAAGCGCATACAGTTTTTTAAATGCTGTTTATGAAAAACCGTGGACTACCAAACAGTATTACACGACAATCGTCAACTATGAAACGATTCCGCATTGATTGCGTATACGTTTAATCGATTTCAGTTTATGTGCTGCAAGTTGGGCGGGCTCTGTGAAGCGCATACAGTTTTATACATCTTTTTAATGACAAACTATGGACTATCGAACAGTATCATACGATAATTATTAACTATCAAATGATATCGCATTGATTGTGTGTACGTTTAATCGATTTCAGGTTATGCTGCAAGCTGGCCGGCCACTATGAAGACAGACAGTTTTCTAAGTTGTTTTGATGACGAACTATGAACTATCAAACGGTATCATACGATAATTATCAACTATCAAACGATTCCGCATTGATTATGTGTGCATTGAATTAATTTTTGCGCGAAACATGATATTTTAGGTTATGTTCCCAGGTAACCGTGCCCCATGAAGCGCATACAGTTTTTTAAATGCTGTTTATGACAAACCGTGGACTGTCAAACGTTATCATACGATAATTGTCAACTATCAATCGATTTCGCATTGATTGCGTATACGTTTAATCGATTTCAGGTTATGCTGCGATCTGGCGGGGCTCTATGAAGCGCATAAAGTTTTCTAAATTCTTTTGATGACGAACTATGAACTATCAAACGGTATCATACGATAATTATCAACTATCAAACGATTCCGCATTGATTTCGTGTGCATTAAATTAATTTTAGCGCAAAACTTGATATTTTAGGTTATGTTCCCAGGTGACCGTGCCTTATAAAGCGTTTTTTCATTTTTATTTTACACACCGTGGACTATCAATCGATATTATCTGTTAATTGTTAACTATCAAACGATTCCGCATCGATTGGATGCAAATTTAATTGATTTTGGTGAAAAATTAAAACAGGCGGTTATATTACCGTTCCATTTCTGGTAATGTGACCACATGACCCGGTAATGTAACACGCTGATTACACTTTACAGTTTTTTTTCATATTTTCGGTCGAAAAGTGGACTATCAAATAATTTTAAAACTAATTCCGTACTATCAAACGATTCCGCATCGATAGGACTAACAAAAATTAGATTCGGTGGAAAAATAAAAAAAATTCCGCTATCTTCAGGGTATATTTTGATTTTTATTTTAAAAAAAAACTTTCGACTATCAAACATTGATATTAGACTATCAATCAATATCTAACGATTATCAAATGATATAAAAAAGAAAAAGTTAAAAAAGTTAAAGTTGGTCAGCCAACTTCATGCCACTCTTGGTAACATCGCATTTTCACGCATATACGAAAATCATGTGTGCAAGCGCCCAACATACGCACATCGATATAATTCAAAGTATTACATTAAAATAAACGAATAATCCCATATTAAAATTTGGAATCACTTAGTTAGCGTAATCAGTAAGCCGGTAAACCATAAAAGAGGTTAGGTGTACAAAAATGTACACGTAAAGTTGTCTTAGTAAGACAATGATTGATAATTAAAGGTTTTTTTTTTAGGTATATTACATTATCTTTTATTCGGGAACAGGGTGAAAATATGCTCGTATTTTTCACGCACTTGCTCAGCTGGGTTGTTTAGTTTTTTTCTTTTTGCGACAAGGACATTTTCACACCACATTTTTCTCTTCTTCGAAACGAATCTTCCAGCGGTTCGACTGTGTTCCAACTGACTATTGTGCCGGTCCATCTCGGAGCCGGCTTTGAAAGAGGTTATATCTCCTCCGGCAAACGAATGTCAACAAAATTTGCGATGTTGCCAAACGTCACACTAACACACGATGATGCGAAAGCTCACACCGACAGGACTCTTGAACTTGAAATCATTTATCTATCATAAATAGTCCAAATAGGAAATATTTACATATCTGCTATATCATTTTTATTGGTAGCAAGATTTTAGCAATGACTAAAATATTTGTAGCAATCGGTTCTATCGCGTAAGTGAATGAACCGTCATTTGACTCCCATGCAGCTGGTCGCCCTCCTTAAAAACAAAACGTCCAAAGGTCGACCGATAAAAGTGGCCTAGTTGATAAAGAATACTTCATATGCGGTGAATAGTTACCTGTTGTACAATCAAATCATGTATTGCGTTCTCGTCGTTTTTCCGAATTATTTGGCGCAGCCCGTCGTCCGAAGAGTTTCATTTTGTCTTTTGGAAATGTGATGAAATCCGCTGGGGAGGAAATCCAAACTGGCACCTCCGATTCTTAGGCAGGAAAAAATATGTTACATTTTTTTATTTTAATTTTCAATTTTCTACTGCCTAAAAATTGGCGGTGCCACTTTGGATTTTTTTCTCAGAATCTTCATACAATGCGAAATACCTTGTAAAATTGAGACTGGAATCGAAGGTGCTTTTTTTCGTTAAAAAAATTATTTATTGCTTTTTATTGCAAAAGATTGACTTTCTTCCGTTGGAAAAATGATGACCTTAACATCACTCGAAAGTAGATGGAAAATGGAAAAGTTAACGATGTTAAGAATTTTTTGAAACACCAATATTTTCTGAGATATAGTGATATTTAAAAAAAACGTAAATTCTGAACGGCGCCCTTAAAAAATCTGAAAAAAATCACAAACACCCATCTCAAATAATACAACGAACTGACAAATTACGGTATTCCGAGCGTGAAGTGATAGTCTTCAGAATTCTATAATTTTCGGCTATACTATAGTTTTATTACATAGAATTGTGTCAAAAAAATCCCAGGCGTGGTAGCCACCCATTTAATGATTATTTATCCCTTCAAAAAGTCCAATATTAGCACAGAAACATATGGGAAAATCTCCTGTCCGCGTTTCAATTGCACATTTCATTAGTCAAACATCTCGACATCGGAAAAGTAAAATATGCAATGGACACAGCGGATTTTGGAGATTATTTTTCCCATCCAAATTTCGACCAATGGAATTGCACCATTCGACGTCACGTGGGGCAAGCTACACAGTATTATACTGATAATTTTTTGATAATTTTGCGTGTTGGTTATATATATAAAACAAAAAATCATTCAGCCGCGTCAACCATCTGTCAAACTGACAGATTGAATTTTATTGTGGCAGTCAAAGGATTTTTATTTGATATGAGTAGGTTTGGAGTTGAATCTTTGCAAACTATTGATGAAAAAGTAAAGGGAAATGTCCCTGTTAATACGATTAGATCGATAACCTCAGTCTGGAATCAATATACAAATGTCTATAACAATTGTGTATTTAACTGCAATCCTTTAAACATGAATTCGAAGGTTTTTGTTCTGATTATGAAATTTCCTTGTCGGAATGATAATTTTTGTCTCATGGTGCAATTCCATTTGTCGCAATTTGAATAGAAAAAATAATCCCCCGAATACCACTCGAGCTTCGAAATTAATCTGATATTTCCCTCCAGGTTCCCTGCAAACAAATAAACTCGTCAAGTTTTCCAGAAAAATCACTCGCGCTACGCGCTCGTGATTTTTTAACCTGGAAAACTTGACTCGTTCATTTGTTTGCAACGAACCTGTCAGGAAATATCCGATAATTTCAAAGCTCTTGTGGTATTACATGTGATAAGTTATGGCGCTTAAAAAACTATCCCTAACGAAGTTTTTGGCGAGAAAATATTATCTAAAGGTGTGAAAAACATCTAATATCACACCGACAACAGTGGACGCGCGGTCGGTGTGTGGCTTCGGCGGTCCCCAGAGTTAAGCAGCATTATTTGCGGTCATAACTTGGATGGGTGACCGCTTAGCCTTGCACTGGTTTGCGCGCCAACTCCTGAGCGGGAGGCAGTTTTTCTGAGTTTCTAATGTATTCTCATACAGTAGAAACTCAGTAAAAATAAAGCCGACTGTATCGGCCAGGTTTTCCGCAGTTTCCCTGTGCCCTCGTGCAAATGCGATACAGTAGTGCATTAGGATGAGTGGCTGCGGACAACACTCTAGAGGGGTCTCTATGAAGGAACGGGGAAAAGGGGAGAGGGGAAACGTAAAAGCCTGAAGAAGGCATACGGAAGAAACCAACAATAAACATCTAATATCACATTACAGTCATGGCGGGACCTGTGACGTATAGCTGGCAACGCTGTACATCGTCAGTTGTGCTTATGACTTTCCCCGGCGATGCGCGCGAAATTGAAAAGTATTTGACGTTAATGCCGGTCTCATTTTCAGGTTACAAATTCACATTAATAATGAATTCTATCATTTAGTAGGCTTAATAATCCTTAATTATACATCGCAATTGTATATTAAATTTCGTACACCGGTTTGTGCATAAAAACTTCCAGTACTTGTGCATTAAATTTCAAGTTTCTTTTACAGTGCGGGCATGAGTGTACTTCAAACAAGTTTTCATTGAATGAATGCCCATACCTGGTGTATAGAGATAAAAATAATATAAAGAATAGAATAGAAGATCGAATTCATAGTGATAGAGGTGAAGGACATAGCAAGAGTTGTTAGGTTGTTAGGTTAGCGGCTAGCGCGTTTTGGAGTTTCTGTCATATTTCGATTGAATTTTGACATACGCAGCTATTGTTTTTATGCCCCTTCTGCAAACATGGCGCTCAATCACGTGATACGCTACAACAGCGTTGCCAGATCGTCCGTGAAGGCAAGGACCGTAAGATTTGAAAAAATGAAAAATTATTTTCAAAAACAAAAATTCTACATATTTTGTGCATCAGGGAGTTTAATCGGACATTTAAAAAGATTCTCAAATAATTTCACGGTGGTACAGCGTTACATCTACGAGGATATTAGGGGCCCTGCACAGGCACCCACAAAACCCGCACCTAGGCGCTCGGAATACCTTAAAAAATATCCGGAAGGTAGACCGAAAAAATTGGCACAGTTGATAAAGAATGTCTCTTATACCAGCGATTATTTCGCATTCGACAAAAGGTACTATATTGTTGAATTTTATTGTACAAGTAGTAAATTTTCCAAAATTTCTTCATCGAACGGTACTTGGACTAATAACTAACTAGGATATATATATATATATATCCTATATACATATATAGATACATATATCTCCAATCATAATTAGGTTAATTATTTTTATGCGTCACAGAATAGAAACTAATTTATCAATTGTGTGTAATTGAGTTGCAGTCATAATATCCGAAAAGCGCCAGCGCTTCCTCCTCAACAACGAATCGTATCGCTGGGCCAACATATACCTCGAGTTTCACACACTTAAAATATAGATGACACATCCATCATGGAAAGGCCAAGCCTCGCGCTCGCAGTTGTAGATGAGCTGAAAGGAACTCATATATTTTGGAACTTTGTAATTATGATTAAACTGTCGGAATGTTGTCCTTGTCAATGATCAAGTGGAAAGAAAAAAAACCGCTAAACTTCAACTATCTAACGGCAACTCGGATTTTCGTTTTATGATTTCAAAGTTTAAGTCTAATATGATGAATTGATATAAAAACGATAAATCGATTTAGGTGTTTATTTAGAGTAGCCATGTAGAATTTGGTCGATATGTTTACGGTTCTTTCTTTCACTCTCACGTTCAGATTTAGTGATGCTCGTTGCCGCCGCAAAACGGGAACCCATACTCGTGCTTAGATGAGTAAACAAGTAGGTATTTGCCAGCCGGTTCGACGTCCACTCGCTAACGTGGAGTTCTAGTGCACCTCTACACAGAACATTTAAACTCTGACCCAGTTTTCCAAGCTCTTGTTAACTCCCTCTTTGTTCCGTCGTATTTCACAAGCGCGAGAAAGTTGATGAAGTACACGCGCTGTTGATGAGTCTGCAATCTTCGTATTCCGTTGGTGTTGTTGCTTTGCAAAACGTCTAGAATCGACGAGTGTTGTCGAGAAAAATGAAGATTGTTAGAGTAAGATTATTAGCAACAGTACGGAACTCGGAGAAACTGACGAGTACAACGCACTTGGCTTGCACATTTAAAATCGGCAGATTGAAGTGCAACGGTCGTTACAAGTTTCCTCGTGGTAGAAAAGCCAACCCTGCCATTCGATAACAAGCTCTCTGTAATATCAATACTACGGCTACCGTCTGAACTCGGCAACAATAATTAGTCGAACAGTTAACCTGGCGAACGCTTCTCTCGAGTTACCTTCACCGGCAATTAAATACTCAATTAAGGGAAGGGAGTCAGGTCAAAATAATTAAATTTGTAAATTCAATATCATCCAAATTCTCTTGCATATAAAAATGATCAATGAACTATATTGTTGGTACTCGATGAAAGGATTTTTTACTGTCATCTGACTTGCGTATGCCTTTCCATATTATCTTAAGCAAAGGTCTTAGGTTTTCCACTCTGCGCATGATTCAGACCAAACTGCTAGGCAGATTGGGCTAGTTGATGTCGCATTTTCTTCTTCATAAAAAGATACACCGGCTAAATGGAGCAAAATATTTTTTTTTCATTCTGAAAGCAAAATTAATAACTGATTTAGAAAATAGCATAAAATTTATTTAGTAATAATTATGTCACTTGAAAAATATTACCTTTTATTAACTTTTGCTCCATTTAGCCGGTGTATCTTTTCATGAAGAAGAAAATGAGACGTCAACCAGCCCAATCTGCCTAGCAGTTTGGTCTGAATCACGCGCAGAATAGGTTTAAAACCAAGTTTCGGCAAATGGCATCTAAAGCTTACCACTCAAATAAAAATGTTTATGCTGTTTTCACCTTTGGGGCACCTTAGTACCTTTAATGAACAAAATAAAAATATTATTTGCAAGTCAGATTACAGAATATTATTAATAATGTTATTAATAAATGTTTTTTTTTTACAAATAAAACATAAATGAATGCCTAATTTGAAAAAAACCTGTAAATAATATGGAGATGATCACTTTTATTGACAACATCACTGAAAATTTATAAGGAGTTGACACATTCACAAATGTGCTGCACAAACATTAAATCATCACTTCATAACAAATTTACATATCTGATCACTTCTGATGATTGTTGATTCTGTTTTAAACACTATTGATTGACTATTGATTGATTGAAAAACCGTAAATGGCCAACGGAATCAAACTAATAATATAATATGAACGAAAAATAAAAACATCAATTCGAGGTTATGCGTCTCGCATGTAGCAGAAGTAACTTCTCGAGGCAGTAACACGCTGCGCATGCGATACGTGCTAAGGTATCACAGCGCATGTCCCATTATTCGCGCGAATTCGAATATAATGTAAATGTTACGTGTTGCCTTGAAGACATCACACTCTCATCGCGTCATTTGTATCGCGTTTCGCTAACTGATTTAAAAAATGGTAAACAAATAAAAATTTATGTACAAATACGTAATAAACTTTTTATTATATAGAAAAAAATCATTAAAAAACAGGTATATTGCAGAAATCGGCCATTTTTTCGCATTCAGGTCTAAGATTTTGCAGGTTCAGAGGGTATACTTAACTAAACGAAACTGCCGAAGAGAAAAAAAAAAAAAAATATTTGATTTTTTTTTTCTACAACACCCTTAATTATTTTGTGTGAACAAAAAATCCGCCATAATGTCTGCATATAACAAAAATAAATAAATAAAATAATTAAAAATTTAAATATAATATTCTGGTAATTTTTACGACTTTTGAGAAAATTAAATATGAATGGTACCGTAGAAACTTAGCCATTTTTGCGAATTCCGGCTTATAACTTTACTAATAGATAGATTACATGGAAATTAATGTTTTCACAGAAAAAAAAAATAAACGATTTTTTTAAATTTTTGACCTGACTCCCCCCCTTAAATCTTTGTAAACTCTGTACGAAGGATATTGACTGTAATTCATTGTATATAAAAAAAACATATTTTATTTGTAATGAAAATTGAAAAAATATAAATATCGCGACTTACATATGTTTACAAGTGTTTTTAATAAATCCATTGGAATATCTGTGCTGGAGACACCTGTACGGAAAACTAGATTATAAATTATCGGGTGAACACGTGTTAGCGCTATCACACGTTCCCTTCCGGCCCACGGAATCACGTAGTCCTCTTCGAAGTTCTTCCACTTCGCGAGGACTTGACTGATTCTTTGGCAGTTGTAGTTTTATCGGTAGTGGAAGTGACTAGTCTCCTCGTCCTTGTTTCTACAATTAGAACATCGTCCTCGCTGTTCGAGGCACACTGATCCGCATTTTGAAAATTGCTTCTATTATCTATCGATGATATATCTTGGCTCTTTTTTCTCAATCTCGAGCTCGTTCTTCTATTCACGAGTGCAATCTCATGCCCGGAAGAAGATACGTCGTCGGTAGGCACTGTTATAAGTTTTTCGGAATTACGTGACAAGCAAGAGCGTGATTTTGTAACGGTAAGATCGCCAAGCAACTCCGTCACCTCATCAATTATAACCGGAATTTCCGCAATTCGGGCAACGTTCGTGGTACTAGTAATACTATTATTCGAACGGGAAAATGCCAATCCACGCTGTGATGTCTTTCTGCTACTGCTGCTACTACTGCTACTACTGTTCTTTCTCCGATTCTCCGGTTGAGGATTCATTATCATTAATTCGGATTGAATTCTGTCAACGGGGAGTTTTTCCATCTTTCTTGTATTTGCTGGATAATCGATATTTGCCGGTTTTTGGTCATCATCGTCGATCGGAATGGACAACGATATTTTCGGCACTATAAATTTCTTTCGTTCGCTCGGTGATTCCGGCGCGGTAGATTCTTGTTCGGTGGCGGTGATGTTACGAACACGACGCGTTCGTCGTGGTCTCGCTGGTGGTGAAGTAGATATCGACGGTTCCTCCTCAGTCAGATCGATCGGAACTTTGTCGAGATTAAGGAAAGGTGGAGTTTTTCTGCGTCGAACAGGGATTACATTCTGTGTAACAATATCGCGAGATGGCGTTACGCATACGGTGTGATTTTTCATAGTCTCGTGAATGTCATGACCGATGTCCATCTCATCCATACTCGGAACGGTGAATTCTAAAAAAAAAATCAATGGAATAAATCGAATAGAAGTACCGGTTGTGGCCATCACCACACTTAAATACATTTTTCTCCCGACTCCGCTAAAATCATCCCATTACGTGTCCGCAACGCTGGCGGGAAATCGCTCATTTGTCACGAATGACGTACGCATGCGCAGTCCGCTTTCACTACCTCCCTCGGGACGAAATCAGCTCATAACTGCCCGGCGAGAGTAATAAAAACCATACTACGCATGCGTGTCTCATTTATAAAAAATGAGCTTATTCCCCGTCCTTGTTGCACACACGAAATGTGGTTATTTTTTAGCGAAATCGGGAGAAAAGTACGTTACATGGGAGGGGTGTAACTTTTCTCGTGTGAATTTCTGACCTCGCTTCGCTCGGGCATCAAACTTCACCCTCGCTGAAAAGTTACACTTCCCTCCCTTTTAACGTAATGTACTATTTCGTGGCTATTGTAATTTTGTACCTGTATTTAATCATGATTTTTCATTACGTTGTATATTTTGGAAACATTTATCGTCATATTGACGTCAGTTCGTCTTTATTACAAAAAAATATTGTATCAATAATTAAAATATCATCAACTGATTCACCAAATTTTCAATTCTGCGTAATTCGACAAGATTTCGACGAAAACTCTAGATTTTCGAGTTATATAGTCAGCGAATTGCATGCAGCTTTTGCACGTATCAATCTTAAAAGTCATCACGGGAAATTTTGATGTACTAAAAGTCTGAAATAAAGCTATACGTTTATTTAAAAAACAATGGCTACAACTGGTATATGGAATATCCATGTTGCCCCGGATATGCCCATGATAATATAATAATTAAATTCGTTAATTATTACACAATCAATTCATACATTCATAAAGAAGAACGAAAAAAAAACAGAACAGACTGAGAAAAATTTTGCCAAAAAATTGTATAGTCAAAAAAAATAAAAAATACTTTCGGAAAAAGTTCTAGTAAAAAGGAAAATAAAAGTATACAGAGTAAAACATTAATATAGTCAAAAGTGTAAAACGAAGGACACGAATGTCAAAGAAGGTTAGCTAGATTCATAGATGGAATCTGTGCTTTAACGAAATACATGTGCAGAAGACTTGGTTGTTTTTGTAAGAATACAATTTTGACTGATTAAACACGCCGTAAATATAGTTTCAAGCGCAATGAATATTGAGGTATTCAATTTTTAAGTATGGTCACAATCGGTGCATTACTCTGGCCAAAGCCGCTGCATAGATGGCCAGAACTAGTGAAATGGCAATGATCCTAGTTTTTTTTCTATTTTAATGCTAGAAATGTAAAATTATGTTCTTGTCAGATACGAAAAGTATAGGTTCAAAACCGTTTTATGATATTTGGTCCCAATCACAAGCACTCGAAAAATAAAAAATTCCTTAAGGTGGCTGCAACCGTTCTATCCTAACTGTGAATAATGTGTCAACGAATGTTGAAAACTTACTGGAAAACTGGACGTTGCTATATGCGATCTCGAATCGGTAGTCCAATATAAGTTGCTTGGTAGACGCGTAAACCGGATGAATTTTGAGATTGTACTTTTGGCATAAGGCGAGAGCTTCCAGCGCGATCTCGAACCCTTGTTTGACATTCTCCGGCTCGGACCACTTGAGAAATCGGCAATAATCCAAATGAAAGAATACGTACTCGACGATTTCCAGATGGCGATACGAGCGTAATATCGCCAAATTGTTGTTGTTATTTATCCGGCAGTTTTTGGGCCGAATGGTGAGCGAGGCTCTCGACAATATATTCTTCTTTATCTTCAAGGCTCCCTGAAAATGTTGAAGCGCCGCTGCGCTATTTCTTCGAAGCGAGAATAGTTGGGCTCTCAAGTGCGTCGCGGCGAACACTAAATTCTGATAGCGAGTGTTTGTGCACTTGAAGCACATGCATACATTGTTATGTAGAACAAAGTCCGGGCTTGCGAATCTCTTAACCCGAAGTACGGGAGACGTGTTGTTCTGACCAACATCGCGAACGGCTTCGACGACACAATTCGAAGATGATGTAAATATTCGATCGCTTGGATTTTGGGCCACTAGTTTGCTCTTCATCGTTAAACCGAACCCTTCTATTTCGAGAATATGCTCGAGACCCTGAAGCTTCACTTCACAATCGTCCGACTTGGCCCTCGACAGATCGATGTAACAGAGGCACTTGAGGCACTCGGCAACTCGCAAAGCAGCACCTAATTTGTGAGCGGTACCTAGTCGGCGCATCAAGTGTGCGGTAATCTCCCTCCAGGAGAATAAACTATTCATACGATGAGTCATATTATTTGTAAATTCGAAAAGAATATCGTAATTGTAGAGTTGTTTCAGTTTGCAGCTCAAAATTGGCGTTTCGAGAGCGTCATCGATCGACAATATAGTATACAGACTCTGAACAATAATACGAGTGTACTTTATTTGATCTTCGTTCTCGTCCTCGAATGAATTCATCCGGAGATTTGCGAATAGCAAAAAATTCGGGAAATCGGACATAAAAATCTCATTAGCCTCCGATGTAACCAGGAGAAATAATTTTTTTGCCGACTTGAAATCCTCGTTTTGGAAGTACAAATCTGCCAAAGACAGTCTATACCCGAGAACTGTGGCCTTAATTTCCGAATCATCGGATTTCTCGAGCATTACGACAGACTTGTCGGCTTCCTCGATCCACCTACGATTTATGTATCGACTTGTGAGACTTCGCGTTGTGATGTAGATAATGGAACGATGATCGTCCAATTCACGGGCTAATTTGTATGCAAATTTCCACACCTCGACTTCCAAGCTTTCCAGATGGTACAACCGAGCGTATTCACCGATTATCTTCGTAACGTCAAGGATCTGAATGATTTCCCAACGTTCCAACGCATCTTTGTAGTTGTGATTAAGGCCGAAAGTTTCCTTCCATATGCGTAAAGCTTGCTCCATGCACGACTCAATTTTTCTCGTAACGCTTATGTTAATCGTGCTATAAGTCGGAACGATATTTTGCAAATCGTGAGCAGTCGGAACCGATTCACCGTGCCTCGGACTTGTCGAACGAGTAATCGCCGATTTCGCGCACTCAATCTCATACGCTGTTTTCTCGGCAATCTCGCGCAATAGTTGGCATAGTTCATAAAATTTAATATGTCCGTAGGAGCATTTAAACGACGTACTGGGTAGTGGCTCGGCTGCGTACTTGATCGTTGCGTTTCGTAGGTAACTGTCAATCGCCACAGGACATTTAAAGTTTAGAAGATGATAACCGAGCCATTGTACCCCTTGAACGTAACTCGCGGCTGAGCCACCCAACAACAGTTCCATCTCATCGAGAACCGCAATAATCGATGACGATAAATCCATTCGGGGTACAACCGCGAGACTCTTGATCTCTCGTAAACACACGTTAATCAGATCGTAATCCTCCAAGCGAATTTTAATCACTTTACCGATTTCTCCTTTATTCAAACGCAAGCATTGGATCATCGTCAGGCCACGCGCCGCCGGATATTTTTTCTTTATAAGCGTCCATGATTTATAAGCTTTGCATTCGCTCGCATCTTTGCTATTATTCATTATCTTGCTGCTAATAAGACCATTGAAAGAGCAAACGACCGTTGCTTCTTCGTATTTGCCGTTGTTCAAGTGAACGCTCGTCAGTCTATGAAGTAGAGACGACAGAGGATAAGGAAGATTGAGAAGAGTGTTACCGCCAACACCGTATATCCCTTCGAGCTTAACGAAATTCACGCACAGCAACGAATATAGTTCTACGCTCTTCTCGTGAAACTTGGATTCGCAGAATACGCCTAAATTGTACATGTGAGCTCCGCAAACAGGCCACAGTGACGACCACTGTTTGCATCCGCTTTTCTTAAGGTCGATGATTCTTTCTACGCTCTCCTGACCGAATGCCACCGCTAGATTGCATATCTCCTCTATATCGATGGTTTCGTCGTTTTTGTTGTTGTCAGTGTCATTCTTGTTGGTAATACTGCTGGTGCTTCTGCCGTCGTTCAAAATCCGGGAGACAACAGAGAGAGTCTTCAATCTAAGTGCAACGTTGTTGTAAACATCGTAACGTATGTTACATTTCTTTGGATCACTACAACGGCACGTATTAATCTCGTAGCAATCGAAAATGTTGCATTGTTCCTCCAAAAAAGTCATGGTCGATAAAATAAATGCGTACGTCGAATATTGAGTCTTTGTGTTCTTGGTACTTTTATCCCAGTAAATGAGTAATTCAGTGAGGAGAAGAACTGTGGAATACGAATACCATTGAACGGCATCGCCATATCCGTAGGACACAGTTATCTTACGCAATTCTAATCTGCACGCCACTATTTCTTCAACTACATGCTGTGGTACACTTTTTAACGGGCGGAGAAGTGCCATTGACAATCGCTCGTACAAGTTGAAACACCGCAAGTACGGTCGATGATTCTGTAGGCAACTCCTAAAAGCGTCGAAATAACGTATCAACGCGTGTTCGATCAGACCGATTCTCTTCTCTTTTATATTTCTTACCATCAATTCTGTGATTATTGCAAATATTAATCTGTAGATATGCTCCTTGTTCTCGTCGTCCAGAAATATTTTTTGCTGGCTTATGTATGTCAGCATAGAAGTCGTAAATTCTTCGTACGAATACTGTGCCGATTTATTCTCAATAGCTCCAACACTTTCACAGTACGAGAGAATCTTGGAGAGAACATAGCGCGAGGAGCTGTGACGATGAGCCAGTGTCGTTATATCCAATTCATACTTTATCATTATTATCAATATTTCGTAATGCTTGCGACTGGTAATCTTTGATTTTTTCAACAATGTCGAACTTGCATTGTGCAACAAATATGAGACTTTTGAATACATATCCTGGCAGTTCGACATCTCATCTTTCCACAATTTTCCAGGCAGTATTTGATCACAGATTTTCAGGGCCTCTTTATAAAGGTGCATGTCTAATAAACAACTTGCGATATGATAGATGCTCGAGAAGAATTTGTTAGGATCTGGTAGATCCGTCATGTTTGAACAGATGCAACAACCTATCCGCCAAATTTCCAAACCCAATGCACTCTTTGATTTGTCACACTTGTTAGCTGTGTGCGAGAGATATAGCAACATTTTAAACAGTCCTTTGTTTTCCTTCTCTGTCACTTGGCCATCAAAACTTTCCTGAAATTAGTGATAATTTTATTATAAACATCCATATTTTTTAAAAGTCATATTTTTCGAAAGATTTAAATATCTTTTTACCTCAATTTCATCCACAATACCATCGAGTTTTTCTTTGGCAATGGCATCGATCCACAGCTTTATCTTTACTTGCGTCCCCTCCATTTTTTTAATTTTACGCTGTAAAATACGTTAATTGCTATTTGTACTCGTTATTTATCTCAATTTTGCAACTTTTGTGTCGTTAGATAAATGAATCAAGATACTTGCTAACCGTTTGATCTTGACGAAAATTCAAATTTATAACCTAAAAATCTTGCACTATTGTATTTATATTATGTACGATACTATTTAAGAATCGTCAGATTTTTTAAATTGGTGACAATAGGCCGATGATTCGATTGTATTTAGCTACGAAAGAGGAAGAAATATCTTTTTCAGTTATATACCTTCGAGTGACCGTTATTGTTTTAGCATCGTAACTTGGAGGGAAGCACTCAAAACGACGACGCGCGCAAACCGTGGTACGATGTGTTGATGTTGATGTTGTGTGATTCGAGCTGGCTCCGGTCGCCACTGTACAGTGCTTTTAGCTACTATATGGGTATAGTAGTGTGTGTTATCAGCCTCAGATATCCAGGTTTTTTCTGGCTTTTGCAGCTCTGGTAGTAACCCGATTTAACGTGATGTGCTATACCGACTGATACCGACAGAACGCCGTGAATGCGAGTAAGAAGACGGCATTGGGGGTTACATACACATGCCCGACAGCAAAAGTCCAATAAGCCCCAACTCCAAACATATAGAGACGCCACTGGCCAATCTGTACTAAACACGGTAACATCCAGCAGTCAAAGCGCTGGCTTCAAACTATCTTAACCAGGAAGAACACCAGATCGCAAATACATGAAAGGCGATAACTTGAACCCAGATAGAAATGTTACGGCAGATTGACGACACGATGGCGGCATAAAACGACACGCGTGTCGACAAAAATGCGCCATGTACTGCAGCATTAAGCTGCATTATTAACGGCACGGCGTCCTGATGCCGGTAATGTGCCTGCAAAGTTCCGACACGCGTTCGCGTCATTTGGCGGTGCACAGCGTGGCGGAATTTTGCAGGCAAGGTGGCGGCATTCGTGCCGTTAAGCACGCCGTGTCGTTAATAATGCAGCTTAATGCTGCAGTACATGGCGCATTTTTGTCGACACGCCGTGCGGCACGTTTTTCTATCTGGGAAAAAGAACTTTCCCTTTTCGTTTAAATCACGAAGTCCGTAACGACAAACTATGTGGTTCTGACAATTCAGAAAAGCGAATGTGGCTAGTGCCCCAAGAACAGTTCACATTTGCGTCCAAAGCCATTTGAGCACAACACCCTTTCGACAGAACCTACCATCAACTTGTCGGGATAAATTGCCGACGCACGGGAATATCAATGATCGGATTCCAGTCTTTTCGAATGTGTAGTCACCTAACACAAGATGTCGTTAGAAATCAATGCGCGTAACGGATTCCGATACGCGATCCGCGAGCGCTCCGCACGCGCAGCACCTCCGCGAGACCAGGCGCGTAAATTCAAATCGAAAAAGCAGAGAGAACGAGAGACAAATATAGTGGCTTGGGCGAGCTGACTGCTGATAAAGTATAAAGCATGATTAATTGTAAATGCGGCATTATGAACATTATTTGTAATATATAAATATTATTAGATGTACGAATATTCCAGCATTTTCCCACGTACGCCAAGCGGAAATGCCGCGCTGCGAAGAAACGTGCTGAACATAAAAGAATCTGCCTACACTCCTTGTACCGCTATAAAGAAACGCACTAGAGTCTGCTTTCCTAAATCGAGTCGTGACGATTCAAGTGTCCTTCATATGGGCCCAGAATGTGAATCCCTTAAAAGAGCGTCTTTGCTAGACGCACAGATAGTAAAATGTAAATTGTAGAAAGCCGAGACGCGGACGCTTGACGCAAGCGTCTCGCACGCTCGCGCGTGGGAGCAAGCGTTCGCGTCGAACTGAGGGTTGATTGGCTAAGGGTGGGCCCGTGGGGCGTAACTCCTGGCGCACCAGCAGACCGCGAGGCCCGCGAGCCTAGAGTTAAGGCGGAGAGACGGCAGATTCTTGAGACTAGTCGAGCGCGACGGAACTGTCTTCGAGAAAACTGTAGTTATTATTTTGCAGTGAGATAAATTAAAGTTCATAAATTCCTTTGAATAAATAGAGTGTTCGAGTTCGTGTTTAATTGCGAGTTACAATTGTGTTTTCTTCCCAACTAATTTCGAGTACAGGTCAGCCCGGACGAGGTGAGCTTCAGCTCTTCGACGTGGATTGGACATCGGTGGTAACCACTCTCGTGCTGGTCAGAATTCGGACGTTCGAATTCTCGCGCCGAAAATAGACCGAAAGCGTTACATGCGACGGCGTGACCAGCGTAGCAGGGCCGAACGTTTAATGTGGTTCCCTGGTAGCACAAGCCAGAAATTTATCCGAAAGTGGACTAAATGGGTTTAAAATGTCTGTCTGAAAGTAACTTAGACGCTAACAATCGTCCTGAAAGATAACTCTTCGACATATGACTGCAAATAACATCCAGACGGACGAATAAGAATATAATTTCTGGCTTGTGCTACCAGGGAACCACATTAAACGTTCGGCCCTGATACGTTGGTCAATTTTTTTTTTTTTTTTTTTTTTTTAATTTTTTTTAATTGAGAAACGTACAAGGAGAGATGGCTTTGGGAACACTGCCCATCGAGCCGCTAGAAGTATATCACAGACTTCCTTACCGACTAATAACAAAATAGACTTCACATATGTACAAACAGCATATAAAAAAAAAAAAATTTTCCTCGCATCTCTTAAGTAAGCCTTATACTAGTTATAACAATACATAGATATAGGAACTTTCCTCTTAGCACGGTAACGCCGTCTTATCTCTACGAAGATTACGTTGAGTAGTATGAGTAAAGTTCGGTAACTGAAATTAAACGTACAAACTAACGACAATTCGCATTAAATGAAAATATCAATCTTATTAATGAACTTAGTCAGAGCTCTAACCGCCCCGAAATCGAGAGTCGCCAGGAACGATTCAACATTGTACGGCGGGAGACCACAGACTCTTTTTAGTTGCAGCACGAGATCCGATCTATGTTGATCAAATCTGGGGCATTGGCAGAAAACATGATTGGGGGTTTCATCACCCAGACCACAGGGACAAGACGCTGAAGGAACAATATTGAAACGGTGTAAACTTGAGCTCAGGGAACTATGATTGCTCCTAAGACGATTCAGTGATATGATAGCCCTCCTATTTAGAGCCCGGTCGTGAAACCACGGACGTGACCCTCGCCGATAGTAATTCGTGAAATACTCCTTGCCCTTTTCCTGACCCGATGCCACACACCAATCGTGAAATTCCTCGCGCATTCGTTCTTTCCATAAATTTTTTAAATCCGACACAGGAATGCGAAGCTGCGTATCCCGACCCGTATTGATTGCCGACTTGGCTGCTTGATCAGCCAATTCGTTACCCCTAATACCTTTATGAGCTGGTATCCAAAAGAGTTCCACACTCTTTCCTAATATAAACAAATGTCTTAACTGTTCCCTTATGTGTTCTACCAGATAAGATTTCCTCCGTAAATCCGGTCTTGAACTGAGAGCCAGAAGGACACTCTTTGAATCCGAAAAAATCGTAAAATTTTCCCCATCCAAGTTAAAAATTAGAGAAAGAGTCTCAACAATCGCCATTGCTTCAGCAGTGAAGGTAGACGAGAAACCTGCTGACCGGAAGGTAGAGGATTCCCCAGTGTTCCTCACATACGCAAAGCCAACAAAGGCACGACCATCTATCTTGGATCCATCCGTATAAAAGCACGTTGAGCAAGTTAGTCGTTCGCTGAATACTTCATTGAACGACATATCACAATCATTTGATCCCTGAATAAGGTGACCCTCCACCAATGATACTTTAGGATGAAACAGAAAAGACTCATATTCAATAACATAACAAAGCGGTTTGCTCGAAGATTCAACGAGATGAGCCTTGTTTATTTGGTCCCGAAAACAATCCACCAGGGGAATATTCCCCATTCTATTAACAAATACCGGATCCTCGCCAAGATCCACTAATTCCTGAAGGGTGGGGATTAGCGGGTGTTCTGAATTACACAAAGTCCGACCCTAGCAAGTCGTGTCACCGCAATTTTACCGCAATTAACCTCTAGTTCACCAAAAAACGACTGACGTCGTTTTGTGCAAAAATGTTACGGCAAATCACTGCAAAACGACCGATATTATTTCATACTCGATCGGTCGTTTTCCGGCTAGTTGACGAAAAAACGACTGCAAAACGACCGACCTTATTTCATGCTTGATCAGTCGTTTTACGTTTAATGACCGAAAAACGACTGCAAAACGACCGATCTTTTTTCATTTTTTAATATTAATTAAATATTATTAAATTAATAAATGCGCGGACCAAGAAAATATGTGCGTGCTCCTGAAATATCGCATTTGGAGAAAAAAAAAATTAGTCACATCTATAGGTCTCGAACCCGCAACCTTCGGATTACTAGCCGAGTGCTCTGCCTGCTCGGCCACTCAGTTCGTTAATACATGTTAAACTCATGTTCCTTATAAGTTATTCGCCAAAACGTATGGTAGCTTATGAGGAACGTGTGTTGATCACACTTCAACGAACTGAGTAGCCGAGTAGGCAGAGTACTCGACTGGTAAACCGAAGGTTGCAAGTTCGAGACCTACCAGCGACACAATTTTTTTTTTTTTTTTTTTTTTGAAAATTGAAAAAAGATCGGTCGTTTTACAGTCGTTAAACGTAAAACGACTGATCGAACGTGAAATAAGGTCGGTCGTTTTGCAGTCGTTTTTTCGTTAACTAGCCGGAAAACGACCGATCGAGTATGAAATAATATCGGTCGTTTTGCAGTGATTTGCCGTAACATTTTTGCACAAAACGACGTCAGTCGTTTTTGCGGTTGTTTATCGGTGGCACGACTTGCTAGGGGAGATATGTAATTTCTACCTAGAAACCGGAAACGTAACGAAAGAGGAGGTTGCTTAGCCTCTGCAAGAATGATATTCGTCGGGGTCGATGCCCTAAAACCCAAAGCTAGACGGAGAGCCTTAAACTGAATCCTTTCTAATTTCAGAAGTAGATTTTTGGGGAGGTTCTGAAAAATAAATGCCCCGTATTCAATTCTCGATCTAACCAATGCGATATACACTCTAACGAGAAGAGTGGGATCTGCACCCCACCAAGTATGTCGTAGACAAGCGAGGATTTTTAAGGGATTTTGACACCTCTCTTGGATCTTTTTAACTTGTGCCCCCCAACCTAAATTCTTGTGAAACTCCAACCCCAAAAATCGAACAAAGTCACATTCCTTAATAACCGAATCACCATATTCGATCTGACGAGCACCACGGTTGGGCGTTCTGTTAAAATTCGGCCTTTCCGACTCGAAGATAATCAGAGATGTTTTTTCGGGAGCCAGGGACAATCCAATTTGTGATAAATGCTCATCGATGTTCGTTAATGTCAGCTTCAGACAGTCTAAGGCTTTAGTAACCGGCGACAGGGAGCAAGCAACCGAGATATCATCGGCATACTGGAGAACCGTGCAATCAGGACCAACCACGGATTCGAGATCTATTACATATAAGGCATACAGCAGAGGGCTTAAAACACTACCCTGTGGTAGACCCCTGTACACCCATCGAATCTCATCAATATCCCCAAACTTAAAGTGAAGGGATCTGGCAGAGACTAAATTGAAAACAAATGCAAGTAAGTTACTCGAAAACCCGACACCTTTTAACTTCTCTATCAAAATATCCGCAAGGACATTATCGTAAGCAGATTGAATATCAAGAAAAACAGTTGGCAGTGCCGATTTGCGCGTAAACGCTTTAACGATCTCACCATAAAGTAACGATAAATTATCCATACATGACTTCGACTTTCTAAACCCAAATTGTGACTTGGGAAACTTTTCATGGTATTCCAGCCACCAGCTAACCCGATAATTAATCATCTTCTCCAGGACTTTACACAAGCACGGGGCCAAAGAGATCGGACGATACTTAGACCCATCACCCTTGGGGATGAAAAAGATCTCGTATCTGCGCCACTCTATTGGAAACGAACGAGACTCAAAAATGTCGTTATATAAGTCCAGTAACAGATTTTTAGCCTCACGTGGCAGATGCGAAATAATTACATAGTCTATCCGGTCAATACCAGCACTGGACCCCAGACGCAGATTGGAAATCGCAAAATCTAACTCAGTGTCCGAGAAGGGCAGATCCAAAAAAAAATCCTGATTTTCATTATCAAACAATGGAGGAGCTACAGGAGTCCAGGCAGGGCAAAGTTTTTTAATCATCAATTCCACCATATCAATTTTCTCATTTCTATATTCATTAGCATTATCACTACGATTAAATCTATTTTTAAAACATTTGATTTTCCTCCATACATATGTAGGGTTAGTGTTTTTAGTCAAACTCTCGCAAAAATTCCGAAAGTTATCACCTTTGATTTTCCTAAGACCATATTTTGCTCTAGACTCCGCTACCCGATATGCAATTTTGTCTTCTCGGCGACCGGTGAATTTAAATTTTAAGAAAGCTGCTCTTCTCAACCGAATAAGTTTGTCGCATTCCGCATTCCACCAGGGGCTAGGGGAGAATTTCTGATCAGAATTTTTTGACTGGTCAACACGAGAGGAGTTGGTGTGCGGTTTCGAGTCAGGAGAGGCAAGTGCTACACAATCTTCCAATAAGGCGACGAAACACGAATATCGTAATTGAACATCCAAGTTACGGTCGGAAAGGTCCGAGTCCTCCGTGATTCTACTCTTAAGACATTCCGCAAAGACGGGCCAATCGGTTTTGCGAGTGTACAATTTCCTCTTTGGTTTATGCGTCAAACTAGGCATCGTGCGGCCTCTGAGGCATATGAAAACAGGAAAATGATCACTACCCCAAGTGTCCTCCCCAACCGACCAACTATACTCCAAAGCGGAACTGCTATTGACAAAAGAAAGGTCAATAGCAGACTGCGTGTTATACGATGCCGAGCTAAATGTCGGGTGACCGTCATTAAGAACAGAAAAATCAAGCTGGTCAATACTTTCAACAATACTTTTACCAACTACACAATCACGAAAGTCACCCCATAAGGTGTGATGGGCGTTAAAGTCGCCACCAATAAAAAATTTTTTACCCTCAAATTGACCAAAAAATTCCGCCCATTCATGAGCATTAATATGAAAATTACGAGGAGGCCGATAACAAGATACCAGAAGCAATTTCTCGTCCTTGAGGTCAAGTTCAACCGCACATACCTCGATCTTACCATTACAGTCGAGGAGGTCTCGGACCACCGTATATCTGAGAGTATTTCTGATTAAGATCGCAACTCCACCTCCATTTTGAGTCAATCTGTCCCACCGCACAACGTCGAAGCCCCTGACGCTCAGCGCGATATCCGGGTTGAGCCATGTCTCTGATAAAAGAAAAACGTCAAAGTTAGCCGAGTTATGCTGAAGTTCAGGTACTTTGAGTCTAATACTTTTAACATTCCACTGAACAATACGAATAGTTGTGATTGAGCTATCCATCATCAACTCTGAGATGCAGCTCTATAGTCTTCAGAATGCGCTCTAACAAAAGAGCAACATTCGGGGCAGATGCCAAAGCCTGGATTATCATCTTCCAACTCCTCTGCGTGTTGTCATCGAGGTGATCCCCGATCGCTGTGGCAGCGTCGAAGCTCAGGTCGCTGTGTTGTCGGTTCGTCTGTTTTGGTCCTCTCTTATCCACACCTGGGCCGGAAGTCTGGTTCCCTGGTCTCGTCGAAGTAACGTTATTCACGCTCGAGATTCTGTCGCGCTGATACGTCTGCGTACCAGCTACGGAGCCACCCGTACCAGATGGTAGAGGTGGAAAGTGGAAGAGCGTTCTGTCTGGGACAGGAACGCGGCTGGAGTTCTCGAAGACTCTCCTCGCAAAGATATAGGGCAGATTGTCGAAAGCCATTACTCGGTTAATGCCTTCTGCCTTCTTGTAAACGGGACAGTTGCGGTCAAGAGTCCTGTGGTTGCCTTGACAATTGATACACTTCGCTGTTTCCTCGCATCTTTGACCGGGTTCGAGATGTTCGTCAAGACCACAGTGCAGACAACGGGGTTTTTTTGAACATTTCTTGATAATGTAACCCTCTTCGCCACAACCATAACATAGCTTCACAGAGTCGATGAATGGGGACACCTGAATGCGAGCTCTCCACATGTAAATATACTCGGGAATTTTCTGACCAATAAAGCAGATACATACGGTCTCTCCATCAGCCCAAACGGTGCGTCCTTCAACCACGGTGCGTCTCTTGAGTCTAAACATGTTTCCAATTTGCAGATTTTGATTTCCCTCCAAGATGGAGGATCGAAGATCAGCCAGTGGGATGTCAGTGGGGATATTCCATATTTTTCCCTTGCGCGAGTGAGCATATGGTGGGACATATGCTTTGAGGTTTTGTTCTGTCAAGTACGGGTTTGTCAGTGAACGATTAGCTTCGTCACGAGAGGAGAAACAAAGAACCCACTCGTTTCTACAGTACGTCTCGATGTTGTTGTACTTAATGTTGGCTTTGTCTAACTTGTGTGAGACATGAAGGATAGAGATCGGCTTTGTCAATTTGTCCTGGGCGATAACACGAACGTGGACTGTGAACGGTGGCTGGTGCCCTTTTCCGTACGACAGAGGATCCTGAGTAATCACAGTGTTTGCAGGAAGCTGATCTGGGCCACTCCCAGTGGCACCATTAGATTCCCCGTCGACCATAGTTTCATGTAGTGTTTTCTTTTTTCGCTGCTTGGCTAGAGTTTCTTGACTGTCCTTCTGATTGTCCTTTGGTATCCCACCTTGTGCTTCCTTCTTCTCTTTCTTCTCCCCCGTGTGATGTCCGTGCTGGTGCTAATTTTTTCTTTTGTTTTTCCCGTTGCGTTTCGCGTTGAGCTCTTCAGTCGCATCAGACATGTCAACATCGTTGACCTCGGTCTCGTCTTCACTTTGCCCTTGGGCTAGAGGGCCAAACGCATTTCGCGACATCACGTTAACATTACTCCTTATACTTTCTAGGTATTCTCGGAACGATAGCTTTAGACCTTGCTTGCAGGATTCGATATAATCACGATATTCATTGTCGATGCCCGAAAAATCAATTTTCCGATCCACGCCCGGCGCCGCGGCGCCCGCCAGCGAGGTTATGTTGTTTTGTGATATTATTTAGGCCACAAATCCCCAACTATATATGAAAAACTGACAGCCAAAAGGCCTCAGCGCGTACGGGAAGCGCACGAAAGCAGATTTGGCACAAACGTCTACCGCTAACAATAATTATTTACCGCTAACACACGGAAGCGACCGCCCCGCCGAACCGTTCAGCACCGAATCCCAACGTTGGTCAAGCCGTGGCATTGATTTCCAACGACATCTTGTGCTAGGTGACTACACATTCGAAAAGACTGGAATCTGCATTACCGAACATTGATATTCCCGTGCGTCGGCAATTTATCCCGACAATTTGATGGTAGGTTCTGTCGAAAGGGTGTTGTGCTCAAATGGCTTTGGACGCAAATGTGAACTGTTCTTGGGGCACTAGCCACATGTCGCCTTTCTGAATTGTCAGAATCACATAGTTTGTCGTTACGGACTTCGTGATTTAAACGAAAAGGAGAAGTTCTTTTTCAAGTTATCGCCTTTCATGTATTTGCGATCAGGTATTCTTCCTGGTTAAGATTGTTTGAAGCTAGCGCTTTGACTGCTGGATGTTACCGTATTTAGTATAGATTGGCCAGTGACGTCTCTATATGTTTGGAGTTGGGGCTTATTGGACTTTTGCTGTCGGGCATGTGTATGTAATCCGGCATTGGTGGTCTTATTTGAGGTGCATGGATCGATAGGGAACTATAAAATTGTGTAGCACATCTGTGAAACGCCCCCCCCCCCCCAACCCCCACCCCCGACCGTGCTAGTCTCAATCGGTATCAAAAACTGTAATCGCGTCTACTCAGAGATAGTTGATATTCTACACAAAAGCAAATTAGTTTCCACTTCGTCTATCTATGACGGAGTGGAAACTAATTTGCTTTCGTCTACCTATGACGGAGTGGAAACTAATTTGCTTTTGACTAGAATATCAACTATCTCTGAGTAGACTTGATTACAGTTTTTGATATCGATTGAGACCGGGGTGGAAAGGGTTTCACATGCCCTTAATACGGCATATACCAGAATATATAGGGAATACATAAAAAGCCCAAAAGGGCCCAAGACAATTGGCACTTCTCGTTCTGTCTCCGAACTGTTGAAATGTTCACTCCCTCAATATAATCTTGGACATATTAATATATGGGGCATTCCATCCCGACTCGACCTGGGTCTGACCCTCGAACTCCTCGACTTGGCTCGTATTTTTTTGTAGGATTGGTTAGACCCTCAAATGCATCAGATTTTTATTTTTTATTTATTCTATACAAATTTTGTTTTTTTTATATTTTTTTTAAGTGGCATATCGACTGCCATAATTTAAAAATCTGAAAAAATTCTGACAAATTCTTTTTTGAATATAAAAATTTTCCAGCTTATAGCCAAAGTGGGGAAGATTTTTCTTCTTATATACAGATAGAAAAATGTCGGCGCAGTGGCAGCATAGTGACTGCCCGAAGAGCACGGCGTGCTGTCAGAAATGCGGTATGTGCGATGTCATTAGGCAGTGTTGTGACGGCACGGCGAGCTGGAATCCGGTACTGTGTCGGTATAACTGCGGCACAACGTGCTAAATCCAGCACTGTACACACACTATGCCAGCACTTGGAAACGCTCCACTTGCACAGCGTGACACATTGTGCGAGCACATTCCGCATTTCTGCCGACACGCCGGGCGGCACATTATTCTATCTGGGTAATTATTAAGCTTATTTGATTAAAAAAATTACTAAAAGTAGAAAAAAAATTAATCTACTACAGGCGACTGGTCAAACGTTTATTTATGTAAACGCGGATTTTTTAGAATTTTCTTCAGATTTTCCTGGACAGACTATTCCAGCACCATACAATCCACATTCTAGCACCAGCATTCTATAATTTAAAAATATGGATAAATTCTGAAATCGGAAGAAAAAAAAATTATATTTTATAAGAATTTTTTTAAATAAAAAAAAGCTTAAAAACTATAACATGAAAAATCTTGTCCACTTATGGCTATAAGCTAGAAAATTTTGATATTGAACAATATTTTAATGGTTACTTTCGTATGCCTTGTTCAGGCTTTTAAGTTTTTGCTCCTCTTCCCCTTTTTCCCGTTCCTTCATAGACCCACCACTTAGAGTGTTGTCCGCAGCCACTCATCCTAATGCCCCTCTAATATCGCATTCGCCATAGCATTGCTGTCATGGGCATAGAGAAACTGCGGAAAACCTATGCCGATATAGCCGGTCTCGAGTTCGCCTCACGGCACCGGAGCTACGTCACGTTTCGTGGAGAATATAAACACGGACTACAGCTGTATACATGTGACCCCCACAGATAGAAATACCTGTGTGGGTCCCATGTATACATCTGGAGCTTCATCGCGCTCGTATTTATTTTTCGACGAAAATCGACAGCACCGGGAATCGAACCCGCGACCTACCGATGCTCTGGACCAGAGGCCAGTACCCTAACCATTAGACCATCGCACCGGATGGACCATCGCACCGAATGATATTCAACAATGTATTTTTCAGATTTTTAAATTACGGCATTCGATATCTTACTTTAAAAAAATAGAAAAAAAAAATTTGCATAGAAAAAATAAAATCTGGTGCATTTCATGTTCTAACCAATCCTTCAAAAAATTACGAGCCAAATCGGGGAGGTCTGAGGGTGAAACTCAGGTCGAATCGGGATGAAATGCCCCATATATACATATATCTGTATATTGTAAAAAGATCTCGCATTCTAAGTCCCTAAGGACGCCCGAAGCCCGGATTTTTCTAAGTCCCCCAGGGGCTTAATATATAGGGAATTCCATGTCAAGTCTACGATTTTGGCCCGAATTTTTCTAAGTCCTCCAAGGGCCTCCGAAGCCGATTTTTTTCAAAGTCCTCAAGGGGGTTATATATAGGGCATTCCATGTCAAGTGGACTATTCTGGCTGCCGCTGCCGTGTCAAGGATCGAGGGACTTAGAAAAATTCAGGGGGTCTGTGAGACCTCAACCTTCCCAGATAGACAAACGTGCGATGCTAGGTGCACAACGTGCCGTCAGAAACACATCAACTGCGTCCGAATAAAGCAGAGTTTGTAACGTTACGACATGCATTCATGTAGCACTGTGCCCGCATAGTTCCGACACATCGTGCACTTCAGAGAGCTGCACAATTGTGCAGGCACAGTGCTGCATTCAGCACGTCGTGAAGTTACAAACTCTGCTTAATTCGGGCGCAGTTGTGTTTCTGACGGCACGCCGTGCAACCAGTACCGTCACTGTTCTGCCAAATGTTTATGTGGGTCTGATTATTCCTCAATGGCCCTCAAAAGCCCGAATTTTTCCAAGTCCCTCAATGATAGAGCGACCGCGCATAGCGCGCGATATATACATATATATATTACAAACCGCATTTTAAGCACTCATTCATCCCGATCATCACATACAGAAACCTAAAAACAAAATTTGGTTGCATCATTTTTAAGGTGGCTAAACCCGGTGGAATACCGTATCAGCAATTTGGGTGTGAATCTCTTTCCGTATAGAGATTCTTAATTCTTCATAATTATCATAATTCAACGCCAGTCGTCATCATCACTCATAGTGATATCTACTAGCAATGTGGTCGTCTATTTCTGAACAACGAGATAATCAATCGATCGAAAGTATGCTTGATAAAAGTAATTTATTTGTTTCTCATTAAAAACCTAAATGTTGGAATGCGAGTAATCTACATGTGTGACAGGTATAATATGTAAAACTACATACTTACAATACCGCTATGCTCACATAGCTATGCCCTATTTTTTTCTCGTACATTATTATTATTATTATTATTATTATTATTATTATATTATTATTAATTCTATTATTATTATTACTTTTTATTTCATTTGATCAACGCCATATTTAATATCTGTGTTTTCTCTTGCTTTAATAATTTAATTTAGATAATAGAATACTAATGTTTAGTGTCAGTAACGATGCTCCGGTACTGAGTACTGCACCGGTCTGTGTACATGCGTGTTTATTCGGTTGTCCGCAAAACTCCCTTCACAATTATTTAGCGGCTGTAAATTCCTCGTATTTAACATTCATATTTTCTCGGATAAACTATCATAATATTTACAAATGTACAAAGCGATTCAATTCCGACTGATGCCCATAATGGCTCCATTAATTCCTCAGATTATTCGACACTGTTGTTGTTGTTGTTGTTATAGTAAAAGGTGCGCTCCTTCTTTATGTATATTATCTACATAGGACATGAGATTTTCCTTGAAAACCATCGAAACACGCGTAGTCTCATGTGCAACGGTATTTAACCCCCAAAGTTTTAGACCATGACGCCGCTAACTAAAAAATACTGATTCTTGTCTTTAAGATTCATCAAGGAACTCTATCGAAACGACACTAAACAATTCTACCAAACAACTAGCATGACTGTGTAAACGTCATTAAAATTACACATGTTGAATATGACGGGCTTGAACTTCCAAGAATTCTTCCGCGATTAAACAACGCAACTTGGCGAGGCAGATTGATGAAAAAAAGAAAATTCATAAATGGGCAGCAATCGTTTCATGACTATGGATTCACCGAATATCCATAAAAAAGCACCGGTGAAACGATTTTAAAAAAATGAAAAAAAAAAAAAAAAATAGGGTTTCCTTAACGTACTCACTCGGATAATTAATATCATCTGTTTTTCTTGCTATACAAAGTAAGAAGATGGTAATTCCGATTCTACAAATAAATCATCGATTCGACTTGGTCGACAGAATTCCACGCGATTAAGTAATTGATGATAATATTAAAAGGTAATTACCGGAAGCGAATAATTGCGACTAAAGCGTCACCAGCAAACCCGCGTCCTTTGTATAATAACTAATCAAGCTCGTATACGGAAATCCATAAATAACTTAAACTTACGTAGACATAAATAATTAAAAAACCGAATTTTGGCGATAATGCGGACGTCACTCTGCGCACTCGCGCGTCTCTCATGTACGGACGCACGCAATCACACACACACACACATGCGCACATACTCTTCTCTCTTAATCCAAATATATCACTGCTTATTATATTATTTACAAAAATGTATAACGAGATTGTTCGTCGTACGTTGTTAGTTAAAGAGCGAGCTCTCAATCGGGAAGGAGCTGCATAGACCGATATTTGATTGACGATTATCAATCGCATCCTGTCTGATATCGATAGTAACAGAATTTAATCGTTTGTTGTTGCTGGCGTTTCTACAATTTGTCAGCGTGAAAATGTTGAAGATTCACGTAACGTTCGGTACCTCTTTATTGTTGGAACCAACGTCAGACGTTCTGGATAGAAGAGGAACGGCGAGAGCATCGACACGATGCGATTCGTCGGTGCGTCTTAGCCTCTTGGATTCTTGGTGCGATTGAATCGAGCCCAAGCTGGACTTGCGCTTGTGACTCGAGCTCGAAGATCGCGATCTCGAGCAAGTCGAAGTATCTCTATGCTGATGAGCATCCGGCCAACTTTTGTGACTCTTGCTCTTTTCGTGGCTGCGATGGGAATCGTGTTTTCTCTTATCAGTCTTCCGGTCGCTCGATTCCTTAGTCGAATTACGATTTCCCGAGGAATCTTTGTTAGTCAATAAAGAGCCACGATCTCTTCCCGAATCCGAGCCCTTCGACGAGGAATCACTTGTTTTCGTACGTGCATCAGAACGATGTCTGTGCCTATCGTGATCCCTTTTCTCACGATCACGATCTCTTCTTTCCTTGTGACGACGATCTCTCGACGATTGTTTCTCTTTCTCGTTTCTCTTGTTTTTCTCGTTGCCGTTACTACTCGTACTGCTGGTGCGTTTTCGCTCGGGCGCGTCACTCGAAAGAATTGTGTTGGAGGATTTCGGCGATTTTTCCTCAGCGCTACTTCGATTCGCCTCAACTTGATTTGTCGGCGAGGAAGAGTCGCAAGTACTGGACAAAGTATTGAAAAGTTTTGGATTCTCTTGAGTCGTCTCTACCGCATCGCCATCCATCGATGGTATTTCGCTTTCGTTATTCTCCCGCTTACAACGTTCTTTCGCTTCTTCTTCAGCCATTTCCACCAACGCTTTAACGGCATTTTCCGTGGCGCATTCAATTTTGGATGTAAAAGCCGTCACTGTCTCTATCTCCAGTAACTTGCTATACTTTTCAAGTGCAACATTGTCGTTATCAAAACGCTTGCTCGCCAATTCGAAACATTCCTTACAGATTCTCTCGAGAATTTCTTTGGAAGCGTCAGCCACGCCGGATCGCAACGATTGACAAACCTCGTCTACGTCGGTCTTGGATTTATAAATCGCTATTTCAAGGGCCTTGTCGACAACTTGCGTGGCATAAACCTTTCCGGATTCTTGTCTTGCTTGAAATGTTGTCTCGTCCAACGTGATATCACATCGCGCCTCCGCCGGCGTTTCTTTTTCGGCTTCCGATTGCCAATTTGGCGCATGATTAGGGCCAATTTCGGGTTCCTCGGTTTTCACTTGAGTATATTCGGGAATAACAGTCGTGCAATTGACGGGATCGTAATTAGCGATATCATCGGTCAATTGTTCCTCTTTCTTTGGCGCAAGACTAACGCTGTGGCTACTGTGACGACGATGAGTCTCATTCTTCTCGATACCTGTATTTCCACCGGTGCTTCGACTTTCTTGCGATGTTTTCTTTTTATCTGCATTATCCCCGTGATCTCCGTGATTAGAAGCGCTGTTTGAGGATAGAGCGCGATGACCGCTCGAGGACTTTCCACTTGAACGGTGACGATCCTCGTTGTGATGGTGGTGATTGTGGTGATGCTGCTGTTGCTTTTTATTTGCCGATCTTCTCTCGTCTTCCTCACGACGCTTTCGATTTATCGAATCACCGCGTTTATCGTTATCATTAACCGATTCCAACCGAGAATTGGCAACACCGCTACTGCGATGACAATCTTTTCTCTTGGCAACTTCGGACTGTCTGCTATGATCACGATTTTTGTGTTCCTCTTTACGTTTTCTTCCATGATGGTCGGATTTTTTCAAGTTTCCCTGATACTCAGCCGCTCGTTCCTTGGCCTTTTTCTCCTCCATATGCTGACGATCGGTGTTTTCCTTTTGTTCGTCGGCGGCAAGTGGACAGCCCTCGGAATCTTTCTTCTCTTTGAAGTGATGAGAGCTTTCGTTGATGGTGCGGCTATGCCGAACATTCGAATTGCTAGCGGTATCGGGATAGTATTGTTTGAGTCGTACGTGCCAGGCGATACTCGATACCGCAGATACCGTGCGAAATTGATGAATTATATTTCGCGGCAAGAAGTAAATATCGTTGTCGTACAAATTGATTCTCGCGTAACGGATACCCTGGCGTCTAAGTTGATTCAATTTAGCATCTTCGATCCACTGCACGCACTGGGATATCGGTGGCTCGTGTAAATCAAGTTGAAGCTTCTCGACGAGTTCAGGAAAGTCACCGGCGTAAAAAGCCACGACATCCTTGGTGATTCGATTGTAATCCGAAGGCTGCCCACCGTGAATCGCCTTGAGAACACCCACCGCCGCGGTCGTCATTCGGTCTAATCCGTGGCCCACGTGATCCGCGTGAGCTCTTGTACGATCCTCGAACATATACTCGCGGGCTTCACTCAGTCGCGGCAAGTATTGAAGATTTCTCAGCTCGTTTATTCCCGTGCGGCGACGTTTGCAAGGACTCTTGTTCATGTCCGCGGTTGGGACTAATTGTTCGCCCGGTCTTATCCACAGGATAGGCCCGTCGTTTGATTCTTCCGGACTATCCATCTTCACAACTGACAACGGACCCCATGGCATAGTCTAAAACAATCAAATGATAATCGTTAAAACAATTTAAGGGCGGATTTTCTTTCTGAGGTGAAAAAAAATTGATTTTTTTTAGCGACCGATGATTTTTATTCTCTAAGGAGGTTCGCCTATTAGTCGACTTCCCACTTAGGACTTTTGGTTCCTCATAGAGGAAGCTTCGTTTTCATGAAATTTTATTTTTTTTCGAGATTTTCATGCCAAAACGTTTAAAATGGTCTGAAACATCGAGAAAGGTGATTTAGAAAAATTTTCCGGATGTATGTATGTATGTGTGGGTGTGTGTGTGTGTGTGTGTGTGGGTGATGAAAGGCCAAAAATTCATATAACTGTAACGTCTAAAGTATTCAACAGAATCAACTAAAATTTAAACAACATGTACAGTACTGGCGAATTTTCAATTGATATAAATTTTACAAAAATCGCTTAACGCATGTCATTTTTATAAGAATTGTGAAATTTTGAAAAAAGAAACGTAGATGCTCCAGCTCGGACGAATTTTTAGCTATCGGGCTGAAACTTCGTATTAAGGTAAACGCCCCGGTACCCAACCATGTACCAGTCTCCAACCACTGACACAAATATTAACTAAAATTAAGAAATTATGAATATGAAATAAATAAATAACTAGTGCTACCATTTTTGCGATTCTTTATGTCTGCATAGGCCAATAATAAAAATAGTTCTTAATATTTTTGTTGGCGTTTTTTTAAAGATATTGTGCACTGTAGACGCCGCTCAGAGGATCAGCGCATATCTTTTAGCCAGTTCGTTAAGAATTGGCGTAACGTTGTTAAGCTTATGACGCTGTTATTTTCACGATTTCCACAATAATTCGTGGCTTGTGGTATTCGCGAATAAATAGATTTTATAAATCTTCCATTAAAATTTGCAAAAAACCACTGCTAAGTCGTCAATTTCCATGGTTGGCTATTGGGGCGCATCCGCAGTATGCTGTACCGATATCCAACCGCGGCCTATTCCCGGCCAACACAAACTCTGCGAACATAACCTCTATGGCAAGTTGATGCCGGTTGCACGTCACGGTGAGCCTTTTTATTAGTTATTATTTATCATAAATTATCCCAAACGTTGCGTGTAATTTAAGAAATAAAATGAAGTTTCAACGAA
Organism: Ephialtes manifestator; assembly: GCA_963970395.1. Taxonomy (NCBI): domain Eukaryota; kingdom Metazoa; phylum Arthropoda; class Insecta; order Hymenoptera; family Ichneumonidae; genus Ephialtes; species Ephialtes manifestator. The sequence continues at coordinate 14,528,801 of OZ019969.1, read as the reverse complement.
TCGCATAGCCTCGTATCGGCGGGTGGTGGCGTATAGGGGCATGCTTGGTCGGGTATTTAGACATTACCTGAAATCGGTGGTCGGGCACTAGTTCATCGACTTTCTCAATTGTTTCCTAATTTTAACAAAAAACTATACCCCTGACATGAATTAATGGATGCTTTTCGAAAAGTAGAAAAGCTAAGCTTTGCATTAGTTATGGTTACAATTATAGAAAGGTCATTTTAGTATAAGAAATATAACTTTGCAGTTTCCTGTTCTCTAAGATGGCCGGCTATTGGAGCGTTTACCTTAAAATTGAACAAAGTGATATTACCTTTGATATTGAATTTGGGCCAAATCGGTGAAGCGGTTCGGTTTTTATGAGATTTCGAATTTTTCAAGACTTTTGCAAATCCGAGGCGAAGTCGAGGTTCTTGCTGGTCGGGGCGGGCATTAAAAAGACATACAAAATAACATACAAGAGGAAAATGTCTGATAATAAGATAATACTTTTTAAAATTTGTTTTCCTTTGAGGTTGATAAAGAATTTTTGTATTCCTCTAGCTACTTTTTATAAGAATTACAATGATTAACTAGCAGGTACCGATCAGAAGATTTTTTAGGGTAGGTTTCACTTTTTACTATTTTTTTCGCTTCATCGTCAAAATTTCTTAAAACTTCTTCTTCGTCGACAGAACCTTCAAACGAGTCGTCCATTTTTTTCAATCTACTCACTTTTAGGTTAGCTAAAGAAATTAATTGAAGAAAGATAAAAAAAAAAGTAATGAAATGAAAGTCGAAGCACGCGCAAGCAAACGACACCAAACATAAAAACATAATAAACCAGAGATGGGAAAACAAAAGAGAGAGAGAGAGAGCAACAGTGGGAGCGACAAAAGCCGGTCAAAAAAGTCGCTATTCCCGGTCTCAAATGCGGCCCGGAGGACGGTACATTCGGTTTCGGGAGCAAGAAAAATTTATTGGTGTGTATCGCTCTGGATTTCGTAAAACGTCAGAAATCATCAACTTCGTCAATCATTTTCATCTGTCGCAAAGCTTCTTCTATGAGGAAGCCAAGAATAAAATAACAAAACTCCCTCATAGAGACGGCTTTGTAAAAAGGGAAAAAGAACGAGGAAGCAATGTGCAAGGTTCTACTTTTATATTATTTAAATGAACAATTAATACAGCCAATCCCAAAGTTTGAGATATTGTCCGTCTAGTTACGTTGGAATATGAGTCAGAAGTTGACTACTTTGACCTGGATAAAGCATTGAGTACATGGCAAAATTCGTTTTAGAGGCAACATTTACCGATTTTTCATATATGTAGAGCCAACTTTGGACTTGGAAAAACTAGTATCAGCTCAATGAAAATTTAAGAAATGTGTAAAACAAGGGTTAATTTATACTTTACCGTCTATATTCAACGCATTATCGTTACGAAGTTCAGCTAGATACCCCGGACGGCGAATAAATTGATCTCGTACCGCACCAGCGGACGCGTTCGTGGAAGCTAACTTGACTGCTGTCAGGTTGACATATTATTTTAAGGATTTTACTACCAATTACGTGTTGATGAATAAAAATTATCAATTCATTAATAATTCCGGGGCTTTAGTATTGTCTGAGAATGGTTTTTATAGATTTTGGAAATTATTTTCAATTTTTTGTTTACTTCGTGATTTTGGACCGACAACGCGACTCCCGAGTCGTTAAGCATCTAAGACTTATGAATATGAATTTTTATATTCCATAATCCAATAATGGCATTCATAATTTATCATACTAATATTACATATAATCCGTGATAGTTGCACTTACATTTTTTTCATCCACATTTTTGACTCATAAGTTATAGGCGAACCTCCTTAAGCTTTTAAGAATATGCGTCCCAAGTTTTTTTAATCAAAATTCGTAAAACTGGCCAAGTTATAAGCGGTTTTATACCTGCTTGCCAATTCGCAATTGCAGCCGGGCAATAGCGGTCGTTCAACACGAGTTCCACGAAGCAGAGCGAGAAATACTCTATGGCTTTGGCATAGCAGATTAACAGACAAATACTATAAGTACTCGATATGTTCTCGAAAACCGTACTTGCAACTTTGAACGTGTTTTTCTCGAAACAACTTTTTCACAATTGGTTGGCATCTACAAAACTATTGAACCAATCGCCTTCAAACTTGAACAACGTGTCAAGTTAACATCTTTTCATCTTTTGACTGAACAAAAAAGCAATACGTTGAATATTTTTTCTTTACATCAACAATACCGGTCAATTGTTTTAACTGAATCGATAGTTTGAGTTACAAACATCGCCGTACCCCCAATTTTTGTTTGATTTTTTTTTTTTTTTCGATTCATTACATGATGGCTACATGTGCATGACGTAGAATATTATTTAATTTTTTTCGTTGCAGATCATTGAGAAACTACTAATCACGTAATGTCATTACAATCGACATTTATCTTGAATTTTCCGTTTTACTGTTTGTTCATACAGGTGAATAGCATCTAATTTATCATACCATGCCTGTCGTACCGATGAAAACTAATTTTTTATCTTAGAATATTAGTTGGTTGGGCCTGGTTTGTTATAAGAAATGCGGACATTTCGATAAGGAATTAGTTATTCAGATCACTGCTCAAATGATGGTCAACTATTATTTATGTCTTTGTTATTTTATAAGCTTTCATTTGACATTCATGTACATTTAGAGGCTAAAATGTACAAAGATTTATTGTTATTCACTAAAAAAATGTTTGTCAATTAAGGGGCAATTGCGTTCACGGGTAAGAAGTAATGGCAGTCGGATATCCCAATCATATCAACTACCGAGTCCAAACCGGTGAACTCTAGCAATTTAGGATAAAAATTGAAAATTAGTTTTATTTCCATATTGAATTTGAGAATTAAGAGAATAAATATAATAAGTCATCTGTACTGAAAAGGTTTACTTTCTTAATTTCAGCTGCTCTTGTAGGTTAGAATATTGATACTATTTGTTGGAATTACATTTACATCTCTAAGATTTCTTTTACTTTTTTAAGATATCAAGAAATTTGAAGAAAAAAAAAAAAAAAAAAGAATCTCTGACTTTTTCCTGACTCTCCCGGACTAATTCATCAGCTTTCCCTGACCAAAGTTCGTCCTGTATCGATCAGTTAATACCTTGAATTCTCCATTTTAATAATTCATTGTTTAATATTATTCCATCAGACATTCGAATATCGTCAATGAATCGTAAATATATTTTTTTATTTTTTTCTACATTGCAGATTTTTGTATCTGTACTCACATATTTCGATTACTCCATCACCGATGAATATAACCATTATTTTTTAATAGTATATTTCGATACACGAGGCCAAATGAGCGTTTCGTGCCGTCTTCACGCGAGCAGTGCGCAAAACGCTCCTTTGGCCTCGTGTATCGAATCATATTATTATTTACGAGTGCAATGCAAAATCCGATTTTGTCCGACGTTTGTCCGACAAACATGCAAAATGAGCTGCAACTTTAAGGAGTGAGAAAAATCCAGGGAACAGTGTGCAAAATGAAGGAGCAAAATGTTTTGCGCGCTAGTGCGTCAACCAGCCATTTCGCATGTCTGTAAACGGTGGGCAAACGAGGATTTTGCATGCACGAGTAAAGAAAATATATTTTCTAGTCGTAAAAACGGGCTTTGAAATTATAAAACTTAAAAATTGAAGTAAGATTATTCGTAAACAAGTTCTTTATCGACATTATTTATAACAATGTCCATAACGACATTTTGACAATCTTTTCGATACACCCCTATAATATTTAGAAAAGTATCAAACGAGATATCGCTCATAGAAAAACCGATAACCGTCGTGTAATTTTGTAACTGATTCCCCTTTTTTTCGAGTGATTCGATTTTGTTGGTCAAGAGAGCTTCTTTTTGTTTGACACCTTCGATAAGCTCCCGCTTTTTATAAGCATACGAAACGTAAACTATTGTCCTTTTACTTACATTAGTTGACTAGATTTCCTAGTACACAAATATATTAAGAATCATCAATCAAGAAATCGTTACGAATTTCCATTTTAATCGTAAGAAAAGTGTTTTTTCGGTCAGATAAAAGTTTTTCTAAAAAATCTTTTAATTAATTTTTTAAAGAATCTTTCATTTTTTCCCTGACCAACCTTAGAATTTCCTGACTTTTTTTTGATTCTCTGAACAATTTTTTTCCCTGACATTTCTCGGTTCTGCCTGACTGCGGGCACGATATTATACTACCAAGATTGGTATCACCCATCGGTGACCATTGTTACTCAAATCATGGGACAATACCGGCTAATGTAGCATTTTCTGTAGTCGATGAAAAGATAAATGATTCATCAACTACATTGATTTCCATGTTGTCATTTTCAAAGATGAGTTAATAAAGTTTCCGTTTACAGTCTACTTTTTACACGAAAGATGATGTATTTTCTGAAAAAGACATATAGGTCTCATACCGCAACAATTCAGCCACCCGCATTTTCAAAGTGTTCAGAAAATTCTGTGATTCCGTGACATTGAAGTACTATATACTCACAAAAAAAAAAAAAAAAATACAAAGTTTTAAAAGCTTGAGTGTACCTTTACGAGATAACGCTATTATCAGTATTATTTTTTAATCCGTGATATATCGGTAACCCTAAACGCTATCATAATGTTTAAAAAGCCAAAATTATAGTTTTTCAAAGAACTTTGAAAATAAAAATTGATGTATTTTTCGAATTCCACCCAAAAATGTGCTAATTTTTTTTCTTCAATTAACCATTTCTCGAAAAGGGCCACCTTCTGTCGAACTAATATTTTGTTTCCTGTATTGCCTGATCCATGATGAAGAGATTGGCAGAAGTGCCATTATGAGATAGGTTCGTAATAGTGCTTGAGATAGAAATTTTTTATCTTTGAATTTTAGAGACGTCCATTTTTTTTAATAGCGATATTCTATTTTTCAGTTCTAACATTCCATTTAAAATCAGTGATTTTAACAACATCAACGGACCAGTTTCTATTGATATTTAATAAATTATAATTCCTGTATCAACCGATGGATGCAATTAGCACAGACATAATCGTGAAAACTACGGGGGTAAATGTTTCAGAACGGTCCAGGGTAGAGATTATTGTATCTATAATATTAATGTGCAGCATATGCTGAAAAAATATGTGCACATATTCTGGGTGCGATTCGAAAAATTCGTAAATTTTTATTTTGTCAATACTTCAAAAAACTAGAATTTTGGCTTTTTAAAAGTTATGTCAACGTTTAGGGTTGCCGATATATCACGGATTAAACATAATAATAGCATTATCTCGCGAATGGATACACTCTAGAGATCTTAAAACTTAGTAATTTTTTTGTTAGTATATAGTACTTCAATATCACGGAATCACAGAATTTTCTAAGCACTTGAAAATGCGAGTGGCTGAGTCGGTGCGGAATGCCTCATATACACCTTAATTGCCGTGATTCTCCCATTCCCCCATATGTAAAATAATAATAAGTTTATATGGTAAATTTTTAATCGATTCGATGTATAGTCTCTTGACTAAAAAATTTCAAAAAGCGGTAAATAAAAATAAATCCCCGTTAATCGAAACCTTTGGAGGGCTAACGAAACGTGACTTACCAATTTTAAAAACGGATCCTCCTCTAGTCTCTGCAGAAGGTCGGGAAAATACCCACCGACTTCCTCGTGCACCGTGCCGACGAGACTGATTTGATGCAACGGGCCGTACCTTACGGTACCGTTGTTGTACGTCTTACAAACTTGTTCTTTGTACTGGAGCATCGTCGTAGTCTCGATGTCACTATTACGTCCGAGTACGCCGTTCTTCACCGTCAATGTCGGATAATTGTGAGCCATGTGGTCCAGAAGATCCGGCAAATACGCGGCGGCGTTATGCACAATGCCCATCACGTGATAGGCATTGCCGTTTTCGTCTTCGCCGAAAACCACCTAGAATTCATGAATTTTATATCAGGTCGGGTATAAAATTCTGAATGGCTAAAATTTTGAATGATTAATATCCAAACATTCTAGAATTGCGAAAATTACAGTAACGAAAGATGAGTTGTTTGAATTTTTTTAAATTTGGACAAACCACGAAGTTGAATAATTGTTTATTTGATAATTTCATTTTTCAACGATTCGTACGACATAGAATGGTCTATTTTTTAAATCGATTATAGGTAATTTAAGAGAATAGGTAATATTTTGAATTGACAATATAGCAAAAGGAAATATGACGACAATACGAATTCCGTTTGAGTACAACTCAGATACATAGAATAGCAAACGAACATAATAGCGAATGACCAAATGAAGAACTCTTTTATAATGAATACCATAATGGGAATGATATAATAGTGAATAAAAAATAGTTAAAATTGCGAGAAACGACATTAAATTTGTTTTGTTTCTTCGACTTTTTTTCGTCCTCAGAAAATATTAATTTCAGACTTGGAGACATAATTTTCAACGTTGTATAAGCCTTCCTATTTTGACCGTTCCACGGTCAACATTTTTTTGGTCTTTCACTATTCTCACTGTTCGAATTTTCGCCCTTCTGTTATTTTAACCGCCTTCCACATTTTGGCCATTTGCTATAATGAATCCGGAATTAAAGATATTCATAATATCCACTGATTTGAAATTTGCATCATGGGATTATAAAGTGTTTGAACTCTCGTCAATTTGATATTTCTCCCCTTGTATTTTCGTCCATTCCTAAATATGTTTTCCATATAGAATTCTTCCAATATCTCGGTGTTATTTATTTTTTATATAAGACTTTGCACACTCTCGTAAGATCGGCCTTTCGCCATTTGGACTGTCGTTAACTTTGAAATTCAAAACCTCGGCGATTCATAATTTTTATCTTTCGCTATTTTGACCCCCACCAGTTTTATCAACAGACTAAAATAAAGTTGAAAAACAAGAAGAAAAACACGAATAAAAGCTTGGCATATACCTTAAAGTACTCTTGAGCCAATTCCTCGACCTGTTCCTTCGATAACACACTGATTTCGTCCTGATACATGTGTACCACTGTCGCACCGCCATTCGGATAAGTTTCTATGTGTATGAATTTCTTGTATTTCAAATGTTGAAGCGAATCGTTCTTGGTATTCTCGCCGCTGAGAATTTTGTAGTTCTTCGTACCAAGATTGAGTCTAAGATTCTCACTATTGGATTTTTGGAAAGTTGCCGCAAGTTGTTTATGCTGCTGTAGCGGATGAGTAGTACGATCTCTTTTACACTGTACACCGATACTCGCGCGTTTTATTTTACTGCGCTTGTAGCATCGCGAGCAGTGACGTCTCTCGCTGTGATCTTTACCGCTTCGTGCTTTTTCCCCTGAAGGCGGTGGTCTTTTATTCGACGATGGATTCTGTTCGTTCCTCGTACTTTCGCTCCTGGAAATACCGTGAGTCGTTGTCGAATCAATCTCAACTGCATTTTCATCAGCATTTTCGGCATTTTCGGACTTCACCAAACTCGACGACCATATAGTTTGGTCACACGCGTTTTTATTCTCCATTTTTTCCGCCGCGTGTTGTTTCACATGAAACTTTCTCTCCGGCACCGATTTCTCGCAGTCTCGCTCGATATTCTCACTGAATACATCGCTCTCGGCTTTGTAACTCGTATTCTCAAGTTTATTCTCTTTTTTGCATATAACCGTCCTCAAAGACTCGTTTATCACGTGAGTACCCAGTGACACCGTCTCATCGCTGCTGTTCTTGTATTTCGCCGTATCCATCGGATCTATATGAGAATTTGTCATCGGATGAGAATCGGCTGGGCTGCCATTCGATACAAAAGTTGTGTCAGGACTATTGGGGCTTGCAGAAACGCGCGGCGGATAATCGGGACTTTTCGGACTCGGCAACATTTCGCCACTGCTGTGAGGGCTCTCACCCAATTGCGGTGTCTTACTCGACACGTTTCCACATTTATCTGTCTTCATGGAAAATATTTCTGCGCTAGAGTCTGTCGATGCCTCATTGACGCAGCAAGTTGTATCAGCCTGTAAAATTATTTTTTTTTTTTGCAAAAGCAATGATACTTAATTTTTTTCATTCAACGTATTAATATATTCTCAGGCATTGAAATTGTCAAGTAATACCCACACGAATGGAAGATGCCTTTGAAGAATCCTCGATGGTACTTTTGCTTGTTCGGCTGCAACCGCCACATCCGCCTGATGCACAAAAATTAAAAAATACTTTTTATATGCTCAAATGATTTGTTATCCAGGATGCATTGCGATATAATAGTGATTAAAAGATTATTCAATTAAGACTATAATTTGCAAAAGTTAATCCAAATAATGAATTTCAATGAGAAAAGGTCAAGTTATTCAACACTGTGAAAAAAATTGTGCTTGAATTTGAATGCTTGAGAGTCACCAAAACAGCTAACGAAGCAACTCTGTTTATTGTTGTTTTATTAAAAATTGTACAATATGTATATAAAAATGTACCCTCCTGTTGCCGCGGGAGGCAAGCTGAATTATTGGCTTCTTTGTCGCGAGAACGTCCCGTTGGCATGTTGCTGTCGACGGTCACGGGCACGGACGTGTTACTCGGATCAAAGTTTTTCGTGACAATAGTTTGGTCCTCTAAATGTTGAAGTTTCGGTGCTGGTAGCGAATGTTGATTATCGTTTGGCGCCTTGTCCCGAACTCCAGGATCACTGGTGCGCGATGACGCTGCGACGAAAATCGTGGGCGTCCCACTGGGCGTCTCAGGAAACCGTTGAGGAAAATCATCCGAAGCCTCGTTTGTTCTCACGGTAGAAGTGTCCCATGTTGAATCGCGCACCTCGACACTCATTGTACGAGATACGAGACACTCGGGAATCTCTCGTTTAATCTCATTATTGACATCGTTTTGCTCGTTTGACACGTTCCTCGCACTAGTACCCGATGCCATCTTGGATTTCCTCGTCTCGAAATCACCGAATGCAAACGATGCTACGACAAACGCGGTTGGTTAAATCCGAACACACTTTTACACTTGCGCTCTCTCATTGGCCCGACGATTCCGAGCTTGTTGGGATGTACCCAGTAATCGCGCATGTAATATATCCAAAACTATTTTCTAACAATTTATACTCTCCTCTATTCTCCCTCTTTCTGTACCACGACCTATACTCACCCACCCACTGGTATAGCAAAGCGTCGCTAGTCGCTAAACATTTCGCGAGCTATGTCCGAGTAATTTGGTTGATATATCAAAATTATCGTCGAACCATTCTTCAAACAATTCAACAGAATATTTCATCGGTACAGATTTATGAAATATAAGTACCGCACAAATGTATGATAGCATAAACATTTGCATGATTTTTTGAATTCGCTATTGAGCATTGATTGGCGATTTTTACGTAACAATGAAATATCGACGAATAGAATAAAACAACTACTTTACCCTGTTGAAAAGTACTAATAGAAATTGATAGAAATGGACAAAAACCGCCATAGATTTTGACATAAGCCTATCTATGAATCTATGCGGTTTTTGTTCATTTCCATTGGTTTCTATTAGTATTTTTCAACCTTTTTTGTACTTACTTTTGGCATAGTCAATAGATTTGTTTTGCTGCCTGTACTTTTTACACTTGCGTGTACTTTTGTCAGTACTACATACATCTCTCCATATTATAAAAAGATTTCGCCACCGCCGCCACCGCTGCGGTGTCAAGAACCGAGGGACTTCGAAAAATTGACAGAGGTCTACAAGACCTCAAATTGACGGGGGTCTATGAGACCTTAAATTGACCGGGGTTTATGAGACCGCAGGACATTTTTTACTGGGCCTATGGATTTTTCTAAGTCCCCCAAGGGCTTATATGTAGGACATGTCCATGTCAAGTGGACCACTCTGGCCCCAATTTTTCTAAGTCCCCCAAGGGTTTATATATAGGGAATTCCATGTCAAGTGGACCGATCTAGCCCCAATTTTTCTAAGTCCCCCAAGGGTTTATATATAGGGAATTCCATGTCAAGTGGACCGATCTAGCCCCAATTTTTCTAAGTCCCCCAAGGGTTTATATATAGGGAATTCCATGTCAAGTGGACCACTCTGGACCCAATTTTCCTAAGTTCCCCAAAGGCTTAAACATATGGCATTCCATGTCAAGTGGGGTATTCTGGCCTAAATTCTTTTAAGTCTGTCAATGGCTCCCAAGTTCGAATTTTCCTAAGTCCCTCAATGGCCCTCAAGTCCGAATTTTTATAGTTCCCAAGGTCAGATTTTTCTAAGTCTTTATGAGACCAAAAAAACAGCAATGGGAGTGCGCAAGCCACAATAACCCCTAGTATCTCTCTATATATTTTAAAAAGATCTCGCCGCCGCCGTGTCAAGAATCGAGTAGGCCGGGGTAAAATGACACACCCAAGAATTATTCCAAGTCCCTAAGGGCCCGGATTTTTCCAAGTCCCCAAGAGCCCCCGAAGCCCGAAACTTTCTAAATCCCCAGGGGCTTATATATAGGGCATTCCATGTCAAGTCGACGATTCTGTCCCGAACTTTTCCAAGTCCCCCAAGGGCCTCCGAAGCCGATTTTAGCGAACGCGCAAGCCTCAATAACTTCTAGTATATGAGGCATTCCATCGGTTATCGACAGGGTCTCGACTCGCATATCGCTCTATATTATAAAAAGATCTCGCCGCCGCCGCCGCCGCCGCCGTGTCAAGAATCGAGGGACTTAGAATAATTCGGGCTCAGGGCTTGGCGGAAGGGGGTGGGGCTAAAGGCTTGGGGCTAGCCCCAAGCCTTTAGTACCCCTTTCCGACAAGCCCCGAGCCCGAATTATTCTAAGTCCTTTTCCAAAAACATGGGTCCCCAACAAGGCTGCGGGCACCTTTGGGGGGGGGGGGGGTGGCACCCTTGGGGGGGCACCCTTGGTTGGGGGGCAATTGCGAGCGCGCGAGCCACAATAAAATCCTAGTATATATATATATATATTTTTTTTACTTTATTATACACGAAAGCGTAAACAGTACAGGTAGCAAAAACAAATATAATAGGAGGCGCGTGCATATCCGTTATTACTCCATCCTTTTCTAAGGCAGTGTAAAACGGGGTAACGGCATAGGAAAGGCGATTTTCACAAAGTGTAAGATGAATGATTTTTCGTTAGATATTCGGAAATAAACTTCCGTTTCGATTTATTTATTGGTTACTCAACATGATATTTCGAAGGTTCGTCAAGGTAAGTCAAAAGTATAATGAGACGTATTTGAGTGTCTATTTTTTGTCGTTAATAAATTAATTACGCAGTTGCAATCACTAATAGTACTCGCGATCCTACCATCGCCATAATATTGTAAACTATTTACATTAATATATAATAACTATCTTAAGACTATCTTTCACGCGCCAATAACACGTTCATGATCGCGCGCTCGTATGTGATGAATGCTTTTAAAATTTTTATGTGCCTTTACGTATCGTTCGGATCCTGAGAATATTGACGTCTACTTATAATAAAGATATTTATAAACCTTATGGTCAATGGAAACGACTCGCTCGGAAAAAAATATCAAACGTTTATTTTATATGTACAAATTCGTGAGGGTTCATTAAAAGAAATAAAAAAATACTCGTGTGATGTATCGGAATAATTCTGTAGCACGTTTAGAATTATGGGTATTTGGAACGGGGCGCAAAAGACCCAACTGCAGTCAGCATCAATAAGGATATTCGCTCCGTGCGTTAGTGTGCTATAGCGTGCCAGTTAGAACACAAGCGCCCATGGTGTCAAATTTTCGTACTTTCAGACGGACTCTGAACAGTACAAAAAAAAATTACAATTAGGTTATGTTTATATAAACATAACCTAAAATCAAACGGTAAATTGAGGTACATGCATTACAACTTCACCGTAACCTGAAGAATATTTTATTGTTATTGCAGTTTTGGTTATACTAACTTTTCACAAAATAATTTGATAAGGAAATTCGTATGGTTCCATAATAAAAATTCCAATAGCTCAAAACCGTATACAATCAGGTTTGTGTAGTCCGTGTGAAAGGCGAAATTTTACCGGGCGTAGCGTTGTTTGTTTCCCGCACGGAGCGAATACCGATTATCGTTAAACCTAATTTTATCACACGCCGGAATCGACCAAATAATAAAATGGCATAGACAATGATGTTGGTTAGTTTGCAAAGAGAATAAAACCTCAATTTATCGTATATGCAGTGGACTAAACATTTACCATGTTTGCTACGTAACTATTACTACTCGTGATGGTATTATTATTATTATTATATTGTGTATCTTTTTTGTTTCGTAAAATGCCCGACCGGGGCATTATTATTATTATTAATATTATTAGTATCACTACTCATATTATTATTATTATTATTGTTATTGTGTACTTTAAACCTTTTTCATCATTAGAATAGCCCTCAATTCAGTCTAATTATTTTCTTTTTTTTCCTAATTCGCAACTCATTCGGTAAAATAGGGTTCGATGCTCATTGGGAGAATAGCGCCACTGCCTAACTAAATGAGTTCAAAGGATTATGCTTTTTCATTATGCTTCACCGCAGCTGATGTCAATGTTGCAATCATTTTGTTGTTGTTTTAAGAATAACAGTGGTTTTGTCTTGTTGGAGGAAGAAAGCTGAGAAAGTCTCGTAGGCACGATGGTGATCGATAGGCGATCGATATCGCGTTTTCCTAATTTTTGCAAAGCTCTGTCATTTTATTTGGGTCCCATATTACGTGCGAGGCATTTTTGTCGAAAGACGCACGATCAGTACATAAGTCGTTATTTAAATACTCGATTGAAGATAAATTGAGACCTGAGATGAAGAGTATGCTCTGTCTTGCTGGCTTTATATAGGTGTTGTCCCGATATTCTTATATCATTATTTCAAGCCCGGTTGGAAATAATAAAACGTCAATATCACAATAAAGGACAGTCGGAAGAACTCATGCGTAGGGCCATGAATTGGGTAAAGCATTTTACCCCGAGTAACGGGCAAAACAACGATTTACTGTTCATCAAATACCTCAATTCGTCTGCCGCTGTTAATCGTGCAACTACACGCAAAGAATAAAATTAGTTGCCATAACGAAAAAATGAGTTGACACAACCAATCGATTATGCTATTTCCCGTAAAATTGAAATGGTAGTGCCAACAAGTCGAATGGTACTCTTGCTAATCGCAAGAACTAATCGTGTGAATAGTTGGGGCAACTAATTTTTTAGACCTTGTGTACAGCAAATTGGAAACGTAGTTGTCACAACCAAACATTTCTTTCTGTGTACAACAGCAGCAGCTCCACCACCAAAAACAACAACAACAACAACAGGAGCAGCAGATGACACCCGGACCACATGTATTGAAGACAAGAGCGAGCGAGTCGCGGAAAGTTTCGAACGCGCATTGTTTTAAAAGAAATTCGTACGTTACGTATCCTTGAGTGAACGTTTTACAACGTCTCGTCGACGAGGGTTCGGCTATTTAAAAGCAAGCGAATCGTCTCAAGTCATCGATATTGTAACGTTTATCGACAGATTACCGTTATCGGCGAAACGTCGGGCTATGGAAGTGTCGAATACGAGACAATCAGAAGCGTAGATCGCGCCACAAACACCTTCGTGAATCGAACGTGGCATCGCTTCCCACGTGAGTCGTCGTCGGTTGCCATTCAATTCCAATCTGTCGATTAGAGTATCAAATCAGCGTACAGTTTATCAACATAACGAAATATTAAATAAACATACGAGTTACCGATAATTAAAATTTTCAGCTTGTTTCCGTGAGCCAATGAGCTGAGCGATTGCGAAGAATTGCTGGTGGCCGTCATATTTTTCTTGTTTTTCTAGAACGAGCATAAAATGATGGCCATAGCACGACTGCATCATTACCCAATCCACTGCTCCTGGTAGATTAATATCTGTTGCCAAAAATACTATGTCCTCTCCTGAAAAGATAAGCATTTAATAATCGTTTCAAGTATACCTCAATGAATGAACGGATGAATGAATATTTATCTAAACAAAAGACCATCATTGGCGCTGTACATTTTTACAGTAGACAACACACTGCTCGTGGGTAACTGTGCAAGGTGCGGGTATAAGGACATTGATATTAAAAATAAATAAACAATACGTATATGACACATTCCACACCAATTCAGCCACCCGATTTTTTAATGTTCTTACAAATTTTTATTATTTTTACTTCCTCATAGAGGAAGCTTTGTTTTCATGAAATTTTTTTTCCAGATTTTCATTTCAAAATGTTTAAAATGGTCACAAATGTCGAGAAAAGTGGTTTAGAAAAATTGTCGGGATCTATGTGTATGTATGTGTATGTGTGTGCGTGTGCGTGTGCGTGTGCGTGTGCGTGTGCGTGTGCGTGTGCGTGTGTGTGTGTGTGTGTGTGTGTGTGTGTGTGTGTGTGTGTGTGTGTGTGTGTGTGTGTGTGTGTGTGTGTGTGTGTGTGTGTGTGTGTGTGTGTGTGTGTGTGTGTGTGTGTGTGTGTGTGTGTGTGTGTGTGTGTGTGTGTGTGTGTGTGTGTGTGTGTGTGTGTGTGTGTGTGTGTGTGTGTGTGTGTGTGTGTGTGTGTGTGTGTGTGTGTGTGTGTGTGTGTGTGTGTGTGTGTGTGTGTGTGTGTGTGTGTGTGTGTGTGTGTGTGTGTGTGTGTGTGTGTGTGTGTGTGTGTGTGTGTGTGTGTGTGTGTGTGTGTGTGTGTGTGTGTGTGTGTGTGTGTGTGTGTGTGTGTGTGTGTGTGTGTGTGTGTGTGTGTGTGTGTGTGTGTGTGTGTGTGTGTGTGTGTGTGTGTGTGTGTGTGTGTGTGTGTGTGTGTGTGTGTGTGTGTGTGTGTGTGTGTGTGTGTGTGTGTGTGTGTGTGTGTGTGTGTGTGTGTGTGTGTGTGTGTGTGTGTGTGTGTGTGTGTGTGTGTGTGTGTGTGTGTTATGAAAGGCCAAAAAATCATATAACTGTAACTTATAAAGTATTCGACCGAATCATCTAAAATTTAAACAACACGTACAGTACTTCAATTGGTATAAATTTAACAAAAATCGCTTAACGCATTTCATTTTTATAAGAATTTTGAAATTTTGAGAAAAGTACGTAAATGCTCTAGCTCGAACGAATTTTTAGCTACCGGGCTGAAACTTCGTATTAAAATTGAACAAAGTGATACGACCTTTGGTATTGAATTTGAGCTAAGTCGGTAAAGCGGTGCGACTTTTATGAGATTTTGAATTATTCGAAAAATTTTCGTTTTGCTCTACTTCAGGTAAAATTTCAACTAATCGACTGAAATTTTTTACACAGGAAAAATAACATTCAGCCGTGCTACGTACAAAATTTGGTGATGATCGGTTATGCGGTTCGGATTTTACGTGATTTTGAATTTTTTCAAAAATTATTGGTGTCGCTCTGGATTTCGTAAAACGTCAGAAATCATCAACTTCATCAATAATTTTCATCTTTCGCAAAGCTTCCTCTATGAGGAAGCCAAAAATAAAATAATGAAACTTTCTCATAAAGGCGGCTTTGTAAAAAGTGAAAAAGGATGAGGAAGCAACGTGCAAGGTTCTACTTTGCATCCTTTTTCTGTATTGCAATACAATATTCCGTTAGAAAAAGTACCAATTTTCAAGAGCCTATGGTGTTCTATTTACAAGATAAACTGTTTGCTTATATTTCGTTTGGTTTGGTGATATCTCAATAACTCCAAAGCGTATTTTAACTTAAAAAATATGGAAATTCTTTTTTTTTTTGCATACTCTTCCTATAAATGTTTCCTATATTTTTAAATTGCGTCAAATTCGATTATCTTTTTTTTTCTTTTAATCTAAGTTTTCTAAGTAAGGGTCTTCCTCTATCGAACTGGATCTTTTTTCTATTTTCACGGCCCCATTATAAAGAAGTATGTGGAAGGGTTATGTGGCAAACGCAATAATGTACAAGATATAGTTTTATTATAGATTTTTTTTCTTTTAATTTCAGTTTCGTAAGTAAGGGCCATCTTCTGCTGAGCTGATTTTTTTATTCAATCTTCACTGACACATTAATAATTCAAAAAAAAAAAAAACAATTCGATAAAGGAAGGCGCTTAGAAAGCTTCTATATTTCGTTAAGGAAGGACTTTACTTAGAAAACTTAAATTGAAAATCGAGATATCAAGATATCACCAAACGAAATAAAATTTCAGCAGATGGTTTATCTCGTAGACGAAACACTGTAGGCTCTTGAAAATTGATACATTTTTCAAGGGAATACAGTATGATAATATTGAAAAATTCAACGATTTTTCGGTAACATTGAAAAATCGGGTGGCTGAATTGCTGTCGAATGTCTCATATATAAAAACCAAACTGTACCCCCGCACCCATGGACACATTAGAGCCTACTGTAAGTGCATACAGTCAACAAAATGATTATTTATTATTTGTATGAAATAAATTTGAAATGTGTAATTTGTAATTTGCAATTTGAAAATATGCATATAAAAAATGAGTTTGTAACCAAAATAATAGACAACCTTGGAGAGTGGTAATGCTCTTGTGACTCATTACAAGATGAGGCATTACTTCTTCGAGAGATCCTTGCCACTTGCACGATACACCCGGACAAGGACAGCTGTAAGGACGGAATTCGCATGCATCCTCGTGATCGGGTTTCTCTATGTGAACCATAGTCATGGTGCATCCGCTGGTAGAGTACTTGCATGGAAACATAACATTGCTTGCCACTTTTTCCATTGCCAGGTTGCGAATATTGCCTAATTTTAAAAGAATAATCGTAAGAAAATGTTTCACTCTGAAACATATGAAACAATAAATGAATAAATAACTAAGCGCATACCTAGAGGTCCGCGGCAAGTTGGACAACAACTCAGCTTTGGTCTGCAATTGCTGCATACCAAATGGCCGCTCTGGCATTGCAGAATAGGCGGTAGGACGTATTCGAAGCAGACGGGACACTCAAAGAGACTGGCGAGATCGGTGGAACTGCTCGATGCCGAAACTGCAGTCGCAGATGTGCTAGCAACACCACGCCCACGTTTTCCCAAACCGATATTTAGCTGAGACATGTTTCCTCCTTATTTTAATTAAATAACAAATATCTAGATTATGCACATCAAACAAGTAACTCTGTAGCTTGTTTAGATACCGTTGCTGGTACCTATTACGCGTAATTTGATCTCATTCATTTTATAGGTTCGTATAGTTTTGTAATATCTCTTTCAGGCTCGTGCCATCGTAAAGAATTATGCATTTTACGGGCGGCAAATTACACTTGTGAATAAAGCGCATTGACGTCTTTCGTTTCGTCGCATTCGTATCCACGAACGGGCAGAATAATACCAATTATTATAATATCATTTTGGCAATACAGAAAAGCAAAAGAAAAAGAAAGAAAGAAACGATGAATTTCAGCGAATGTCTTTGAACTTTTTTCACTTAGTCAACTCTCGAGAAGGAAAGTATCGATGACACATATACGAGGAACGAGGAAAAAGCACTTGTCGCAGATCAACATTACCGATCTACATTACGAGATGAATGGGGAAAAAAGCTTCTTCACCGATATTATGATATCGAAAACCATCGCTTCGTACGTATTCTCCAACTATTTACGCGCTACCAAAGTACGTCTATTATCTTTGGCGCTACTACACAGAACGACGATTGCTGTCAGCATCGTTACGCGATCGTCGCACAATCACTAGCATTATTATTATAACCACGCGAATACCGATCACATTTATATCCAAATTAGACTAAAATTTAGGAGAAACTTTGCGATTTGAGTTTTTTTTTCTCTCGTTTTAGAGAATACAATGATAGGCTACATAGTGAATGCTCACGACCTAGGTGTCAACGCGTTGTTACACAAGTCTGCCCGTGACGGAACTCGACGATACATTATTGCGCCGATTGTCGTTGTTGGTTATCCAGATATTTAAGCAGCACAAGCTATTAGTCAGTCGCTTGACGGCCCACGTTTCAACACTAAACAAAACACTGCGTTTTAAAGTGTGTCGTGTGTTTTTTTCTGCGTGTGATATCTCGCTCGCTCGTTTGTCCTCGATTGGGCTACACAACCGCAACGGCCATCGTTGGTGGATCGCATGTGTGGGATGCGTGGTTGGTTGGCTGCTACCCAAGTAGTGCAATATTACTCTACATACCACTACATATATATGTACATGTATATATACGCATATGCGATCGATTGCAGCGCCCTCAAGTACCGCTCTTATAAGTTGGTGCAACTTATAACTGGGCCTTATGAAATAGGGGCGAGTTCGTAGGATAATGGTATATTGTGTATCAAGGGCCGAAAGTATAAAGTTTCGCGTGTAACGAGGGTCGAGATTGGCGATTGGTTTTTTTTTTAATCGCCAATCCAAAAATGACAACTTTTCCGGAGAGCGTTTAGCGGGGATAAAATGCACTTTTCCGAACGCCGTGCGGCAAGTTATCACTGTACGCACTCCGTTTACTTTACGCACGTCGCTCGAAAAAGTGCACTTTAACCTCCCCGAAAAACGTCACGTATCTCATGGCGATGACAAAATAGTACATTACGATACGAGTGCGAAAAAACTTTTTCTGACGAGTGTGAATTTGCAGCACGAGCCGAAGGCGAGTGTTGCAATCACACGAGTTAAGAAAACGTTTTTCGCATGAGTATCGTACAAAATTTTATTTCCCGAGGTGTGTAAACGATGTTTGACGCACGCTTCGCGTGCGTAAAACCGCGTTCTACGCACTGAGTGAAATAAAATTCTTTATACTACTTCGCTTCGCTTGTGTGCGTGAAATAGGCACTTCTCACACTAGTGGCCTAAAATTGTATACGATACTCGTGCGTGAAACTTTTTCTGATCTCGTGTGATTACAACACTCGTCGCGAAAATGTTTCATCGCACTAGTATCGTAATGTACTAATTATTTCACTCAGCCCTGGCAAGCTGTGTCACCCGTAGTGTTAACCGAAAATAACTGAATTTAACTGACTTTTTATCCGAGAAAAGATAAGTCCCGATTGGCCCACTGTTTCACCGGCTTTAACCGACAATTTAACCGATTAAAAACGTTTCGATCGGTTAAATTGTCAGTTAATCACCAAACAAAATTGATTTTTTTTTAAATTCGGTAAGAACGTCGGTTACAATCAGTTAATTCACCAATAACAATCGCTTAAAAAATAACAATTTCGGTTAAAAGGTCAGTTAAACTGGGTGAAACAAGGGCTAATCGAGACTGGTTAAAACACCGGTTAAAAAGTCGGTGACACTGTTAGCCAGGGAGTGTGAGAAACGCCGGTTTGCATACGCGATGCGTACATAAATTACCGTTTTCACGCACCTTGTGAAATAAAATTTCGTACAATACTCATGCGATAAACGTTTTCTTCACTCGTGTGACTGCAACACTTGCCTTCGGCTCGTGCTGCAAACTCACACTCGTCAGAAAAAGTTTTATCGCACTAATATCGTAAAGTACTATTACGAAATTTTACTTCACATGGTGTGAAAATGGCGATTTATGTACGCGAAGCAAGTGAAATAAAATAATAATCATCCTAGATAACAATTTTCGAGAAACTATCCAAAAGTAACCGAAATAGGTGACAAATGGCCGTCTGAAAGTTACCTACAAGTTATCATGTGTTTAAGTTATCTTTTGGAACAGTTCCCAGGCATCACATTTCAGAAGTTATCCAAAAGTCATTTAATTGGATACCAAATCCAAAAGAGATCCTATGTTCAAAAGTTAACTTTAGGACGTAAGATAGCGTACAGATGATATTTTGGCGGAATTGGGTATCCATTTAGGCGACTTTTGGATAACTGGAATTGTGCTGCTTGTGTTTTTAACTTACAGAGAATTTCGAGACGGACATTCGATACCCTTTTGGTCGATTTTCCGCTAACTTTTTGACTTGTACTACCTGAGATACTGATGGCATAACGTCTGTGTATCATTAGTATATATTTAACATAAATCATGTCAAATGAAGAGTATTTTATTCTTTATTATAATTAAAATATACACTGTGTCATGGGTGAAACAAGCGAACAGTAATGAATAGTAACAAAATATTTGTATAATTTTTTTTCTTCATCCATTTCATACACAGTATAATCCATCACTCTGTTTATATCCTTTTGTGATTCCGTTAATGTTCGTAGGGTAGTAGTACACCGTATGTACATGCACAACGTGTACCGTAACATCCAGACAATTGAAAGATTCAAGTTGCGTGTTGATAAGTGAGTTTGCTATTTTCGCGTCGCCAATCCTCGTATACACAGTATATGCGTGATATGAGACAAAGTAGAGTCAGCGTACGCGTGAAATCGCGCACAGATCATGATCGATTGTCCAGATGAGTTTAAACAATCTCCTCCTTGTTATTAGGGTCAAAGCTTTGGTCCATCCGTCTTACTACATTCACATGTACGGGATTATCGCAAGTTTAGAGCTGCTTCAGCCTCGGAAAATATATAATTTAAATTTATCTATATAATATACATAATTTCCTGTTGTTTTTCTTTTGACTTTTATTTATTTTCCTCGTGAATTCTGGCACTACAGTGTCATTACAATAGTACGTGTTTATGTATGTTTGTGTCCGTGTGTTTGTGTATATGTTTGTTTCCGAAGCCCAACGAATCGGAATATGATTTATAAACTGGGGAAGATTGGTCCATCGTGGCCTTTAACGGCAACATTCACCAATATTAATTACGCTACCTCTAAGCAGTCTTTTCGGGATACAAAAGAGTAGTCAATCTGAAAAATTCAACTCCTTGTATTCGTATGCTGCCAATGCGCGATTCGATCGTGATTAGTGATCTTCCTTGAATATTATAATCATTTTTTTTTCTTTCTCGAATCATTGGTTCATCTCTCAGAAGCGCTATTGCGGTGTCGTTCTCTGTATTATCGCCGTTTCTTTTTTATTATCGCCCTTCGATTCTCTTGACTCTATTAAAGCCCAAATAATTGTTCCTCACTTTGCTCGTACACACCCTGGTACGCTTATATTTTAATTATAAATATCTCTTCTTCAAATATTCCTCTTTATCTTCTATATATCTAAATCTTTTTTTTTTTTTTTTCTTAACGCACGGGCGCATGCATGAATTTTCGTTATCATACGGACACAACTTATTCTCCAAACGCTTGTGCACACGCAAATATGTGTACGCCGGATACACGTACGCGGCATTCGTACTTTATACTGTATAAATATATACACGCGCAAAAAAAAAAAGTGTAAAGGCGCTAAACATATGGGCGCGTCTGTCATCAAGATCTCACGAAACGCTCTCTCTCTCTCGCTCTCTCTCTCTCTCTTTTGAATCGCAAAGCATCGCAACTGCCGTTACTTTTATAATTTTAAGTTCAACTATTTGACTGTGGGGTTAACAGAGTTATACTGCCTTTATAATAATGAAGAATAATTGATGAGTAAACAATGATCCGCCGGAGCCAAAGTTGTGTTGAAAAAATACGAAAAAATAAAATAAAATAAACGAAAATGAAACGAAAAATAGCAAATAACACCCAAACCAAATATACAGAGTGTCGTGAATTTAAGATTATTAATAGTTGTTGACTATACACTGGCTCATTAACGCGGCTTATGAACGTTGTGTAAAATTTCTTGTGTTTAATTAAGTAGACAATGCTTGAAAAGTTCAAATGTCGTGTAAGATACGATACTCCTTGACTAGAATGAGAATATAATTGACGATAAGTGGGGGAGGTAGCGAAGCGCTTAATTTTGCTTGTTAAATTCGATGTTTCGAAGCTCATCTGGTCTCTCTCTCTCGAATTGGTTCCCATCCCAAGAATTATGGATCTTTTGCAGCAATTGATCATCCGCTTAATTGACATAATATTTTTATCACGAAAAACATAGCCGTGTGTCGATCACGTATTTTGGCAAAAATTCTTTCAACACTTTATATACGGGTTTAGGAGTGTTTGTGAACTGGAGTCTCGTGAATAAATTTTCTTTTAGCACAAGCATCCAATGCGTCCTGCGACATAGATCAATCGGGTGCATACCCCGGTTTTTCAGGCTATCATTAAATTATTACGTGTTTACGCTAGGCATTACAAATTATTAAATAAGGAGGAAACATAAAAAAAAGACAGATTTGAAAAAAATGCGAATGAAGAAAAAAGGAGCCGGCCCTTGGATACTTGGAGATTGAACGGAGAGAACTCGGAAGTTCAGAATAGAATTTTCGCCGTTTTATCTTGACGAAATATAATAATTGATCGATCAATCATACCGTCGCTCTTTATCGCCTCGACCGGTATCGGACAAGTTTCTCTTTCCTTCTCTCGCTGTGAAACCGACTGCGTTCTTGTTCTCTCGAGTGATATATCTAGATTTCACGTGTATCCACAGGATTCGGAAATCCAGTGAAGCTTATTAGTATGGTTGATGTCTCTGAAAGGGGCGCGGACCTTGTCCATTGCCACGCGGTTTGTTCGCTCCCATGTATACCTGGGCATAGGGCATATATCCATCGCCGAGTGGAAGACTCGCATCCTCGTGATAACGCAACGGATTGTAGTCGAAATTGGAGGAAGAATCGTTGTAGCCACCGTGATAATCGTTGGTCTCGGGTATGTAACCATATCCACCGCCGTAACCGTAGCCATATCCCGCTCCCCAAAATCCTTGTCTATTCGCCTCCGGATTCACTTTGACTTTCTTCACGTCGACTTCCCGTCCGTTGATCGTTTGCTTCGGCGTCTTCAATAGTTTGTATACAACATCCCGGGAGTCAAACGTTATGAAGCAAAAACCTTTCCTTTGATTTTTTGATTTGTCGAATGGCGCCTGAAGTTCAACGATGGTACCATACTGTCCAAAGTACGTCTTGATGTCGTCGTCGGTGATGTCGGGAGTCAGACCTCCTACGAAGATCTTTCCATACTGCGCCTTTTTACTCACGCGTTTCGGATCAACCTGTGAAATTATTCATTTAGCAAAACATTTTAAATTGAATTTCGCCGCCTTTCATATCGCGGCATCAATTGGAGTTATACAAATAAACATTATTTCTCAATGATTTACGCTAAAAAATCGAAATATTGTAAAAAAAAATATTTAAAAAATGGCCGATTATGGAGATTTATCTTACAATTGGATTAAATCCTAATTGCTGAATATCACGATGAAAGTTTATAAAAATAATAAACAACATTCATTTTCTTTTTTAATTTGGCATCGAGCCGCTACCGCGACTCTTGATGTCGTGTCCTTTATGTTGATGAGATATGTCAAACATAAGTTTAAAAAAAAAACCAAAAAAACAATGGCCGACTATGAACATTTTTCTTGCCATTGGATTGAATGCCAATTGCGAAACATCAAAATACAAATTTATAAAAATAATAAATATCGTGTCTTTTATGTCGATGAGATATGTCTACATAAGAGGGACAACACTGAATATGAATAGCCCCCCCGTGCACTCACCACCGATTCTCACTGTAGCTGTGAGCGAGCATGCATATATATATATATATATATATATATATATATATATATATATATATATATATATCTGCTAGTGTGCATATATATATATATATATATATATATATATATATATGCACACTAGCAGATCTACAATTCGGCATTTCTCTGAAGGTATAGTAGCTGGCGTGGCGTGCACGTTCTCTAACGTATACTCAACGAGCGAACGAACGTATTCCGGAGACTACGAGGAGGTCGAGGATGGTGGGGGTGGGGGAGGATATATCTCGGGTGAATGTGCGAGTGCGAGATCGCGGTGTGGTGACCGTAAAAGCTCAGCGTAAATCGTCTGGCTTGATACACGTATTGGTGAGATGTACATGCATACAGACGGAAAAGAGCTCAGATATATATATATATATATATATATATATGTGTGTGTGTATGTGTGTACGTATATATATAGATATATATAGATGGAAATGTTTGAATGTGATACGAAGACTGACCTTGCGTTTGTTGATGTAATGTTCACCCGATGCCAGTAGCTTATCAATGGTTTTTGGATTAGTGAAAACCATAAAGGCGAAACCCCTCGAGAGTCCCGTGTACTGATCCAGCTTGACCGATATGCTCTCGATCTCGCCGAACTTTCCAAAGTGCTCACGCAACTCTTTGTCGGTCGTGTTGCGGGATAATCCGCCGACGAAAAGTTTTCGCTCGTCGTCTTTACCCGGAATTCCGGCAGTCGGTTGTCTTTGTCCTTGATCGTCCTGTTGCTGCTGCTGTTGTCCACCCATATTTTCGCTCTCACCTTCCTGATTCTGATAATACTCGACCGCCGCCATCGTCGTTTCTTACTTCTCGCCGTTGGCTATGGAGCAGCACCACTCTACCTCGTCTCTGATCGAAAAGTAGCCACGCCACTGAAAGCTTTCTCGCAAACCTTTTATTATCCCGATTGTCGTTGGAACGTGAAAATCACGTTTTCACGATTGAATTCGTCGTACTTTTATCAATAACTAATGTTTTATTTACCGATACGCGACACTGCGCGCGGTTAAGTCGATGATTTTTTCGTTGGTTCACCCGCTCCTCTATCAACTACTATATGATCTCTCGGGGCTACGACGACGGACCTGCCTGCCTGCCTGCCTGCCTGCCTGCTCTCGCTCTATCACGGTTAACCGGTACCGGCTTGTGGTGCTAGCGCTCCCGTCGAGAGTGAGAACCACGAGTGGTGGCCAAGTGGGAATGTCCGAGACAAAGAGAGAGAGATTGACAAATTTTCGTACGCAAGCAAGAAACGAAGAGAGACGCCGGGTGTAAATGCTGCCGCGCTATCGTCCACAGCTACGCGCTCACCATCCAATCGGAGACGTTGCTTCATCGCTTCCTTCCTCCACTTCTGCGCTTCGACAATGCCAACCGCGTATTCGTTCTTTCAAATATTGCGCGTCAGTTAAGTGCGTTCTCAAGACCCCTGAGTCACGTCGACGCTCGTAAACTCTCATTTGTTTTTTCTCTATCTAGTCTCTTTTGGTTTTCTTACTCTTCGCCACCTCGTCATCTCATAAGTTGCTTTATATAAACTATTTTTGTTTTCTTGCTATTTTCGATAAACCGAAACGTAGTTCATTTTTTTTTCCTACAATGTCGCCCGCCGTCGCCGCCGCCACATATCGCCCAGAGAAATGCGATCAACGTGCCGTCTATATGTGCGAGTTTGAAACAATTCTGTTCATCGCCCATTTCACCGCCTACAGAGTAGCGACCGGAGCCAGCCACAACTAAATAACCAACCAACCAACCATGTCACCGCCTGTCCATGCCCCTATGGTTAAGGTAGCTATGTCAGTACGCCTGAGTCATAGATACTAGCAACTATCGTCATCGAAGAATAAAATTATTCATTCTTTCTGCATTTTCCACAATTAAATTCTAAAATAAAAAAGTTTCATTCAATCATATTACAAAATTATTTTCACGTGCGTAATTAATTTAATTATGTTATTAAAACTAATTTGACTTGTGTCTTGACTCGTCCGCCATTGGCTCTGTAAGCACACGACACATCGTGGCAACACCGCAATATCGACCGACCTTTCGACCGGCATCGTACGTTACCAACATGAATCGAGGTTAGGTTTGAGAAATTTGTTTGGCGAATCTGCTCTGTCATGTCGAATTCTCCAAAAGAAAGACATGACGTTAGAGCGGATCGCGGAAAAAGAAACGGCCAATTCATTATGCGCAAAAGAAAAGCGTGGTTCGACAACATTCAAGCAACAAAAAAGCCAGATATAGTGAAGAATCGACGCAAGTGAAATTTGATCAACAAATGAAAAATTCAAGAGTATCGATAGGTTAAAAAGTCCGATTTCAGTTAATTACGTCGAATTTAGGATGCGAGCGATCATTCTCATTCATTTTCATTGCAGAACACTACCAGTATATACCGACCGATGGTAACTGTCACGTATATAGCTGATGTGCAACGTTGCCAAATTTCGGCGTCATTTTGAACAGTTGGTAGAGATTGTTTTTGCACGACGCAATTTCTTGCAATTAACTTGCAATAACTCGCTGAAATGTCCGGTGACTACTACTTTTTATGGTCGTATCGGTTACTTTAAGATCTAACGACAACGTAGAGCTGTTTAGATGTTTTGTATTTCATTTCTGAGATGCTTTTTTCTCTGTTCAAAAGTCAATTTTTTATATTTCTCCATATAACGCCATGTATAAAACTCTGTTTTAAAAAGTTACTTACTTAATTAGATATCCGGTAACGTATCTCGTAATTCCTCACAAATAAAAGATGAATACTCAGACTACAAGATATAAAAAATTCGGAGGTATCCAACGTGTTTGCCTTCGCGTTATAACTACCTTAAGGTGATGTGTTACATATCGTCTGTCTCTCTCAGATCGTCATAAGTGCGAGTGAGATAGCTGAATTTTCCCGAAGTGTTATTCTTTGCCACGGTTGATTTTTTAAATAAAAGTCGAGAAGCACTGCAGAGTACCAAGACGCAATCAGTACTTCTTCTCTTTTGCCTAAAACATCAATTGTGACCAAGAACAACGCTTTACAGTTTTTGTTACCGACCGAGCAGTAGCACATCGTCTTAAGATGATGTGCTACTGCTCGGTCGATAACAAAAACTGTAAAGCGTTGTTCTTGATTACAATTGATACTTCAGGCAAAATACGAGAAGTACTGACTGCATCTTGACAATCTGCAGTCAGTACTTCTCGACTTTTATTCGAAAAATCAACCGTGGCGAAGAATAACACTTCGGAAAGATTCAGCTATCTCACTCGCACTTATGGCGATCTGATCATCTGAGACAGACGACATGTAGCACATCATCTTAACGTGATGTGTTACTCGTTTTTATCATTCTCTCTCGCTCTACCGCGAGCGCCAATGGCGCTTTCTCACTCGCACTCACGGCGACTTGGACAGTGTAACACATCACCTTAACGTGATGTGCTAGTCGTTTTATCGCTCTCTCCAACACCACCATGGTTGCCAATGGCGTTATCTCTCTCGCACTCACGGCAGTTCAGTCAGTGTAGCACATCACCTTAAGGTAGTTCTGCCGGTACGCCGGAGTCATAAATCTCAAAGTCTATATGACATTAAAAAATAATCATACGCATCACTTTGACTGCCTCAATAATAATATCAAAAATAATCGAGAATCCTTCGAAATTGTCGTAATCAAATTAAAACGATTATTTGTAAATAGTTGATATGTTTAGTGCGCATTTGACTTCATTTTTACGATAATTAGGTTAGGAAACGTCATTTGGCCCGGTATCGTGCACTTTGACCTTGGTTAAATTAAACATTATTCCGGAGACTTCACCTTTTTTCATGATGCATCAAGTCCTGAATGTTTTGCGAATCCGTAGTACTTTTTATTTTTTCTCTATCTTTGATTTAAGTCTGTTAATTTTCAATTTAAAGATCAATTTTTCCAGCCCTCCCGTGAGCACCAAGTAAAAAGATTGATTTTCAAGTTTTAATTGTTCATTCAAATACTCGGTAAAAGCCTTCAAGATTTTGTGCAAGTAAAATTAAATAGCTAAATTACAACATGTCAAAAATTCATGCATATGAGTTTGGATTGCCTTCGCGACAGAACTACCTTAAGATGATGTGTTAGTGCTCGGTCGGTAACAAACACTGTAAAGCGTTGTTCTTGGTCACAATTGATATGTCAGGCAAAAGACGAGAAGTACTGACTCCGACTTGATACCCTGCAGTCAGTACTTCTCGACTTTTATTCGAAAAATCAACCGTGGCGACGAATAACACTTCGGGAAGATTCAGCTATCTCACTTATACTTATGGCGATCTAAGAGAGACAGACGATATGTAACACATCACCTTAAGTACTGCAAAGTGGCGATCGGAGCCAACCCGAACTAAGTATACAACCAACCAACCATTTATCCTGTCCATAGCCGTATAGTCAGGCTACTGCAGAGTAGCGACTAAAGCCAGCTCCAACTAAACAATCAACCATTTAACCGAAGCATTTTGTTTTGACTAACTCTCTCTAGTTTACCGTATATACACGTGTGTGTGTGCAGGAATCCACGCGGTACTCGTTGGCTTCTTCGCCTCTGTGAGTAGCATCAGTCTTAATAAACATAAAAATCAATAGACAATAATTGATGAGCGGTTCGCATCGTCGAACCTACTTATAGATTAATAGCGATTGTTATCGCGGTGAAAACTAAGTAGATAGTAAAAACAAGAGAGAGTTAAATTGTAACCCTGGCAAACAGTAGTGTCACTGACTTTTAAACCAGTGTTTTAACCAGTGCTCGGTTTGCCCCTGTTTCACCCAGTTTAACTGAACTTTTAACCGAGATTGTTATTTTTTAAGCGATTTTTACTGGTGAATTAACCGATTGTAACCGATATTCTTACCGAATTAAAAAAATAAATCAATTTTGTTTGGTGAATTCAACCGATTTTAACTGACAGTTTAACCGAATGAAACGTTTTTAATCGGTTAAATTGTCGGTTAAAGCCGGTGAAACAGTGGGCTAATCGGGCCTTATCTTTTCTCTGTTAACTTCAGTTATTTTTGGTTAACACTACAGTGACACAGCTTGCCAGGGAATTCCATTGTCCATGTTGATGATCAGAAAATTGTTACAATTATTCTCAGCAATTCTGCTTTCATATACACAAAATAAGTTGTATGATCTCTACAAAGAGCTGCAGCCTTTTATTTTCAGTTTCACCCCATTAATTTCTATATGTAAATAATTTTTTCTTTTCTTTACAGATTTTCCAATTTATTGGATGGAATAAGCATGGCAATGCATAATTAGATCGCAAATGTTTCGACATGGTTTCGCCATTGATGCATTCTGCAAAACCTGCAATGATCACACTAAGAAATCACGTGTTCCGCTGATTCTTTTATCATTTTGGCTATTTACTGGTATTCATTGGCTAATACATTCTTACTTCATTTTTATGCCAGTCGATTATACCATATGGATTTTCTCCTAAGTAACATATGTGTCTTGAATCAACAAAATATTGCAAATTTTGTCTCTAAGGAAAATATCTCCCATATAAGAAAAATATCATTATTAACTGTGTAATAGTTTTCACAAAGGAGAAGGCATTCAAAATAATTCCAAGAAATATGTTGCGTAATTTATGTACCTAAAAGATTTGTGATGACAGCCAAATACCATTTTTGTTTTTATGGACCTATGTATATTTTTTCCCTTGGATTTTAAT
Source organism: Ephialtes manifestator (assembly GCA_963970395.1). Classification (NCBI taxonomy): domain Eukaryota; kingdom Metazoa; phylum Arthropoda; class Insecta; order Hymenoptera; family Ichneumonidae; genus Ephialtes; species Ephialtes manifestator. The sequence continues at coordinate 14,499,505 of OZ019969.1, read as the reverse complement.
TTTTTTAATTCAATGATATTTTAGAATCATCAATCATAAAATCTAAACGCCAGCGAAAAAATATTTAAACATTTCTGAACCTTTCAAGTTTAAATTAGTAAATGTTAAGACATATGCAAACTATTATAATGATAAACTCTTGATTGATCCTTGAACTTTACAGTGAATTAGGCCAATTTACTTAAAACTATTGTATCATCAGTTCTTTTAAACCATTATTCACAGTATGATTCTTCCCAAGTTACCCCTTGTCATCCTATGACCAAATAATGTTTTCTTATGCATAAATCGCCATTTTCGTTATAAATTTATTTAAGTGCGTACTGCTAGCGATGGAAAACTATGCGTAGGGTACATGTACCGGTCGTGGCCACCCCGAACCACTTAATAGTACATTACGTGACAAGGGCGGGAAGTGCAACTTTTCACGGAGGGTGAAGTTTGATGCCCGAGCGAAGCGAGGTCAGAAATTCACACGAGGTGAAAAGTTGCACCCCTCCCATGTAACGTACTATACTTTTCTCCCGATTTCGCTAAAAAATAACCACATTTCGTGTGTGCAACAAGGACGGAGAGTAAGCTCATGTTTAACAAATGATGACACGCATGCGTAGTACGGTTTTTATTACTCTCGCCGGGCAGGAATGAGCTGATTGCCACTCGAGGAAGGTAATGAAAGCGGATTGCGCATGCGTACGTTATTAAATGAGCGACTTCCCGCCCGCGTTGCGGCACGAAATTGGGTTATTTTAGTGGAGTCGGTAGAAATAGTATATTGTGCAACAAGGGCCGAAAGTTGGCGATTGTGACGAGTGTGAGGTTTGCCGCCCGAGCGAAGCGAGGGCTGCGTTCACACGAGTCGCAAATGTCAATTTTGGCCCGTGTTGCACACCATATTTTTTGTAACAAGTGCATGAATAGTGGTGCTTTGAATGGTAGTTTTGCGGGACGAACAGTGAAAAGTGAGGTTACCAACTTTCCACCCTAGGGTCGAGAGTGAAACAGCAGGGTCGAAAGTGAAGGAATCGCGAACAGCGCATGCGCCAACCTATCGTTTCAACACTGCTATGAAACTAGCCACTTTCGACCCGCAAAACTGCCATGAAAAGCACCGCTGTTCATGCACGTGTTACAAAAACACATTTTTCGTGGCTATTGTAATTCTTTGCTTGTATTTAATCATGACTTTTCATAACATTGTACATGCTGGAAACATTTATTATCATACTGATATCAGTTCGTCTTCATTGCAAAGAATACTTTATCAATAATTACAATATCATCAGTTGATTAACCAAATTCTCAAGTCTTTGCGTAATTCAAGAAGAATTTGACGAAAGCTCTAGATACATTTTCGGATTATATAGTTGCCGAATTGCATGTAACACGTATCGATCTTAAAGGCATCACTGGAAATTTGGATGTACTGAAAGTCTGAAATAAAGCTATACTTTTATAAAAACAACGATGGCCACAAGTGGTACATGGAATAAGCATGTTGCCCCGGATATGGCCATGATAATAAAATCATTAATTTTTCGTTAATTATTACATAATCAATTCATATATTTGTAAAGAAGAACCAAAAAAACCAAACCAAAACACGCTGATAAAAATATAGCCAATTAAATTGTATCCCTCTTAAAAAAATCAGTGGATAAAATATCTCGCATTTTCGATATAAGCAGAGATGCTAATTCATCACTGCAAGTTACAGATTAAATATATTATTGTAATGATAGTGTAATTTCTAACCATGCACGATTTCTAATAGCAATGCACGAAACTAATAAAATGGTACGAGTTCATATATCGAAAATGCAAGTTATTTCATCCGCGATAATATATAAAAGCTACAGTACGCTAATAAAAATTTTAACACAGAGGCCCAGTGGTTGGCGTGCGAAGCGCGGATCCGCTGCTAGTAGTAAAACAAAACATGAAATGTTGGAACATCTTTAATGCTGGACATTCCCATCATTATGCAATGCCAAAATCTACTTTCGGAAAAAGCTCTGGTAAAAAGATGTATAAAAGTGTACAGAGTGAAACATTAATATAGTGTATGACTATTTGTGACAAAGAAAGCTGCTACGAGAAAGTGCAAAATGAAGGAAGTGAATGTCAAAAAAGATTAGTTAGGTTCACAGATAATATCTGTGCTTTAAAGAAATACATTTTTGTGTAGAAGAATTGGTTGTATCGTAAAAATACGATTTTGAACAATTAAACACGCCTTAAAAATATTTTAAGCGCAATGAATATTGAGGTATTCAATTTTTAAGCATGGCCAAAATCGGTATATTACTGAGGGCAAAAGCGGTGCATAGATGGACAGAACTGGTGAAATGGCAATGATCCTACTTTTTTACATTTTCCAATGTTTTCTCGACACATGTGAAGATTTTAATGCTAGAAATCTGAAATTCTATTCTTCTTGGATACGAAAAGTATAGGTTCAAAACCGTTTTATGATATTTGTTTTATGATAGTCCAATCACAAACACTTGAAAATGGGAAAATTCTTAAAGTAGCCACAACCGTTATTTCTACCCTACATAATCGATATGAAAGCGAGGAGGGTGGAGCGGTGGCGGCGGCGATCAAGTGTATTTCACGTTCCTGGTGTATCTACCGTAGGGTGTCTCAGGTTACTCGAGAGATGGTGGTTTCCTCCAATGTACCTAGAACTACGCAAGACACGGCCATTTTGGTACCGCAGTTACAAGCAGTTACCAACTAACTTTCCAAAACCCGAGATATTATTACAATCGAACCAGTTCTTCTAATAATATTACAACTAAAGATGCGGCGATTGATGAACAAATATCCATATATTCGTATGTCATTGACAGAATGATTATTTATTGAATGAATGGCAATATAAACGCTGAAATACAAAAAAAAACAATACATTTCTTTCTGTAGACAACGTGCCTCAATGAATAATAATTTATTCCCTAGCAAGTCGTGCCACCGATAAACAACCGCAAAAACGACTGACGTCGTTTTGTGCAAAAATGTTACGGCAAATCACTGCAAAACGACCGATATTATTTCATACTCGATCGGTCGTTTTCCGGCTAGTTAACGAAAAAACGACTGCAAAACGACCGACCTTATTTCACGTTCGATCAGTCGTTTTACGCTTAACGACTGTAAAACGACTGATCTTTTTTCAATTTTCAAAAAAAAAAAAAAAAAAAAAAAAAAAAAAAAAAAAAAAAAAAAAAAAAAAAAAAGTGTCGCTGGTAGGTCTCGAACTTGCAACCTTCGGTTTACCAGTCGAGTACTTTTTTTTTTTTTTTTAAAAAAACAGTTTATTTCTTTTGAACGAGTACAATTGTGTGGTATACATGGGAGAAATGTCTGCAGAAAGACCAAACAGTAGTCCGCTAATGCGTATTTAACTCTTGCCCATTGAGGGTGGGGCTCGTAGTTATATATTAATATGGGCTCGTCGTGTCCAAGAGGCGTACGGTGTACAATGTTTCTATAGTGACGCAATTAAACAAGTATTGGGCATTAGCCCTATCATATCGGCGGCGCTTAAGTTAAGGGGAAAAAATGAGAACATTAAAAGAAAAACCCCTACATCGTTAATCGTTTAACAAACTTATAGACTAGGCTTATAATCTAATAGAGTATATGTACAGAGAAAAAAGGTGAGTATTTACATAAGTGGTATTTTTTTTTTTTATTTTTTTTTTCAAAGTCGTGCAGTTCGACGTCGTTGCGTTTCTGCGAGAAAAAATTCTTTTCTTCTTAATGTTAATGCTCTGATAATTGGACATTGGTTGGAGAGCCACCAATATTTGCGTGTGTTAAGTCTGCGAAAATCTAGTAAGTCTCGTTCCGGGATTATTATTGATCCGACAAATTTTTCTGGGTGGTGGGCAAAGGAGTCTGTAGTCAACGAGATTCGTTTATCAGCCTTATTCCTTCTCCAGTGGTATAATAATGGGATATTGTTAACATTTTGAATTAGTCCTAGTGAGTCGCAGTGTAGAAAAGCTTGTGGTGGTAAGTATCCATTAGCTTTTTGTCTGTTTACGTTCTCGTCTAAATGAGATAACGTGCGAGTGATGTTATTATTGATATTTACGATTTTGCTGTAGTAGTCACGCGTTAATTTTATGCAAAAACAGTCGATCCGGGGTATATTAGCTGCAGCGTACAAATCTCGATTGCTAATGCGTCGTTGGTATTCTGAGTGCGCCGAGCGGTATAGTGAGAGGCAGGCTCTTAGACACTTACGTTCGAAGATTCTGAGTTTTTCATACATAGTGTGGTTCGTGTTCCACCATATTGGTGCTGCGTACGTGATAATAGGTCTTATTAGTAGGAGATACATAATGACTTTCGCTTTCTTTGACATGTGTCTATTGTGAAACAATTTACTGTTAGATCGAAATGCAGCAGTGGCTTTTTCAATTTGTTTATCTATGTGCATGTTTCCGCGGAGTAGTTGGTCCAGATGGACGCCTAAATATTTAACTGATTTTTGGTGTGGGATAATGATCCTATTTTGGGTATTTGGGCATCTTGTTGCAATTTGAAAATTTCGGGCTGCAATTCTATGAGTATTTGCCATGTTTTTAACAGTTCGTCTGAAGAGAATTGTTTCGCATTTTGCGGGATTAATACGTAGATTCCAGTTACAATAGTACTTATTAGCTTTATCTACCGCTTCCTCGAGTTCATTTTGTATCTTAACAGGGTTAATTCCGGTTATATAAACAATATAATCATCGGCGAACGCTAGCGAGGAGGCCGAAGCTGAGTTATTGATGTTCATTATTCCGCTCGTAAAAATATTAAAGAGGATTGGTGAGTTCACCGTACCTTGTTGTAGGCCTTCCTTAATGGTAAAGATCTCCGATGATAGTGATGATCCATCCCAAGTGCGAAACGTTTTGTTTGTTATCATATCCCAAATACAGAAGATGAGCCATCTTGGGAAGTTTAGTCTTTTTAGTTTAAATAGGAGCCCCCTTAACCAAACCGAATCGAATGCCTTTTCGAGGTCAATCAGGCAAGCACCTACTTTTAGTCCAATGTCAAGTTTGGCGTTTATGTCTGCTGTAAGTTTGTGAATAGCGTGTGTCGTTGACAGCTGGTGTTGGACCAGTCGAGTACTCTGCCTATTCGGCTACTCATTTCGTTGAAGTATGATCAACACACGTTCCTCATAAGCTACCATACGTTTTGGCGAATAACTTATAAGGAACATGAGTTTAATATGTATTAACGAACTGAGTGGCCGAGCAGGCAGAGCACTCGGCTAGTAATCCGAAGGTTGCGGGTTCGAGACCTATAGGTGTGACTAATTTTTTTTTTTCTCCGAATGCGATATTTCAGGAGCACGCACATATTTTCTTGGTTCGCGCATTTATTAATTTAATAATATTTAATTAATATTAAAAAATGAAAAAAGATCGGTCGTTTTGCAGTCGTTTTTCGGTCATTAAACGTAAAACGACTGATCGAGTATGAAATAATATCGGTCGTTTTGCAGTGATTTGCCGTAACATTTTTGCACAAAACGACGTCAGTCGTTTTTTGGTGAACTAGGGGTTAATTGCGGTAAAATTGCGATGACACGACTTGCTAGGGTTATACTGTCGTTGTTTTTATGAAGGTGTACATTGAGTAAATAGTGTAGAAAAATAGAATGGTTAAAAACCGCGTTATTACAGAAATAACTTAGGCATAAGAGTTAGCAGAGAGATAAGAATGAATGGCAATATAAATTCTGAAAAACAAAGAAAAGACATATTTTTTTTTTTCACTGACATAGTGCCACATGACAATAGAAATAATTTTATTAAACTATAAATAAATAAATTATTAGACGTTGGAGGTTGATGATGTACCGAAATTATCACGCCGTCCTTTTTTTTTTTAAAGTAAGAGGCTGTAAATTCAGTACTGTAGGAAAATAGCATATTGAAAGGCCGCGTTATTACGGAAGTAATTCTGAGACGTAAGAGTTGGACTTAGCAGAGACGGCTGCTCGAATATGGGTGCCCTGCGAGTTCACGGATCTCGATGGGCCGGTCCTCCATCTCCCTGCGCACTACGACGCACACACACACCCCTCCATCCGGGTTTCACCTGCATGCTACAGAAACGATACATGCACAGTCAAGAGATGCTAGACAGCGCTCGGTGGAGGAGCTTGGTAAATGCGGCGCAGCGCAACAACCAGGCTTCGATGCCGCTGCGGCATCGTCGGGCTTCGGGCAGGGCCCGAGTCCTGTGCGACAGGCTGCCGTCGTCGTCGTCGTCATCATCGCTTGCACAGGCCCAACATACTGAGACCCTCACCGCGGCGCTCAATCGGCTTTCTCGCTCAGTCATTTTCTGCCGAGCACTGCCGCGGATCTTGTCGAACGTGCGTCGGCTTCTATCGTATTATTTTTCGGATTTCCCTTTAAATATGTTAATATATTTCGAATATATTAAATATAACAATAAAAACATAATGACACATGTTGCAAGATACTTTAATTAAATTTCATACGGTTTAAATCTCACTAAATTAATATTTAGTGCTGTATTTTGAGGAATTCCACCGTGATATTAATTATGACGCTAAAAACATAATAATAACATATGTTGCAAAATACTTTAGTTAAATTTCATTCGGATTAAATATCACTAAATTAATATTTAATGCTGCATTTGCGAGAAATTCTACTGTGATATTGAGATCTATAGTCTCTGTCCACCTACGGTTCTTTCAGAAGAAACTCTGACCGTGTTTCATCACTATAATGTGACTGCACAGAGCTGCATAAGATATAAGATGGTTGTACTATATATTCCTAGTGCACGAATAGTTGAATGTCTGCTAATGCAAAATCGCCCCTTCCAGTCGGGCCCTATCTCGAAAACAAGACGAGACCGGCAGGAGTTTTCTTTGTCTTTTGTGTAAGAAAAAATATCGAGGTCGCAATTTTGCGATAAGCAGACGTCGACTGGTCTCTAAAGGTCGTCGTTCATATCGTTATTAAATAATATATTCATCCGTTTTCGGGTGATTCTGAACGCAGTTAGATACTCTGTAAAATGGTATTTCGTGTGGAGGTACCGAGCACCAAAGTTGAACTATTATCCTTTTGTGCAATATATATATATACATATATATATATATATATATATATATATATATATATATATATATATATATATATATATATTACATGTATATAGTGTAACTATCTCTATCGAAGCAGCTGCAACATTCCTGAAGAAAGATCCGCCTAGTCCAGTTCTCGGCTTCTCGTAAGTATAGCGAGGGTCGAGTGAGGGAACAGAGAAGAACAGTGAGCATAACCGGCGCGAGTCAGTGAGAAATAAAGCGAGTGAAAGAGGTTCTCTCGTGATCGTAGTTGGATGCAGCTTCGTCTCGTGCCACGAAAATTTACACCAGCGAGCACAGACTGTGCGATCCAACGTATCAAGACATCGAGATACGGATTTAGGTCATTGTTGGATGATAAAAAAAAAGAACGTTAAAAACGAAAAAGTAACAAAGAAAAACATGCCTATACCTGAAGTAACTCACGATTTTTCGTTATCGCGAGAGGGACGAGGACCATTCGACGGTCGCATCGTTCGTGCTGTGTCGGGTCACTATTTCTTCGCCGCTTATTCTGCTTTTACTTCGGTCTATTCATTCGTGCCGCGAGTCAGCACTAGGTGTGTATCTCGGTGTTTCGTGATATAAACGTTAAAGAACGCGGTGTGTCACTAATACAGGCGAAAACAAACGTTGGTAATTCGAGTAAAGAGTAACAGAGATGAAGATTGCAGAAAAATACATGTTCCCCGCTGACGGAATGCAGCGATCTATCCACTGGGACACATCGTCGAGACGAGATTAAATAACGAACGTCGTGAGTAAATAAAATTAGCATACATTCCTTGCTGCTCTTTTCACTCATAACTCTACTGCTAGCGTGATAAATAAAAAAACAAATTAATATTTTAATATTATTATTAATGAAAATATATGAGCTCGGAATTTTCGTACTGTCGAGAGAGCGAGGCAGGCGCGCCGCGAAGCGCACGTTGTCTAAGCTTCGGCGTGTCCCTTTACGACGTAGGTATATAAATACTTGTACGTATATGTACATGTATACCGAGCGGAGAAGATGTTCTGTGAGACTCGCGGTCGCACCGTTAGTCGTACGACCACGAGACTACTTTGCCTCGACGAACGGCCGATCGGGCAGCATACGTTGCCGCTTTCTTCTCGATAATACTCACGACAAGTCGTATAGAGCGCTATGTTAATTATGTGAGGCATTACTGTGTACTGTAATAGTGTGTGTGTGTGTGTGTCTGTGTGTTTCTGTGTGTGTCTGTGTGTTTCTGTGTGTTTCTGTGTGTGTCTGTGTGTTTCTGTGTGTTTCTGTGTGTGTCTGTGTGTGTCTGTGTCTGTGTGCGTGCGTGTGTGTGTGTGTGTGTGTGTGTGTGTGTGTGTGTGTATGTGCGCGCGTGCGCGTGTGCTTGTGTGTACAACGTAAATGTATAGATATAAAGACGAGTACGAGGTAGCACTGGCTGTCGCCGCTCCCGAGCTATTTAGAAAATCCTCTTCCAACGAAGAGAGCAGTAGTAGCAGTAGCAGTAGCGGTAGCGGTAGCGGTAGCGGTAGCGGCAGCAGCAGCAGCCACTTGGCGACCGAGCAAAAGAGATGGCAAATACTTTACAGCGCCATCGGGAGAGTGCTCTCCATCGATATAGCCAAGAGCTTCTTCGCGAACGCGGAGTTGTCGCTTAAAGCGCGGCTATCGCATGCGCCGACGTTCGCGGTTTCTCTCCAGCGAGTCTACAGTTATTCGTGCGCCGCAAGAATCGCAAGTGCGGGGATCGTTGCATCGTTCGATCGATAAGGTTCATCGAATGACAATGACAGGCGCCCAAATCATATCATCGTTATCGGGACTATAATATAAGGCGATGGTTTCAACGTTAGCGCAGTTAGTCGATAGAGGTATTGCCTTGTACGAACATTATTATTATCATCATATTTTTTATACATCCAATTGAATCGTATTAATATCACAGTCTGTCGATTATTATTATGGCCATTTTACTAAAGAAATAAGCATTTAATTACTTATTATCATGACAATACGCGTGTGATACTGATATAGTGCATCATACGTCTTTAGCATAATTAGAAAGTAAAAGTTCGTCGTGTGCATTACCAAAGAAATTAACCGTTGATTATTGATGCAGTAAGTTTCTTCTCCGTGGTCGCAAGAAAACTGCGGGCAATCATATATATGTGTATATGTGTACACTCATACGTACTACACCGGTGAAATTGTTGCGTTGCTCACGCAGAGTGTATAGCGTATGTTTTAATGTTTGCATTCGCATTTTCGTTGTGCGAAGAAGCCGCTCACGGTTTTGCTTGCGTGACACACAAATACGCAAGCCTTACGAATCTTTGTTTGGCTGATATTCTTCTCGCAATGTCCGGACGAGTCTTGAGAGAGTCATCGTCGTTGTCCAGTAGCAGGTCAACGACGATGAGGTACAGACAAGATCGTCGTTCACACGAACGAACGGCCTTGACAAGACCTTGCCCTCTTACTTACATGGAGGGGAAAAAAGTAGCTGGTACAACGACCTTTTTATCACTCAGCTATAGCTATTTCTTTTAAGTTATTTTTACATGGGGCATTCCATCCTGATTCGACCTGGGTCTGGCCCTCGACCTCCCCGATTTGGCTCGTAATTTTTTGAAGGAATGGTTAGACCCTCAAATGCACCAGATTTCATTTTTTAATATTTTTTATGGAAATTTTTATTTTAAATATTTTTTTAAAGTGACATATCAATGCCATAATTTTTTTATCTGAAAAATACGTTGTTGAACATCAAAATTTTCTAGCGTACAGCCAAAGTGGGCATGACTTTTCTTCTTATAGTTTTTAAGCTTTTTTGATTTAAAAAAATTATTAACATATAGCAAAAAAATTAAGTTTATTTATGTAGTAGTAGTAAGTGAACATTTATTGACAATACATGACAGAATTGGAGTGTGTACATCTCTTAGGATTAAACTTATTTACTAACAATATTGTCAATGGGCTATCGACCGCAGTCCTTCAGCCCATGCTTCTAGTTTTGGTATCGGATTTTTTTTATCATAAATTTTCAACGTTGGTTTTTACAGTTACATTTAGTACTTAAGGAGGCATCCTCACATATCGATTTAGAAGATTAAATTACAAAATTAATATATTTTGTAGATTGAAACATTCTGAACGATCTCAAAAAATTAGAAAGGATTTGACCGTTTATAAATAAAAATATTCCAAATTGAAATATGCCTTTTTTAACACGTTCTCAAATGGCCGTCGTAGTTAGCTCGCACTTTATCGGTGAATTTTATATGCTAATAGAGAAGATGCATTAACCCTTAGTCTGCCTAGGGGGGTCGTTTGCGTCCGAGCGAAAATCAAATGTCGGTGTAACTCCTAAGTCCGCTCACGGGCGGCGCTGCTAGGCTTATGTAAAAAAAGTTAGGCCCCTCTAGGACCGACCTGAGAAGTGGCGCTATTCCAGTCCTTCCTCAGCTGTTGTAAGGAGCAATTGAATTTCGTTCCGGACGCAAACGACCCCCCTAGGCAGACGGCGGTTGTCAAAATCGTAAGGAATTTTTTTTTCGTTTCTTCGCCTGAAAGACTTTATTGATGCTATAAAAGTGCCACAAAAAATTTGGGCGCAAAACAAAAATTTTCGATTTTTTTTAAATTAAATTTTTTTTTTTTAAGTTGATTGGTGAAAATGACGCAACGATCCGCCGAGGACGTTGTACGGCAACTCCGTCCCCGCCGGGATATAGTATATTTCGGCGGCGAAGAGAGCGAAAGCGAAGTGGACGAAGTCACTCGTAAAACCCCATCTCGAAGAGCGCGCACAATGGTCCGGAATACAGAAAAATTTATTATCGCACATTCACGAAGTGCTGGCTCCAAACGAAAATACAGATCGCAATCTCTGTATGACGAAAATGAGCAAAAGAAAGCGATGCGCGTTGTGCCCAAAAGAAAAAGATCGGAAAACGAACTATTGTTGCGCTAGGTGCAAAAAACCGATTTGCGAGGATCATAGGATTACACTCCGCTTAACGGATTTAAAATTTTTTTTTTATTTGTGTTTATAAAACTTTTTTCATATTTTCTACAATAAAATCATATTGTGACACTTAACGATTGAGTTATTATTGATTTTATTACTTAGTTTACACATTTATTGCCTTTTTACTCCGAAATTTTCGACTAAATTATTGCCAATTTTCAGGTCCCAAACTTAAGGTTAATTTAAGAAAAATTGGACGCGGCTTATTTTTTTCTCGAAAGCGACAATCTTCCCCTTTAATATTCTTTTTTGGTAGTTTCGATATCTTTATTTTTCTTACAGTTATGATTTTTTGAGTAAACAAATGCATTGACCCCGTTTTTCATCATTTTGTTGATAAAAAATATATTAAAAAATTAAATTGTCCATAATTTCATGATCGATGCTTCAACTTAAAGGTTTAAAGAAACTCCATGAATTTTTTCAGATTTTTAGCCCCACTTAAACAGGTTGAAAAAACGTCAGGGCGCCAACGACCGCCCTAGGCAGGCTAAAGGTGCCAAAAAACCCTAGGCAGACCAAGGGTTAAAAGTAATGATTTCAAATGATAGACTGAATTCTTACAAATCATTACAAATTTTAAAAAACGTCTATAACCGCAGTAACACAGTCAAAAAAAGTGTTCAACTAATTACTCATAATACACTACTTACTCATATTACACTAATTACTAATAATCTCAATCGAAGAGATTTGGCAATGCCGCATATTCTGAGGGGAGCAGAACGGACTCGTCTACGGTGGGAATTTCAAAAGTTAAATTTCGCATTTCGTGAGATTAAAGATTCTTCTTACCAAATATAACGTAAATAATTCCGGAATCCCGGAAATTTGCATTTTTTGAGACTCAACTCAAGCTGATCAACGCTCGATTGTAATTATATGACTGCTTTGTAGTCAATAAGTAGTTATACATTTTTGAGATTTAAACACAAGCTGAAAGTAAACTCAGCGATACCAACCTCAACATATGTGCGACATTGCCACGGGCTCTGCGGTACGTACCGACAAAATATTTAATTTTGATTAAAATTCGCTCAAAATAAGGTTGGCACAATAATGATATGAGTGACTTTGCATTTCGTAATTCGTAAAGATAAAATAGAAGGAATTACATTTCGCCTGAACACCCTACACAGTGACTGAAGGGGAAATGTAGAGCAATATGCACTACAAATTTCAATTTTTTTGTCATTTATATGAAAATTTCTAATAGTGCGTTGGTTGACTAGCATGACCCACATATGCCTCCTTAAATATGATCTGCGATTTCTTCATTACACATTATTTCTAGGAGTTGATAAGTGGTGTGTGTGTGGAGAATTTAGTCTTTCTAGCTACATTTTGTTGCGGTAGGCTGCAGAGTGGTTGAATGTTTTCTAATTGTTTGAGGGCAAAATGTCTGGAAAGTTCTTTAGATCGGGTTATTATCGGAGTAATGCCTGTCGTCTCAGAGAAGGGTGTTTCGTGGGTTATATAAAGGATTATTCGGGTTTTGGATGCGGGTTAGTCGCCGAATTGCGCTCGTTTCTGCGGTTTTTATGTTTTTCAGGGCGTTTTCTTTACAATTGAGGAAAATAGGGTGTCCATATTCAACTATCGGTCGACATATGCTTTTATAAATTTTTGATAGGTGCTTCACGTGCAGTTCTCGGTTCTCGAATGTGATACATCTAAAGTGTGATGCTCTAGATGTCATTCTCGATTTACAATTTTGTAGGTGTAAGTTAAAGTTTAGCTTTTGGTCAATATAAATTCCGAGGTATTTTGCATGGTTGAGGGGTTTATTTATGTAAAACCGGATATTTTAGAATTTTTTCAAATGTTTCCGAACTAAGACTATTGCAGCATCATATAAGCCAAAGCATACTGTGGCTCTAAGCTAGAAGCTATTCGAAAGAGTATTTTTCAGAATTTTTTTAGATTTTTAAATTACACTGTTAAAAAAATTTGTTGTAAATTTACAACACATGTGTATGAAGTTTTTTTTACCAAAACCGTTTATGAAATTTCTACTGCGACATTGAATTTTACAACACTGGTATATCAAATTTACCGTTCCTGTCTTGTAATTTTTAAATGTAAATCTGTGTTGTAAATTTAAAATGGGCTTAAAAACAATTTAAAAAAAATATAATTATTTTCGGGCATTATTTCTTCAGACATATTATGTCATTTGAAATCATTGGCTATTGGTTTTCGCCAAAGAAAATTTCTCGCCTACCCCGGGGTTTGAACCTACGACCTACCTATCTAAGTACCTAACAACGCAGGCACGCTACCAACTACGCTATCAGCGACTTAGTAGTTTTGGATATAAAATGGTATAAGAGTTAGATAACTATTATTCTCTTAACCGTACTTATCATTGACATATTAAAATGTTCAATTGATTGCAGTCAGAGCGTGAAATGCGTACGGAAATATTTTCAAGGGAACATAATGCATAACGCACCCTACTCATAATCGTTAGGTTGCCGGTTCGAGTTCTGCTGTTATCATTCTTTTTATTGATTTTAATACCTACATCAATGTTACATGTAAACTTCATAAAACCTGTGCCTATCGATAGATATTAATTTTTTATTATTATTGATATTTTCAACAGCGTAATAACAACTTCTATTACAGTAGTACGTTTCACTTTCAATTTCAACCACTATTTTTTTGTAAAGTTTAAGTTCCGTGCAGAAATTACAAAAAATTGTCATTCATTTATGACTATACTCGAGAAGATTTGTGAACTCCAACGTCATATTGTATTTCTAAAATACTGAAACTTGAATTCACAAAGGGCGTTCTTACTTTTTCAATACAATTGTTGAAATTATTCACAATGCAGATGATCCTATTGGATATACACTGTAAAAAATGTTCGAGTTTTTCCTATACAAACGTGTATGAATTTTGTAAAACTTGGTATAGGAAATCGAAATTAATATGTTTGCATAATAAATTTAATACAGATCAATGAATTTCGATAATCCGGTGATAGAAAATTATAATACATGTTTATTAAATCAATAATTACTAAATCAGTATATGAAAATCAACATGCATTTTAGGAATTTTAGTGCCCGATTTGAAATTTAATACAAATTGTCGCATTAAATTTAAGATCAAAGTTATCAAAATTACTAATGTTGAAAAATACCCGCCAAAGTATTTGCAGTTTTGTCCACATAGGTGTACTACTTTTTGCAAAATGTTTGTGTTTTTGCGACACAAACGTGTGAGAAATTTACAAAATTCGGTATAGAAAATAAACATTAATATAGTTGCACAGTAAATTTAATATGCGTGTATGGATTTTACCAATCCGGTGATATAAAATTATAACACATGGTTACTAAATCAATCATTACTATATTAGTAAATGAAAATCAACATGAATTTTTTGGATTTTTGGTGACTGATTTGAAATTTAATATACATTTTCCAATAACGAAAAAAATCCCGCACTAGATCGCTAACACTTATTACTTAGCATCGACTTCTGATAAATTACTCGAGATTTCCAAAATCGATTTTTTTTAAACACTGGAGCATCTCGCGCTGCTATTGCGGCAAATTTATGTTTGATTTATTATATTTATTTTTTCGAAAATCCGGATACCTGAGTTTCCTCGTGAGAAAAAGATCCGTTCGTCCAAAAATTATGTTCACTTGAAAATATTTCCAACCCACTTCGCACTCTGATTGCAATCAATTGAATATTTTGTTATGTCAATTATAAGTATGCTTGAGAGAATAATAGTTATACAACTCTTATGCCATTTAGATATCCAAAATTACTAAGTCGTTGATAGCGTAGTTGGTAGCGTGCCTGCGTTGTTAGGTACTTAGGTAGGTAGGTCGTAGGTTCAAACCCCAGTGTAAGCGAAAAATTTTCTGTGGCGAAAACCAATACGCAACAATTTCTGACGACATAATTTGTTTGAAAAAATAATGTCCGAATAATATTTCCATTTTTTAAAATTGTTTTTATGGCCACTTTAAATTTTCAGCACATATGTGCTTGAGCTTTCAAATACCGCTCATATGAAAATTCATCATACATGTTTATGAAATTTAATGCACAGTTTATGCATATGTTCATGTTGACATTAACTCTTAAAAACGTTGAATTTTAATATTCCTCTAAATGTTATGATTTTTCATATACACATGTATACAAAATTTCATATACGGTATCTGCAAAAAAACTTCCAATACTTTTGTATTAATTTTAGTGCAGATTTTTTTAACAGTGTAACGCATGAAAAAAACTTTGGAAAGCTTAAAGAATTTAATTGGAAAAATAATAATTTCGTGAAAAAATGATTTTTCAGTACAAACATGACTTGCGCGACCTCTAAATATTTGTTTAAAAATTCAAAGCTGTGTGTTGTAATGTTACTATATCGATACTAAAACTACCGCCGTGTGTTGTACATTTACTATACGTATAGTAAAATTACGGGTTATTTGAAAATTTACAACACAATGTATATTAATTCTCATTTACTGCACAAAGTTTGTGAATTTAATATACACTTGAATAGTGATTTCCAATATTTGTGTTGTAAATTTCATTTTTTTAAAAACAGTGTATGGTATGCTGGTGCTACAATGTGTATGGTGCTAAAATAGTCTTAGTTCGGAAAAATCTGAAAAATTCTAAAAAATCTGAGCAAATTCTAAAAAAAATCCGGTTTTGCATAAATAAATGTTTGACCATTCGCCAATAATAGATTGCTTTTTTTTCTATTTGTTAATAAGTTTTTAAATAAAAAAAAATTAAAAACTGTAAGCAGAAAAATCTTGCCCACTTTGGCTGTAAGCAAGAAAATTGTTGATATTAAGTAATTTATTTTACAGCATTTTTTCAGATTTATAGATTATGGCATTCGATGTCACTTTAAAACATATTTATAAATAAATATTTATACATATAAATACAAAAAATTATGAACCAAATCGGGGGGCCGAAGGTCAGACGCAGGTCAAATCGGGATGGAATGCCCCATATAAGTGAGTTGTGGCAACCATTTATCCATTTACGGAAACTGAATAAATGGTTGGCACAACCTATTCATAAACAACGCATAACCAGATGTTTATGATAATAGTCCAAAACATTGAGAAAAGTCGTTTAGAAAAAATGTCCGTGTGTGAATTTGTATGTGTAGGGCTTCCAAATTTCAATTACTTGTAACTCACGAACCGCTCAACCGATTACGCTGAAATTTGGCACGCAAGTGGCGCAGGAACCCGTTTTTTATTTTTGAATTTTTCGACAAAGTATATGTAGAAATTTCGATCCTATAGCTTTTTGATTTTTTTAAAAAAAGGTTGTTCTACCGTTTGTAAAATTGTGACTATTTTTCTAAATAGTTCCTCGTAAGTATAGGGACATTCAAAGTTGTTTGGGATTGCATCTGGCACGAATTGGTTGGGGGGTTAAAATTTTACAGCATTTTGAAAATTAAAAAAGTCCTGCTTCGTTGTAACTTTCTTAAATTATAATATATCGAGCTGAAATTTTGTACATAAATGAACTAATATTAAATCATGATCGGTGCTAAATTTAGCGAGAATCCATGAACTGGTTCTAATTCTATTACAATTTCAATTTTTAAAAAGCTATTTGTAAAAACGTCAACGCGTGTAAATTCTAAAATATCTGTTCGCAATTTTCTTCGTGAATCAGAATAAGTGATGATTATCGATAATAAATTTAGTTCAAAGAACGGTCGGTATGTTGTAAAATTCTGATTTTGATTCATAAAAATGAAAACATTACTGTCAAAGAAAAACGAAGAATTGTGAAATTTTTAATAGTTTCAGTTAAAACTTGGTTCCCATATTAAGTACCATGGTAGAAGGTTTATGTACGAATTTGAGAAAAATCCGTCAAGGGTTAACATTTCACGACACTTTGAATTTTTAGAAAAATGTTTTTAGAGCATAAACAAGTCTGTAAAGTAGAACTTTGCAAATCGCTTTCTCGTTATTTTTAACTTTTTACAAAGCTTCCTTTGTGAAGAAGCCAGAATCGATGAACAAACTTCCTCATGAAGGTAAATTTGCAAAAAGTGAAAAATAATGACAAAGTATTTTGCACAGTACAACTTTGCAGCTTTTTTTAGAGGTGGCGCAACGACCTTTTGTATTTCCCAGTCGATAAACACGTAGAAGATCGAATCATTCGTTTGGATTATGTTTTGTACGCAATGGATGGTGCTATGTGTGGTAGTATTTAATAGCGTGAATAATTACTTTCAATTTTCTGAATCGGAGAAAATTTTAGACCGAGCAGTGTCCAAGATATTCAATTTCGTGTAAACAAACGTTTTTTGGTTTTTCCCAAAAATGGTTATCTAAAACAAACTGCAATGTTCTATGGTAGGACTGCTGTAAACATTTGTATAAAATTCGTCGAGAACAAGGAAGAACTATTCGTCGTAAATGTAGCCTCATTTGTGATTACTAATATTAATAGTTGACAACACCATGCTTATTAAAATATCTAATCATTTTTATTTCCACTATACTCGTCCGAAAATCAAGTTTTGTACCATAACATTGAGCCCAAAAAACGAAAACACCGCGTGGATTTTTCTAAGAGGTGGCAGAATTTTTTATACTTTCCATTTGCAACAATTTGTCGTCCATCGGATGAGAGTTAGAATTCTTCACGCAACCTTTTAGGAAATGTCACCCGTGTTATCATTTTACAAGGTTTAATTTTATAATATAAACAGTGATTTTCTGACGTGTATAGGAGAAAAGAATTTAACATTTTAGTAGTAGTAGTAGTAGTACAAGATTTTTATTAACCAATACAACAACAGAATGTGAATACACTTATGTGGGAGTTAATATGCCGTCTTCGAGGTTTTCCATGGTTAAACGGCCATCGACCGGGGTCCTTCAGCCAGTTGTTTATAAAACTTTGGAGTTTCGTTTTAGGTGTGTGAACGGCTCTTAGTGTGTAAAAGTGTAGGTACAAATTTGGTGTACGTTGAGCTGTGGATTTATTGTATATTGTTTATCGTCGATAGGATTTGTAGTATTGTGTGAGTTGGTAGTTGATGTTTTGGTCTAACGTTTGGTGTTCGTGTGGTGCATAGTGAAGTGATTGCTTCGAGGTGTTACGCGAATTTGGCGCTTAGCTTCTTGGTCCTTTCAGTAATAGGTGTTACTCCAGAGGTTTCGTAAAGTAGTGTGTTTGATGGGTTGTGTAGAGGGTTATTAGGATGTCTGAGTTTTGTGAGTTTACGGAGAGCTATTGTTTCTGCCGTTTGAATGTTTTTTATCGCAGGGTTATTACAGTTTAGGAATAGCGGGTGGCCGTATTCCAGCAGTGGGCGACATATGCATTTGTATATTTTCGTTGACTGTTCTATTGTGATTTGTTTATTTCAGTATGTTATTTTCCGGAAGTGTGCGGCGTGCGATGTTGTGGCTGTTTTGATGTTTTTAGTATGGTTGTTCAGATTAAGTTTGTTGTCTAGAGTGACGCCCAGGTATTTCGCAGAAACGCAAGGTTTGATGACGGTATTGTACATGGTTATAGTGGGTGAGTTGTCTGTGATTTTGTGGTTGAATAACATTTTAATAAGCTTGTTATTGTCAAATAGTAAAATAGCTATAATAATCACAAATGCGGCTAAATTGTACGAAGAATAGTTTTTGCATATTCTTGACGAATTGCAAACAAGTTTTTACGCAGGTCCTAGGTACCAAGGAAGATTGCAGTTCGTCTTAGATAAGTGTTTTTTGGAAAAGTAAAAAAAATCTGTTTACGCAAAATTGAATACTTTGGACACTATTCGGTCTAAAATCTATCAAATGTTACCATACATCATGTGCAAATTTAATGACATCCGTGCAACCGAAAGATTCGATTTTCTACGTGTTAATCATTGTGTTATGCCGCCAAACCCAGGTAGCTACTCCGAGTTGTGGCGATGAAGTAATACTTCGAAGAATAAAGGGATATTAACCAATGAAGGGTTGGAACCCAAATGAAGTTTAACCAGAGGATTTAATGAAGAAATAATTTATTGCTAATAAATAAATAAATCGTATAAAGTTTCACAATGCTCACGCAATTCATAATGATATTCTCAATCGCATTCTCTTGTTATAATTAACGAAACTTAATAAACTCGGTTACTCGGAACCCAATTACTCAGAACCAACCGCACAGCATCAGGAGTTATATCAAACTGTCGATTGACTGTTCTCTGCTCCTTATATATGGGCAGAGAACAGTGTCTCAACTATGTTATTAAAAACATCTTTATTCATAAACATCAATATTACGAATCGAATGCTCCAATTACTGTATTGATGCAGTCTTGGAGAATCTTCATTGCTGAAAACGCTGACACGGCGCATAGCATAGTCGCCGTGTCCGAACGCACTGATTGCCCAATGATGCCTGCCTGTGCGCTTGGTGCAACGAGCGACTCGTCCGCACGAATATCGTTCGGCATGAGTGTGATTATTGCGTAATTCTAAACACACGTAACAATCATGCATAATCGTTGTACCCGGGGTACAACATCCCTCCCCCCTTAAAAAGAAAAGAAATTGCAAATTTCTTTTCTCCTAAAATTCACTTATAACAACCATCCTCATTTTCATTTATGCGTTAATTTATTATCTAAAACAATTGTCAAAAGTCCACCGCTCCTTATAAAATATCCAACGACGTACACATACCGCGGGAACAAAAAAAATTGACAGGCTTCACGGTTATAAATGCCTGCAGTAAAGTCGAATGCGTATCTGACACGTACCGGTAATTTCCCCACCTTTATAAACCTAGTGTTTGGTACATCAAAGGTAGTTATTGGAATTATCACATTGGCATACCGCTAAACATCTGGACACCACGAGCCCTTCGAACTACTAAGTTGAAGTTTTAAAATACACTATTTCCTAATATCGGAAAAATTCGAAGTCTGTCGGATTTTATCGTTAACAACTAACAATTTTTTCCTTCCCACGTGTCCAATATGTTATAAATAAATAAATATACGTAGACCCTTTATACGTTATACAATGCAAAATTTGTGTTACCTTTCGCAAAATTAAGGTTATCTGATACCATATTTCATACAAAAGTAATATGGTGGTACCTTGACGCCAAGTATCTATTCTTTCTAGGGTGACATTAATATTCGTTATGTTTTTATAAATGAGTAATTTTGATGAAGCATATTTTGCGTTACATACCTTGCGTTAGTCGTACTGCTACTTTCGTTTTGAGAAAAAGAATGTATCTTTAACGGAATTTGACTAAATTTAACCGAAGTTATTTATCTAAAACTTAGTTTTCAGATAAATTAACTAAATAGATAAATATTCGCGACCCGCAGAAAATGGAATTTCTGACAATCAACTGAACAAATTATGGGTTTGATGTTCAACAAATCCCTTCGTTCCCGATTAGACATTTCGACCCATTGTTTCGTTTCAAATATACTTTACCCGGCGCCCTTGACAACTTCATTGCTCAAAGATGCTCATTCATTACAAACAAATTCCCATTCTACGCATTTAATCGATTTTTCCCAATAAATTAAATACTTTCCAAACGTTATCAGTATCGGCAAAAAGCTTCTTTAGCCTAGCATTAGTCTCATTATGTGTGTTTTAGGCTTTATTGTTGATTACCCTACTGGTTTCGAATTACGCTTACGCTTGTAGCTTTATCGTACCACAAAACCAAACAATGTTATATGCTATTACAAGGAAAAGTCCCATCGCATTGAAGTACATGTAGCCCAAAAATATATTACCGCATTTCGAGGTTCGTAATATCTCTAACCTTTTATAGAACATGGAATCGTAGAATTTTAATATATCTTCCAAGCGTGCACGTATATCAACTACCCATCTCGCAGAAATTCACACTTTTATGTTTTCCGGTGTACTCCCAATTAAAATTACTAATCATGCATTACAAAATGAACAAATGATCATTACGTATTACGTTGCAAGTTACGAACTACAATCTCGCACAAATCGAAATTTCGAACTGTAAACCAATTGAAATTACGATTTACATTACAAATTACGAACAAATTGAAATGACGAGTTCCCCTGTTAACACTAACTTCTCCTTAGCTTACGTGTTTTTTAGCTTTTATTTTGGAAGTCATATTTCCCAATATAAAATATCACGATTTGAAATTATTTTGCATTTCATTCAAGTTTAGCCGCGATTTATCTTACTGATAATTGCTTTTACGATACATTGTACCTATTCCTCTACTGAATAGACATCTCGATTAACTCATATTCGCACAATAATCTGTTGCACGTTACTCCATACAAGTTTTCAATTTCTCTCTTACTCACATGACACTACATAAGGTAATCTATTCATCTAACACAATGCTCCATTAGTCAATGCATAAAAGTTATTATCGCATTGCTCTCAAAAATCATTATTATTTAACTTTTTATATGTTATTCTTAATTTGCTATTCTTTAACGTATAAATGACATCCTTTTACCAAAATTGTTATCTTCCATTGAAAAATGACTATTATTTGCTTTACCAAACGTATTATTCTTTGACGCAAAAATTAGCATTGTTGAAAATCGCTATCCTTTAATGCATAGATTCTCATCATTTCATTGCCGCAGTTTATTACTCATCAACGCGAATATTAAAGTTGCACAAATTATTAACATCCGGTTTGTGAAAATTGTTATTATTTGGCTTGTCAGAATTGTTATCACTTAGCTCGCTGAGATTACCGTTTCGCAAACTTCCATAGACTCGACAATATTAATTTTTCCCCACATTACAAATGAAAATATTTTCACAGAATTTTAGAAAAATCCATTTACCCAATTGTGAAAAGGGCATCTCTTTGGAAATAAAAAATGAAATTTCTTTTACTCTCTATTTTTTTTTAACTGCAGAATTGTACCCATATTCTCGCTTTTTCTTGAATCCTAACTCGAATACCTACTATTCACTTGAATTTTAGAAATTCGAAGGTGTTACTCCGATGACGTACTCCATACGCTCTTCTCAGAATCCCCGGATGGTGCTCCTGAATTGGCAAACAATGACCCCAATGTGACCACTTTATTGTTTGCCTCCTGTGCCATCCTCGGATAATGATTCCTATCATTGTCTTCATTTCGGTGATTCGGATTCCTCCCTTGCCGCTGTAACCGTGATCTGCAGTCCTTCCATACGTGTCCTGTCCTCCTGCAGTAATGGCAAGCCAACTCTACTCTGTTGACCTCTCGAGTGGGGCTTGGTACCGGGAGACTGAATCGCCCCGTGCTTCTTCTACAGTCCCGAGCAATGTGTCCCGTTTTCCCACACGAAAAACATTTTCCTGGCCCTGGTGCCGGAAGGGTTTGACGGGAACCGTCCCCGTCCTTATGACCTCCTCCCGGGCGAGTACCGGTCATCTTCTCCACCTCCATGGCTCCCACGATCGACTCATGTAGGGTCTGGTAATTACGAGATCGCACAATGGTTTGCACATCCTTGTTAAGCCCATTCTCAAAATTCATCTGCGCGCTTTTCCTGGTGACCTCCTCGACGTATCGAGCCCCTCGCGCCTCTGTACTCTCGCACAATTTTTCGAACATTTCGACGGTTAATCTTTCAACTCTTGTTGCGTAAGCTGAGACGGTTTCCTTCGCGCCTTGCCGCAACATGCAAAATTCATATTGAAGAGAGGCGAGTGATTTCCGCTTCCCGTACAATGCCTCCAATTCGTCCTTCAAATCGCCCAACGTAATTATTGTTTTATGCTTCATTTCCCGCGTCGCCCTGTCCTCCAACTTACTACTGCGTATGAGTGCGAGTAAAGTATCCCTCTGCCGAGGTCGCACCAAATCCCAAACAGCCTCACAGGATAGTATGAACCCATCTAACCTACTTGGATCATTACCGTCGAAACTTTTTATGCTTCGTAATGCCAATCCCAACTCGAGATATTCAGGTTCTTCCTCAGCTGGTAGAAACGGTTGCGACTGCCGGCGAAGACGTTCAGGGCGCGGCGGTGGTGGATCCTCCATTCTTCGCGTTTTCTCCTGTCGCAAATTTTCCACCAACTCTTCTAATACCCTGATTCGCCTCGCATCAACCTCCCGTTGCTGCCGTGCTGGAGCGACTGGTATCTCTTCCCCCGTAAATGCAGTCCCGCGACGTCCTCCCTCGCCGGTTTCCGTGGTACGTCGAGAATCCTCGAACAGCGTTCTTTTTACTGGGGGAAAAGCGAACCTCGGCAGGGTATATGTCCCGCTGCTTTCTCCAAAAACACCTGCAATGCTGTCCTCTGGACCGCCATCTGATTTTCCACTTTTCTCAGGGTCCTTTAGGCCTGCCATGCGGATCTCCTCCTCCTCCGCTGTATTTACTATTGATGGACCGTCTGCCATTTTCGGATTTAATTCGAAGATACTTTCGTCCAGATCCCCTAATCCGTCCTCGTCCCTGAATGTTGTTCCTCTTTTTAGATTCACCCCAAATAAAGGATTTGGGCTAGTTAAACCGTTGTCCTGACCGTCTTCTGGTGACAGTGCTTCCAGTGCTTCCCTCGATCGCCGTGCTATCTCGGCTAGTGCAATCGCTAACTCCTCTGTTGGTCCTGGTTCTTCTCTGGTTGGTGTGTTGACCGCGTGATCCCCTTCAAGTAGTACACCTTGTAAATGTGCGGGAGTCTCCGGGTTACTCATATGGCCCACGGAGTCCCTTTTGCTCCGGTCCTCTATCTTCTTTTTGCTTTGCTTCTTCCGCTTGTTGGCCCTCGGGGTCCGGTTAGCTCGTCTTTTTCTATTTCACTAATCCTCTTTTCAGTAGAATGTGGCACTGTTCCACATCTTCGCGCGTTCCGTTGTCGGCCCTCGGGGTCCGGTTGACTTGTATTTTACTTGATTTTCTCCTACTCCAGATGTCTACTTTCCCAGTAGAATGTGGTGTGTTCTGTCGGCCCTCGGGGTCCGGTTGACTTACATTATTTTTTCCTATTTCGGCTGTCTACTTCCTCAGTAGAATGTGGTGTGTTCTGTCGGCCCTCGGGGTCCGGTTCACTTCTATTTTACCTTATTTTCTTCTAGTACAGCTTTCTACTTCCTCAGCAGAATGAGGTGTGTTAATCTGTCGGCCCTCGGGGTCCGTTTGGCTTACTTCCTTGTTACTGATGCTGCTCGACGTCCCTTCTCCTGGTGACGTACGACGAGGTTACTGCAGCTCTCCTCGGGGTTGGTTCTATTCCCATTGATGTCTCCTATTAATGGGTTGTCCACGCCGACCTTCCTGGTTGCTGGACCTTTCGAACCTTGACGTCCTAGTCGTTGGTTCACTGTGGACTCTGTTTTGCCCTTCAGAGCCACGTACACCGTCTGCTGCGGTGCCCGATACGCACGAGTGATGTCACGTGTAATCTCTCGTACGCAGGTACTAACGATTTAAATTTATAGCGATAAATATTTTTACTTCTTCTACCTTGGTTTCCCCTGAGGGAGTTCACTTTGGTTATCCCACCGCTGCCACCAATGTTATGCCGCCAAACCCAGGTAGCTACTCCGAGTTGTGGCGATGAAGTAATACTTCGAAGAATAAAGGGATATTAACCAATGAAGGGTTGGAACCCAAATGAAGTTTAACCAGAGGATTTAATGAAGAAATAATTTATTGCTAATAAATAAATAAATCGTATAAAGTTTCACAATGCTCACGCAATTCATAATGATATTCTCAATCGCATTCTCTTGTTATAATTAACGAAACTTAATAAACTCGGTTACTCGGAACCCAATTACTCAGAACCAACCGCACAGCATCAGGAGTTATATCAAACTGTCGATTGACTGTTCTCTGCTCCTTATATATGGGCAGAGAACAGTGTCTCAACTATGTTATTAAAAACATCTTTATTCATAAACATCAATATTACGAATCGAATGCTCCAATTACTGTATTGATGCAGTCTTGGAGAATCTTCATTGCTGAAAACGCTGACACGGCGCATAGCATAGTCGCCGTGTCCGAACGCACTGATTGCCCAATGATGCCTGCCTGTGCGCTTGGTGCAACGAGCGACTCGTCCGCACGAATATCGTTCGGCATGAGTGTGATTATTGCGTAATTCTAAACACACGTAACAATCATGCATAATCGTTGTACCCGGGGTACAACAATTGGGAAATACAAAAAGACGTTGCACAACTTATAAAAAATTCGCACGGAGCTTTCCTTTCACGAGGACTAACATTAGGGTACAGACTATAATTTTTTGGTGTGGCAAGTGAAAAAGAAGATTTTTTTAGGCAGTCTAGCATACATATACTATAGACTACGGGCTATAATATACGGTGGTATAGGTATAAGCGGCATTATCACGTTCAATATATGTATAATTAGAATACCCAAGTTGCGCTTGCAATATTCTCTCGATTCACTTAAGGAGGCTTCCGCGTTTCAGACTAGTCAAATCAGTGCTAAATTTGTAAAAACGTTTTTACAATTTCTGGTGGTTTAATTAACAGTTCCGAGACAACGTAGCAGAGTCAATTGTTAATATACAAGTACATTCACAGCCATGATTCAAATAGAAAATCGACTAATGTATGCAAACGCCCGATGTTATGTTTTTTCGTGCCGTTTTTCAGAGGGATGAACCTTAAGAATAGTCGAATTATGACGAGCAATGGCTCATTTTGATTATTGGGAGATCTTTATTCAAGTGGCCGTAGAGATTTTTTATGGCATTCGTTGTTCAAAAGTTACAGCCATTTGTATATTCGATGTTAGGTTAGGGCAAGATAATCAAACGGTTCTATGTTTCGAGCTACAGATATTATTAAAAATCTAGACGGTCAATCGATAAAGAATTTTTCAATATACAAAATGAGTTATTACTCATCATGGTCGGACTTATATTACGGTTTAGGCTTTTGAAAAACTGGACGCAAAATCATGACATCGGACATTTGTAGATATATGAATCGATTTACTTTTCAAATCACAGCTGTAAATGAATTTGTGGTAGGGTCTGATGTTCGCAAAACTGATCTTCGCAAAAATTATTTTTTGCGAAAAGTTCCTTGAATGAATGTGCCTATACATATTCCCTCAATCGCTCGGTAGATGGCGCTGCAAGCTTCGTCGGAATATCATTGAGCTTTTGCGGGAGCGCCAGCGCGGATTTGAGTTATTTAAAATTCGCCGGCTGACCGTAGTTTGAGGAACTGATGACCGGACGGTATCTCATGGTCCAAGTGTACCACTGCGTTATTCTCCAGGTCTAACTTGACCGGACGATGTCTGTCGTGGTCCAGGTGTACTACGACGTTATCCTCGAGGTCTAGTTTGACCGGGCGGTGCGTCTCGTCGTCCACGAGTACCACGACGTTATCCTCCAGGTCTAACTTGACCGGACGGTGTCTGTCGTGGTCCAGGTGTACTACGACGTTATCCTCGAGGTCTAGTTTCACCGGGCGGTGCGTCTCGTCGTCCACGAGTACCACGACGTTATCCTCCAGGTCTAGCTTGACCGGACGGTGTCTGTCGTGGTCCAGGTGTACTACGACGTTATCCTCGAGGTCTAGTTTCACCGGGCGGTGCGTCTCGTCGTCCACGAGTACCACGACGTTATCCTCCAGGTCTAGCTTGACCGGACGGTGTCTGTCGTGGTCCTGGTGTACTACGACGTTATCCTCGAGGTCTAGTTTGACCGGGCGGTGCGTCTCGTCGTCCACGAGTACCACGACTTTATTCTCCAGGTTTAACTTGACCGGACGGTGTCTGTCGTGGTCCAGGTGTACTACGACGTTATCCTCGAGGTCTAGTTTCACCGGGCGGTGCGTCTCGTCGTCCACGAGTACCACGACGTTATCCTCCAGGTCTAGCTTGACCGGACGGTGTCTGTCGTGGTCCTGGTGTACTACGACGTTATCCTCGAGGTCTAGTTTGACCGGGCGGTGCGTCTCGTCGTCCACGAGTACCACGACTTTATTCTCCAGGTTTAACTTGACCGGACGGTGTCTGTCGTGCTCCAGGTGTACTACGACGTTATCCTCGAGGTCTAGTTTCACCGGGCGGTGCGTCTCGTCGTCCACGAGTACCACGACGTTATCCTCCAGGTCTAACTTGACCGGACGGTGTCTGTCGTGGTCCAGGTGTAGTACGACGTTATCCTCGAGGTCTGGTTTGACCGGGCGGTGCGTCTCGTCGTCCACGAGTACCACGACTTTATCCTCCAGGTTTAACTTGACCGGACGGTGTCTGTCGTGCTCCAGGTGTACTACGACGTTATCCTCGAGGTCTAGTTTCACCGGGCGGTGCGTCTCGTCGTCCACGAGTACCACGACGTTATCCTCCAGGTCTAACTTGACCGGACGGTGTCTGTCGTGGTCCAGGTGTAGTACGACGTTATCCTCGAGGTCTAGTTTGACCGGGCGGTGCGTCTCGTCGTCCACGAGTACCACGACTTTATCCTCCAGGTTTAACTTGACCGGACGGTGTCTGTCGTGCTCCAGGTGTACTACGACGTTATCCTCGAGGTCTAGTTTCACCGGGCGGTGCGTCTCGTCGTCCACGAGTACCACGACGTTATCCTCCAGGTCTAACTTGACCGGACGGTGTCCGTCGTGGTCCAGGTGTACTACGACGTTATCCTCGAGGTCTAGTTTCACCGGGCGGTGCGTCTCGTCGTCCACGAGTACCACGACGTTATCCTCCAGGTCTAGCTTGACCGGACGGTGTCTGTCGTGGTCCAGGTGTACTACGACGTTATCCTCGAGGTCTAGTTTGACCGGGCGGTGCCTCTCGTCGTCCACGAGTACCAGGACGTTATCTTCCAGGTCTAAGTTAACCGGATGGTGTCTGTCGTGGTTCAAGTGAACTACGACGTACGAACTACGACGTAATATATAACTACGACGAGAGGCACCGCCCGGTCAAACTAGACCTCGAGGATAACGTCGTAGTACACCTGGACCACGACAGACACCGTCCGGTCAAGTTAGACCTGGAGGATAACGTCGTGATACTCGTGGACAACGAGACGCACCGCCCGGTGAAACTAGACCTCGAGGATAACGTCGTAGTACACCTGGACCACGACAGACACCGTCCGGTCAAGTTAGACCTGGAGGATAATGTCGTGATACTCGTGGACGACGAGACGCACCGCCCGGTGAAACTAGACCTCGAGGATAACGTCGTAGTACACCTGGACCACGACAGACACCGTCCGGTCAAGTTAGACCTGGAGGATAACGTCGTGATACTCGTGGACGACGAGACGCACCGCCCGGTGAAACTAGACCTCGAGGACAACGTCGTAGTACACCTGGACCACGACAGACACCGTCCGGTCAAGCTAGACCTGGAGGATAGCGTCGTGGTACTCGTCGACGACGAGACGCACCGCCCGGTGAAACTAGATCTCGAGGATAACGTCGTAGTACACCTGGACCACGACGGACACCGTCCGGTCAAGTTAGACCTGGAGGATAACGTCGTGGTACTCGTGGACGACGAGACGCACCGCCCGGTGAAACTAGACCTCGAGGATAACGTCGTAGTACACCTGGACCACGACGGACACCGTCCGGTCAAGTTAGACCTGGAGGATAACGTCGTGGTACTCGTGGACGACGAGACGCACCGCCCGGTGAAACTAGACCTCGAGGATAACGTCGTAGTACACCTGGAGCACGACAGACACCGTCCGGTCAAGTTAAATCTGGAGAATAAAGTCGTGGTACTCGTGGACGACGAGACGCACCGCCCGGTCAAACTAGACCTCGAGGATAACGTCGTAGTACACCTGGACCACGACAGACATCGTCCGGTCAAGTTAGACCTGGAGAATAACGCAGTGGTACACTTGGACCATGAGATACCGTCCGGTCATCAGTTCCTCAAACTACGGTCAGCCGGCGAATTTTAAATAACTCAAATCTGCGCTGGCGTTCCCGCAAAAGCTCAATGATATTCGGACGAAGCTTGCAGCGCCATCTACCGAGCGATTGAGGGAATATGTATAGGGACATTCATTCTAGGAACTTTTCGCAAAAAATAATTTTTGCGAAGATCAGTTTTGCGAACATCAGACCCTACCGAATTTGTATATTAAGAACTAATGCTGCTATGTGAGCAAAGCCTTAAAACATTTGATTAAACCACGAGAAAATGTAGAAATGCTTTACAAAATTTAGGACTCATTTGACTAGTGGGAAACGAAGAAGCCTCCTTAACACCAAGAGCACCGGAACTCTTGAGCTTTGGAAAACAAATCTAATTCTTCAGCTACCGTTTCTTCTTTCTGGTGTTGACTTTAGTGTAGATCCTTATTTTTCCAAGTACAACATAAAGAAGTTTAGTATCGTTTTGCATTTCAAAAAATGTTCGCACTTACGCAGTCTTCTGCGCTTCACACTACGCTGAAAGAAAATTCTATTGCGGGCTGCTAAAAAGAAGTATTTTTGAATGAACTCTTATTCGTTCCATCCCATTTAAAATTGAAATAATAGAATATTGTTTTGCTTATTTTGGAGTTATTGTTTCGATCTCGTACGGAATTGGAGGAATTAGAATTCAAATTAAGTTGATAACGCTTGTTTTTGGCAGACCGCAATGATGGATTTATTGAATCAATGACATTTTTTTTCAGTGTAATCAAATGAGTGCTACATTTTTAAAAGTATTTCAAAAATTTTTGGTGGTTTAATAAATGTTTGCAGGTGTTATTCACGTTGCAGCGTTAATTTTTCCTAATATATACAATACATTTACAGCTGTGATATAGAAAGTAAATCTATTAATATCGCAAATTGAAAGTTTTCAATGTTATGTATTTTCATCCAGTTTTTGTAAGCGTAAACCGTAATGTCAGTCTGATTATGACGAGCAATAGCCCATTTTCTTGACTGAAAAATGCTCTCTTGATAGGCTGTCTAGATTTTTGATAGTATTAGTAGTTCGAAAGGTAAGAACTGTTTGATTATAGTATCCTAACCTAACATCAGGTATACAAATGGCTGTAACTTGTGAACAACCGATACAATAAAAAAATTTGGAAGGTCAATGAATTGAGCATCTTTCAATAATCGAAATGAGCTATTGCTTCTCATAATTAAACTATTAATATGGTTTATGCTTTTCAAAAACTGTGCGAAAAAAACATGACTTCGGGCATTTACATACATCAGTCAACTTTCTATTCGAGTCATGGCCGTGAATGTACTTATATATTAAAAACTAATTCCGCTGCGCGAGTAACCCCGTGGAACTGTTAACTAAACCACCAAAAATTATAAGCACACAACAATTTTGAAAGAACATTACAACGCTTCGCATCCATACATCGCCGTTTTCACACCTTGTGAAGTAAAATTTTGTACAATATTTGTTAGAAAAACTTTTTTCTAACTCGGGTGATTGTATAAAAAGAGTTGCTCGTCGAAAAAAGTTTTTCCGCACTTGTACCGTAATATACTATTTTTTAAATTTAGCACTGATTTAACTAGCTGAACTGAAAGGTAAACGGCGCAGTTTCTGACATCTTTAGAGCCGCAACCTATTTTTCTATTGTTTTCTATTGTTCACGAACGCGTTATATTATGAAACAAATCCTTTAACGTATACATTCAGGCCTTTTTAATAAAATTCACCTGGCTTAAGGTATTCCGAGCGTGAGGGCATAGTCTTCAGAATTCTATAATTTTCGGCTATACTATAGTTTTATTACGTAGAATTGTGTCAACAAAATCCCAGGCGAATTGTGTCAAAAAATCTAATATCACGTGGCAGTCATGGCGGGACCTGTGACGTGATAGCTGGCAACGCTGTACATCGTCAGCTGTACTTATAACGTTCGCCGGCGATGCGCGCGAAATTGAAAAATATTTGACGTTAATGTCGGTCTCATTTTCAGGTTACAAATTCACATTAATAATGCAATTAGACCAACGCACTTGACGTACTGTGTTTAGCAGGGGTAGACATTCGTTCAATGAAAATGTATTTAAAATACTGTTTGTATAAGATAAATATGATTGATTATTAGACAAAACTCAACATTTTCACATGTTTGCAATGATTATGGTTAATTTAAATGAATAATTCTTTACAATGATTTCTATTATTTTGTAGGCTTAATAATCCTTAATTATTTACACTGTTAGATAAGTCTGGAAGTCTTTATGCATGAACTCGTCAATAAAATTGAATATAAAAGTGTAATTTTTAAAAATAATCTACAGTTACAGTAAATTGCTTTAGAGCAAATTATTAAAATTAAAGTATTTTCACAGTAAAGTTGAAGTGAATTATTAAAATTACTGTACCATATCTTAATTATACATCGCATTTATATATTAAATTTCGTACACCGGTTTGTACATAAAAACTTCCAGTACTTGTGCATTAAATTTCAAGTTTCTTTTACAGTGTGGGCATGAAAGTATTTCAAACACATTTTCATTGAATGAATGTCCATTAGGGCTATTCAAAAAAACATAATTTCTTTATAATCGGTTGCTCCTGAAATGCTGTATTGATTATCACCAAAAAAATGCTTTCCCGAAAGTTGGGAGTTGTGCGATGATATTAAGTACTGCCGCATCAAGGCCAAAATTCATTAAAAATGGCGATTTGTAGACATTTTTTTTTACTTGGTGAAGCGCTCATGGAGATTGTGGTTGCTTTCGATAAACTATGAAATTGTTTAAAGGCAGAAACATGTTCGATAATGTTTAGTACTGCCGCATCGACATTGAAGTTAACAAATTAAAAAATGAAATCCTTTAAAACATTGAAATATTCATCTGCTCATCGACTATTTCGCGCGTTTTCAAAAGACAAAATGGCTCATGAAACGGGAGTTATGTATGATCAAATTTAGTACTGCCGCATTGATATTGCAGTTTTCCAAAATTCGAAAATCGCTTATCATCATCATAATTATGATCATACATGACTCCCGTTTCAAGAACCATTTTTTCATTTGAAATCGCACGAAATAGTCGATGAGCAGACGAATATTTCAATGTTTTAAAGGATTTCATTTTTTGATTTTGGTAACTTCAATGTCGATGCGGCAGTACTAAACATTATCGAACATATTTCTGCCTTTACACAATTTCATAGTCTATCGAAAGCAACCACAATCTCCAAGAGGGCTTCACCACGTAAAAAAAAAATTATAAAAATCGCCGCTTTTCATGAATTTTGGCCGTGATGCGGCAGTACTTAATATCGTCGCACAACTGCCAGCTTTTGCAAAAACATTTTTATTGTGATAATCAATACAGCATTTCAGGAGCAACCGATTATAAGAAAATTATGTTTTTTTGAACAGCCCTAATGTTCATACCTGATGTATAGAGATAAAAATAATATAATGAATAGAATAGAGGATCGAATACATAGTGATAGGGGTGAAGGAAATAGCAATAGTTGTTAGGTTGTTAGGTTAGCGGCCAGCGCGCTTTGGAGTTTCTGTCATATTGCGACATACGCAGCTATTGTTTTCATCATGGTTTTCATGCTCCTTTTGCAAACATGGCGCTCAATCACGCTACAACAGCGTTGTCAGATCGTTCGTAAAGGCTCAGGCCCGTAAGATTTGAAAAAGTGGAAAATTGTTGTCAAAAACACAAATTCTGCATATTTCATGCATTAGGGAGTTTAATCGGACATTTAAGAAGGTTCTCAAATAATTTCACGGTGGTACAGCGTTACATGCGCGAGGATATTAGGGGCCCCGCACAGGCACCCACACAACTCGCACCTAGGCGCTCGGAATACCTTAAAAGATAAATTATTAAGAAATAATAATTAATCCAAGTACTTATGAGAAAAACTAACCTTTAGATCAACTTTTACGTGTCAGATCGATAGTGTGGTACTCTGAAGTGATTCATATCACTTTTATGGTACTTAATACTTGAGGGTATTAATCCGAAATTTCGCATGTGTGTGAGCTAGTGCCATCCGACTACGAATGGCGCTCGGAAATCACTGAATCGTTAGACGCAACTTTCCTTATAAAATGTCAATATAAAGTATTTTAAAAGAACATTCGTACCTCTGTAATATTCGCTATAACTTTTTCCCTTGGCCCACCGGAAGCGTCGAAAACGCTATCTTGTTCCCTTATTCCTGACAAACGCTTAAGGTGATGTGCTACTTATCGACTGTCTCTGTCAGACCATCATAAGTGTGAGTGAGATGGCTGAAACCTCCCGAAGTGTTATTCTCCGTCACGGTTAATTTTTCGAATGAAAGGTGAGAAGTATTGACGTTAGACTTCTTCGATGTAGTCAGTACTTCTCGTCTATTGTTCAAAAGATAAATTGTGACCCAGAACGCTTTGCAGTTTTTGTTATCGACCGAATAAGTAACACATCATCTTAAGGCGAGCTGAAACATACTCAGTCGGTAACAAAAACTGTAAACAAGCTTTCAGAGAACGCCGAACGTTTTTTGATAAAAGAAAAGTTTTACGTCATTGGTCTCTTAATTCTGCATCATGTAAAACTTTCATTTTTTCCAAAAAAGATCAAGTTCCTGAGAATTCTTGTTCCGAAAGATATTCGCTATCTTTCTCGCACTCGTGGGGGTTTCGCCTCCACTTAAGATGATGTGCTACATGTCGTCTGTCTCTGTCAGATCGCCATAAGTGCGAGTGAGATAGCTGAATCTTCCCGAAGTGTTATTCTTCGCCCCAGTTGATTTTTCGGATAAAAGTCGAGAAGGACTGACTGCAGAGTGCCAAGATGCGGTCAGTACTTCTCGTGTTTTGCCTGAAATATCAATTGTAACCAAGAAAAACGCTTTACAGTTTTCAGTTTAACATGAAATAAATATGTTTTCGATTTAAATACATTTTTTTATCATGCTCAGTGGAAACAATGTGAAAATTAATAATTTATTTATACTATCTTTTACAATGGGTCATTATGCAATAATATTAATAATATGTTTTTTTCGAGTTCCGGTTAGGAAGCGAAAGAGAACGGACGCGTTGCAAGTTGCTAGTGTTTGGAAGTCAATTGTGAGAGAAATTAGATTCGTTGGTGGCAGGAGGGGAGTGGGACTGGGTAGTGCTAGGCCCGGAGAAGAGCTGGGTAAAAGTGTTTTTAATCCGGGAGGTCGGATTCATTCAGGAGAAGAGGAAAAATAGAAAGTTTGGAAAGAGGTTAAGGTGAGAAATGGCGGAAGCGGCGAGGCAAGTAAACCGCGCCTCCGCAGACGATGAGCAGAGCGGTGAACTAACAGACGACCACACCGTCGGTAAAAGAGGTAGGGGGAGGCCGAAGGGCTCCACAAACACGAATACAAAAACGAAAAAGAAAAAAATCACCCAGAATGAAAAAAACTAGAGCACATGTGGGTCGGGAAAACGCCCGGTACGGAGAACTCACACGCTAGGGCCGATGAGGGGGAGGGAGATGGCGATGTCGATGATCGACTGGAATTTATACCGGAGGATGAGGCTTTTAAGACCAAGTGTAAATTGTCCAACACGCCACCCCACTCACCGAAATGCATTAGAGGCGAGGTAGACGACGAGGAATCCGCGGCCCATGGTGCCATGTTCGCTGATGATGATGATGGCCATGATGATGACCAAGGAAAGAAGGCTGGAGGCGAATCGGGGGGAGAGAAAAACCAGCTGGAGTTGTTACCGGAAAATTCACGACCGCGGCCGGGCGTGGATGGCGAAGTGGAACGGGATGCGGAAATACTCAAAACCAGGTTAACAGCCACACGAAAAGTGAGGATGTCAACAAATGCATCGAAAAAATGTTCAAAAAGTGGAAGGATGAGTGGGTAAAATCATGGAGAGAAGCTATTAAGGCAGAGATACGGGAAGTAGTGATTGAAATGAGAAATGTGCTCAACGAAAGTGACACTCAAAAACAAGAGCTAGAAAGTGAGCTGGTGAAGATGCAAGCAAAGTTGTGGTTAGATCAAACCAGAATGGAGTCTCAGTGTGCGGGCCATATGTGCACAATTAAATCCCTGGAAGCGGAAATCGGGACATTAAGGCTAGAAAACGAAAGACTACGGACAACGCGGTTTAAGGGAGAGGCAGAGAAGAGCAAGTAAGAACCGATTATGAATACTGGTCAGGTGGGCGTTAATGGGAACGAGACTAAAGGTGCGTTTAACATGAGCGAAGTAAGTGACACGGACATTGGGCACTACGACACGAGGAAAGAGTTAGCACATTCAGCTGCTATTCCACAGGGAAACCAGAGAAATAGTGACCGGAGAAGTGAACCATCGCCAGCACAATCGGGAACGAAAAACTGGGAACTGAAACAGCCAAGGAGACTTCGACAGGAGGAATTCAGAATCGAACTGGAGCGGAGGCGTCTCAGGAAACGAAACATCATGGTAAAAGGCATAAGAATTACGGCAAAAGAACGGAGGTGGGACATAGAAAAAGCGATACAAGAGAAAACCGGAATCAAACAAAAAATCGAGAGAATAGAAACAACGAAGGAAGGACTAGTGGCGGAATTGCTGTCAATGGAAAATAAAATAGACTTTCTGAAGTGAAATAAATACAAAAGAGGTGCCCGGATCGACATCACGGATGATCCGACATTCAGGGAACATGAAGTCCAACAATGGATTGAGCAGCGCGCGGAAGAACTGAGGCGCAGGGGAGAAGAAGTTCGCCCTGACTACCTAAAAATCTACTCTAAAGGAGAATGGAAAAGTTGGAACGATCTTGGAGGGAGATTGATCACGGAACCGGAGTTAAGCAGGAGGGTAGGCAGGATCGAGTATAGATCCAAAAACAGTAATGGGTTTCGGAGCGGGACGTCGAGTTACCGAAACTGGCGGTAAACAGGCAAGTATAAAAGTCGTCTCATGGAACATCGCGGGAACAAGAAAAATCAACGAAGTCTAGGAATGATTGAAGGACTATGACATCATTGCGCTCCAAGAAACATGGATGGAAAAGAAGGATGAGAACAAAATGCAGAGTACTATAAGTAGAGACTTTAAGTGGGTGCTGAAACCGGCAGTGAGGAATTGGAAAAGAGGCAGAGCTATGGGAGGTCAAATAATAGGTATTAAGAGGAATTTGACGAGTGATAGTGTGTTAATTGGAGAATGGAAGGCATGATTAGTAATAAGGGGAATGAAACTAGATCGTGAGGAAGGTGGATGGACGATAATAACAATATATAATAATTGCGGTTTTAAGAATCTGGAGAAAGAGTTAGAAGGAATTGTAAGAGAAGCGAAAGAAAGGAATGAGAGTGTACTACTGATTGGGGATATGAATGCGAGAATTGGAGAGGAGCAGGGGAAAGAAGGAACGGAAAACCGACATATTAGCGAAAAAGCATCCACAGATGTAACGGAAAATTCAGAGGGGAAAAGGTTGGTGGTTTTGTGTGACAAACTTGAATGGTGATGAATGGAAGATGCGAAGGGGATAGGGATGGGAATATGACATGCATAGGAGATAATGGGGGCTCGGTCATAGATAATGTGATTATCAGCGAAGAGAAGGAACATATTATAAAGGATATGAAAGTAGAAGCGAGAATAGAGTCCGACCATCTTTCAATTTCTTTCACTCTAGAGTAAAAGGTACAACAGGAATGGGGTGACAGGAAAGAACAGAGAAACCGGGAAAAATACCAGTATGGAAGGATGAGGCAAGTGAAAAATTTTAGGAGGAATTTGTAAAAATTTGGGTGCAAACGCCTCTTGTGGAAGGGGGAGTAGGGAGGTGGGATAGATTGAGTAAGATATTAAAGGCTGCTGCGCGAAAAGTGGGTATGACCAGGAACAGAGGCGGTTCAATAGCGAGGCGCAAGAAAGTGGATGCGGAAATCCAAGCGCAAAGAAAAACTGTGTGGAGCTAGTTGAAGGATTTTATAGGAGCCAAAAAGAGGGAAATGTGGAACGGGAGAAGAATTTACTAATAGAGGCAAGAAGGAAATTGAGGAAAATGAACAAAGAAAAGAGCAGGAAGTTCTGGGAAGAGAACTGGAGCAAAGTAGAGAAATGTAATAATATAGCAGGGATATGGGAGGCAATAAAATCTTTCAAACCAAGGAAAGCCTGTATGGGAAAACAGATAAGCAAGACGGAGTGGGTGGAGCATTTTTAAATGTTACTAGGTGGGGAAGAACATGATAGGAACGAAGTAGCGGCAGGGCATGATGTGCCTAGGGTAGTGCATAACGAAGATCTAGAAAAGCTAAACGGTGAAATACGTTTGGAAGAGATAGGACGAGCGCTGAAAAGGATGAAAAATGACAAGGCAGCAGGTGAGGACGGAATTGTGAGCGAATTTTTAAAAGGAATGCCGCAAGTTGGCCGTAAGGAACTGAGAGAGATTTTGAATGATTTCTGGGTAAACGGGGAATTAGGAAAAGGATGGGAGATAGGAAGGATCTTTCCAATTCATAAAGCGGGGGACGCCAAACTGGCTGCAAACTATAGAGGGGTGTCCTTGCTGGATTCCGGGTACAAATTTCTGACAAATATAATGACTAGGAGACTAAGAGTATACTTCGTGGGGAATAGCTTACTAAAGGAGAGCCAGGCGAACTTTAGGAGTGGTAGAGGGACGCGCGACCATATCTTTGTGCTAAACTGAATAATAAATAATAAACTGAAACAGAAAGGCGGGAAATTATTCACGGCATTTGTCGATTTCAAAGCTGCATTCGATACAGTAGATAGGGAACTAATGATGACGAAACTAGGAAGGGCCGGCATACAGGGAAAGATGCTACAGATGATAGGAAAAATTTACGGGGAAACTTGGAATGAGGTTATAGCTGGGGAAGGTCAGACAGAAAGATTCCGAACACTACGAGGAGTTAGGCAGGGGTGCTCGATGAGCCTACTGCTTTTCAATCTTTTCATCGTAGACATTGATAAAGTATGAGAAAGCAAAAGAGAAGGAAGATCAGTGATAGGACAGAAAATGTATACGTTGAAGTTTGCGGATGATATAATATTAACACTGGAAAAATTTGTGGATAAAAATAGGCTCACGGTAAATATTGGAAAATCTAAAATAGTTATTTTCAAAAAAGTGGGTAAAAGGAAAGGAGGAGAAAATTGGAAAAACGACAACCAGGAATTAGAGATACTGAATGAATATAAATATTTAGGTGTGTGGTTTTCGACGGGTAATACGATGGAAAAACATATTCAATTACTAACGGGAAAAATTAAAAAAGCAATAAATGCATCGTGGGGGACTTATAAAAGGGCCAGGATTAGTAGCTTGAAACGGATACTTTTCTTAATGAACTCCCTAGTCGAAAGCTCGATGATGTTTGGAGTGGAGGTGTGGGGATGGAGAAATCGGGAACAATTAAACAGATTACAGGGAAAATACACAAAGATGGCAATGGGATTAAATACGAAGACGCAAAGTTATATTTGGAGAATGGAGGCAGGAGTCAAGGTCATAGAGACAGAAATGTGGTCTAGGGCGGCGAATTACCTGGTGGAAGTAATGAAAATGGAAGTTGGTCGTTGGCCAAAGAAGTGCCTAAGGGAGGAGACGCGAGGGATTCTGAACGGAAAACCAACAAAGTGGGGCAAAGAGATGAATGAGGCGACTATGGAAGAAGTAGGAAAAGGAGAGATATGGAGATTCATGAGAGAGGGGAATGTCGAGGAGCTAAGAGGAGAAAAGAGTTAAAAGAGGCACACGTGTTAAAATCGACCAGCAAATACAACTGGACTGGAGCAAAATTGAGCGATCGTAATTTCGCAAGGAGTACAGGAGTAGGAAGCAGAACGTGGGTGCAGAGAAATACCGGGAGAGCAAGGAAATAAATGGTAAAATAAAGAAGACCTGGGGGCGTTTGAGGTGTGGGAATATAGGGAAAGATAGGTGCAAAGGCTTCAAGGAAACCAAATGTGGAATATGCGAAATGGAGGACGAAACGGTGGCGCACATTCTGGAGTGCAAGAAAACGGAAAGCAAAATGGAGGAAAAGCTAGTAGAAAACCTCAAGAAGTGGAAAGGGAGCGTAATGGGAGAAGAACTAGTCAATAAGATTAATAACAGTTTGAATGGGATGCCAATTACTGCTCTGAAGTCAGAAACGGCCAATTACTGCTCTGAAGTCAGAAACGGCCAATTACTGCTCTGAAGTCAGAAACGGCAAACTAGGTGGAAGACAAGGTAGCAGAGAATAGTGATCTATTGTTAAACAGATAGAGCGAGTAGGAATGCCGGAGAAACAAGTTACTTTTGAGGTGTCCTATATATCTGTTAAAGCTTTAAATAGAAACTACCCAGATAGACACATGCTGGCATCATGCCGTCACCGTGCCGTCACCGTGCCGTCATGTACGACCGAATGTGACGGCATCGTGACGACATACCGTGTTGGCACGCCGTTCCGTCACAGTGCCGTCACAGTGTAGTCACACTATGCGTTCAAAATTTTTCGATATGACACGTCATGCCGTCACCGTGCCGTCACGACATTACTGATATAACTTTGCGTCTTCGTATTTAATCCCATTGCCATCTTTGTGTATTTTCCCTGTAATCTGTTTAATTGTTCCCGATTTGCAGCCAAAGTGTTTATAAAACTGTTTATAAACACTTTGGCTGCAAATCGCTTGTGAGAAACGCCTTAGACATTTGCCATCTAGCGGCAGTATGCGAAACACCGATGCACGATACAAGTGACGACACATCAACGTTTGGCATAATGCCGCTAGATGGCAAATAACTAAGGCGTTTCTCGCAAGCGATTTGCAGCCAAAGTGTTTATAAAACTGTGAAGATTTTTAGGTTTCGACGGCACTTGCGGGAGCTATCATCTGAAGGTGATGCTCCTTGGTATTAATTGTTGTATTCCTTTGATGAAAATAGACGATGGCAGTCTGTCTTTTTTCCTCCACTCGGAATTTCCGATCTCAAAGAATTATTAAAACTAAAACGGCCTTCACCATGCCGTCACCGTGCAGTCATGCCGTGCGTTCAAAATTTTTCGATATGGCAAGCCATGCCGTCACCGTGATAGCACGCCGTAACGGCACGGTGACGGCACGACGTGCCATATCGAAAAATTTTGAATGCACGGTGTGACTGCACGGTGACGGCACGGTGACGGCATGGTGCTGGCATGACCAAGAAAAAAGCACGTTTGTCTATCTGGGTATGTGAATAGTGTGATAAACGTCGAAAACTGCGATCATTATAATAGCTTATAAGTGGACTATTCTTGTAATGCGAAGGGAAAAATTGTAAACACCCAACAGGGTATACACGGAATAAACAACTACTACTACTATTTTTTATCGATATTAGGAAAAAAGGTAATTGTTCACAGACAATTGTTACCAAATAAACGTTGATTCGAATAAATGAATTTACTTTGATCATACGTACTACAATAATTAAAGCAAGTAAATGTATACTGGATTGGAAGAAAATTTTAGATCGATTAAATAAGAAGGATTGTATATAGGAATTTCATCAATTTAATTAGATGTTTTTACCGAGTAAATAAAGAATTTAGTAGCTACGAATAGAATTCTTCTTCAGTGACCGTCAAAATCAATATATTGCGCATTTCAATGAAATACAGATGTTTCATGGGAAGCAAATTTTAGTTAATACAATTAATAAAGACGAATTAAATATATGAATTTAGTCACCTTAAGTAGACTTTTTTTTGGGCGATTGTTATTTTTATATTATCAAGTCGGGTAGAAGTACCGGTTGTGGCCATCCCTACACTTACATACGTTTTTCGTGGCTATTTTAATTCTGTACCTGTATTTAATCATAATTTTTCATAACGTTGTGTATTTTGGAAACGTTTATCGTCATTTTGACGTCCGTTCGTCTCCATTACAAAAAGTACTGTGTCAGTAATTAAAGTATCATCAGCTGATTCATCAAATTCTCAACTCCTTACGGAATTCGACAAGATTTTGACGAAAGCTCTAGTTACATATTCGGATTATATAGTTGGCGAATTGCATGCAGCTTTGTACATATCAATCTTAAGAGTCATCACTGCAAATGTTGATGTACTAAAAGTTTGAAATAAAGCTATACATTTATAAAAAATACGATGGCCACAACTGGTACATGGAATAAGCATGTTGCCCCGGATATGGCCATGATAATATAATCATTAATTTTTCGTTAATTATTACACAATCAATTCATAAATTCGTAAAGAAGAAACAAAAAAACGAAAAAACGCTAAGAAAAATATATCCTTAGAAATGTATAGTAAAAAAGAAGGTAAAGCGGTGGAACACCTTTCATGTTGAAGATTCCCGTCATTATGCAATGCGAAAATCTACTTTCGGAAAGAACTCTGGTAAAAGTAAAAATAAAAGTGTAAAGAGTAAAACATTAATATAACGTATGACTATTTGTGACAAAGAAAGCTGCTATGAAAAAGTGCAAAACGAAGGAGACGAATGTCAAAAAAGGTTAGTTAGGTTCACAGATGGCATCTGTGCTTTAAAGACATTTTCGTGTAGAGGAATTGGATGCTTTCATAAGAATACGATTTTGATTTATTAAACACACCTTAAAAAATGTTTGAAGTGCAATGAATATTGAGTTATTTTAATTTTAAGCATGGCCAAAACCGGTACATTACTGTGGCCAAAACCGGTGCATAGGTGGCCAGAACTGGTGAAATGGCTGTGCTCCTACTTTTTTCTATTTTCCAGTGTTTTCTCGATACATATGAAGATTTTAATGCGAGAAATCTGCAATTATATTCTTCTCAGATATGAAAAGTATAGGTCCAAAACAGTTTTATGATATTTGGTCCCAATTACAAGTACTTGAAAATGGGAAAATTCTTAAAGTGGCCACAACCGGTACTTCTACCCTAACTTCATCAAACAGTTTCGTAGGCATGCGCAAAATCTGGTGTGTGTTTTTTTTTTATACAACCGTGTGGTTCTTTTTTCTGTTTCTTTGAACTACAATATGGCTCGTGACTGCAACTAAGTCATTAAATAAACATTATACTTCCCTCGGTGCGATAATAGACGTTTTACGCACTTTCGCGTTTTACTTTGTGAAGTAATGGTATATTACGATACACTTACGGCAAAAAAAAATTCTGACGTGTGTGTGATTGCAGCACTCAGCTTGTACTGTAAACATACACTCGTCAGAAAAAGTTTTACCGCACTCGTATTGTAATCAAGAGTCGCGGTAGCGACTCGATATACTATTATGGAACGGCAGCGGACGCGTGGTCGGTGTGACGGTCTTCCGAGTTAAGGATG
The DNA here is from genome assembly GCA_963970395.1 of Ephialtes manifestator. Classification (NCBI taxonomy): domain Eukaryota; kingdom Metazoa; phylum Arthropoda; class Insecta; order Hymenoptera; family Ichneumonidae; genus Ephialtes; species Ephialtes manifestator. The sequence goes on along the minus strand of OZ019969.1, from coordinate 14,457,063 downwards.
TAGCAGCGACATCCTTAATGTCATCCCGATAAGGTATAGTCCCTTCAAACGTGGGTTTCAGAGAAAATTTCGGAACACTTCTTGATGAGATAAAAACCTGGGAAAAATCCTTGCTCATTGCTTCCTCATTATATTTCGCTCTAAAAAGCTACCTCTATGAGGAAGTATGTTGTTTGATTTTGACTTCCTCATAGAGGATGCTTTGTATAGACCGAAATATAATGAGGAAGCAATGTGCAAGATTCTACTTTGCATCTTTGTTTTATGTAATAGATCAACATGGCTGAGTATTATTTTGTTTACATATTGAATTTGGGCTTTATATCAAGTGTTTCAAAAGTTAATGCGGTAAAGTTAGATTTTTGATAATCCGAAATTTCATAAAATCAAATTTTTTTGAAAAACGTGGTAAAGAAAAGTAAAAATAATTTTTTTTATTTTACGCACACTGTTTCATAAAGTTGCATTTTACGCACTCATATGGGTGTGTAAGAACGAAACATTGTGTTATGTTTTATTGTATTATGTCTTTTTTTTATTTGAGGCTTCTCCCGGGATTTTGTCCGGGGAAATTATTTTTATAATCATTTTTTTTTTCGAGGGAGATTTTGTCCGGGGAGATTATGTCCAGGATGATTTAGTCCTAAAACCATATATTATTATAATAAGTATAATATAACATGAATTATTGTAATAGTGTTTAATGTGATGTGGAGCTTTATGACTCCAAAGATCGTTTACGTAATTTAAGATTACAAAATAAATACAGAACATTTTTTTTCATTGTTGATCGGAAATATAAATCATTTATCGAAGACGTGCACTTGTTTTGGATGCATTTTCATTGGCATCATCAATTTTTAAAAATAGAAATCGTTGGAAATTTGGTAAGGGAAAAGTTTCATTAGTCAGGAAAAAGTCAGGGAATTTTTTTCGACGCAAAAAAACGGCCACCATGTTTTTTTTTCAAATGAAAATGTTTTTTTATTTTTTCTGAACACGTACGTTTTTTTTCAGAATTGTGTTATTTTTTAAAATTATGTTTTATAATCTTTTTATTGATTTTGAAAAATGTGTGGGAAGTTCACGAATTTGGAACGTGCATCTTTTATACAAGCACTCATTACACCCGTAAATTGTCCGCACAAATGATCAATTTGATTCGCAAATACAGTTCAAACATTTAAAAAATAAACGCAGTTTTTAATAATTAGATAAAATTATGTTAAAATGTATTAATCGGTGCGGTGGTCTAGTGGTCAGTGTACTGGCCTCTAGTCCAGAGCATCGGTGGGTCGCGGGTTCGATTCCCCCCAGATAGACAAACGTGCCGTGGAAGTATCCTATCGTGTCACTGTGTCAGCATAAACGCGTCACACAACGGCATGCTATGTGGGAATTAACGTAGCGATGCACGTCCGAATTGAACTATTATGTGACGGCATACCGTGCCGTGCAGGCTTAGTGGTATTCCACTGTCGCCATGCTGTAAACTCAGAGCATGTCTCCATGGTGCTATAATTGGACCATGTCGTGATGTGAACGTCATTCTATTACTATGGTGTCATTTTTACACAATTTTAAAAATGATAAATGCAGTACGGTGGCAGCATAATGGTGGCACGCTATGCTGTGCTAAAAGTCGTTATGGATATTTTTTTCTTGTCAGCTAGACATTTTTAGTTTTAGTTTTTTTCTTGTCTAACATTTCAAATTCCGAGTCAAAAGAATAATACAGAACAGATTCTTTTATCTTCTTCAATATTAAAGGGTTGGTAAACCCAAGAGGTTTGACACATTCAAAGAGTAGACCCCTCGTGTGCAGTCGAACACAGGAAAACTTTGCATTCTTATATACGCTCAGGCTTCAAAACACTTGCGAGAAACACTCCGTCCATTCGCCATCTAGCGAAGAATTAGGCACCAGTGTTTCGTATGATACCACTAGATGGCGAACGGACGACGCGTTTCTTGCAAGTGTTTTGAAGCCTCAACGTATATAAGAATGCGAAGCTGCCTGAGTTTGACTAGACACGGAGGGTCTACTCGAATGTGTCAAATCTCTCGGGCGTACCAACCCTTTAATATCGGAGAAGATAAAAGATTCTGTTCTGTCCTATACTTTTGACTCGCGATTTGAAATGTTAAACAAGAAAAAAAACTAAAACATAATGCAAGTAACAGATACAAAGAAATAAAACGCTTACGATTCCTAACTGACAGTCAAAAAAGATCGATAACGACTTTTAGCACAGCATGGCGTGCCACCATTATGCTGTCACCGTGCTGCAATTACCATTCCAAATATTCTGTAAAAATGGCACCATAGTAACAGCTCATCTCAGACACTCAGTGATACGACATGGAGCAATTATGGCACCATAGAGACATGATCTGAACTTGAAGCATGGCGACATTGTAGTGCCACTAGTACACCACGCTATAATATTTAAGTACCACAAGTATGGCTTTGCCTTGGCGTCATGAAAAGATGGCACGGTATGCCGTCACATAATAGCTCAATTCAGACGTACATCGCTACGTTAATTCCGACATAGCATCCGTTGTGTGACGCGTTTATGCTGTTCCTGTACCACCAAATGTCTATCTGGGCTGGTGCCGTCGATTTTCATCACAAATATAAATACGGGCGCGATGAAGCTCCAGATGTACACGGAAAAAAAAGATTAGTTGCCATAACCAAGAAATGAGGTGACACAACCAATCGATTATTCTATTTCCCTTACAACTCAAATGGTAATACCAACGGTTCGAATGGTAATACCGACGATTCGAATGGTAATGCCGACGATTCGAATGGTAGTCCCAACGATTGGATTAGTTAACCTAACTAATCTCGCGAGAACTAATCGTGAATAGTTGAGGTTACACGAAAAAAAAGCTTAGTTGCAGCAACCAAGTGCCTTGGTTATATATGCGCCAGACAATTAATTGGTTAGACCAACCAAGTTATTTGTTAGGCTACCAATTTCTTGGTTGGTCTAACCAAGTCACTTGGTTAGCTTACCAAGTCATTTGGTTAGCTTACCAAGTGACTTCGTTAGTCCGACCAAGAAATTGGTAGCCTAACAAATAACTTGGTTGGTCTAACCAATTAATTATCTGGGACATATATAACCAAGGTACTTGGTTGTTCCAACCAAGCCTTTTTTTCCGTGTACTATTCGATATATGGTTGAGGCAGCTAATTTTATAGACATTGTCAACGAAGTAGGACTCTGACTTCGTTGACATTGTGTACAGCAAATTGAAAACGTAGTTGCCATAACCAAACATTTCTTTCCGTGTATACATGAGACCCACACAGGTATTTCTACCTGTGGAGGTCACATGTATACAGCTGTAGCCCTAGCAAGTCGTATCACCGCATTTTTACCGCAATTAACCCCTAGTTCACCAAAAAACGACTGACGTCGTTTTGTGCAAAAATGTTACGGCAAATCACTGCAAAACGACCGATATTATTTCATACTCGATCGGTCGTTTTCCGGCTAGTTGACGAAAAAACGACTGCAAAACGACCGACCTAATTTCATGCTTGATCAGTCGTTTTACGTTTAACGACCGAAAAACGACTGCAAAACGACCGATATTTTTTCATTTTTAAATATTAATTAAATATTATTAAATTAATAAATGCATGGAACAAGAAAATATGTGTGTGCTCCTAATGTCGTATTTGGAGAAATAAAAAAAAAAAAATTAGGCACGTCTGTAGGTCTCGAACCTGCGACTTTCGGATTACTAGCCGAGTGTTCTGCCTGCTCGGCCACTGAGTTCGTTAATATATGTTAAACTCATGTTTCATATAAGGTATTCGCCAAAACGTATGGTAGCTTATGAGGAACGTGTGTTGATTGTACTCCAACGAACTGAGTAGCCGAGTAGCCAGAGTACTCGACTGGTAATCCGAAGGTTGCAAGTTCGAGACATATTAGCGACATAATTTTTTATTTTTATTTTTGAAAAATTTAAAAAGATCGGTCGTTTTGCAGTCGTTAAACGTAAAACGACTGATCGAACATGAAATGAGGTCGGTCGTTTTGCAGTTGTTTTTTCGTCGGCTAGCCGGAAAACGACCGATCAAGTATGAAATAATATCGGTTGTTTTGCAGTGATTTGTCGTAACATTTTTGCACAAAACGACGTCAGTCGTTTTTGCGGTTGTTTATCGGTGGCACGACTTGCTAGGAAGTCCGTGTTCACGTTCTCGACGAAACGTGACGTAGCTCCGGTGCCGTGAGGCGAACTCGAGACCGGCTATATCGGCATAGGTTTTCCGTAGTTTCCCTATGCCCATGGCAGAAATGCTATGGCGAATGCGATATATGGGCCTGGTTACTGATCCGGACCAGTCCCTCAGGGGGAACTGGCTACTGATCCGGGCCGACCCTGCAATAGGCGTAATGTCTCCAGACGGGGGGAAATGCAACATAATCCCTTTTCAAAAAATCAGTGGATAAAATATCTCGCATTTTCGATATAAGTATTGTTGTCATTTTACTCGTTCCGTAAATGGCTGTCGTATCAGCGTGAAGTTGATACTCGTCGACGAACAACTTCAGGCATGTTGTTCATTTTGACAGTTCTAAAATGATTGAAAAATCGTGACATTTTTTTCGTTTCCGATTTCGGAATTCTTAGATCCAACTTCCGGTCAGAAAATCCAATCTTTTTTTTTTTTTCAAGAATCGAGTTTCACTACCGTTTTGAAGTCGCATATTCTACCTCACAAAGTATCGTAACATGCCTTTTTACGATGATTTTTGAAAAAGTCACTTTTAGTCGGTTCGGTCGGTTCTGATGTGGGAATTTACAGATCCGACGTTTGGTCGGAAAATGTAGCCTAAAGAACTTAATTTTTTTTTCCTGCCAGATATCGATTTTTGGTCTTGTCTATCGTTCTCAAGTAGCATATTCAACGTCAGAAAGTACCGGTTACATACCTTTTGACGATGATTTTTGAAAAATACACTTTTGGTCGGTCCTGATGTCAAAATTCACAGATCCGACTTATGGTCGGAAAATCCAAGCTAATTTTTTTTTAAATGATATAATCGTAGTATAATTTCTATCAATGGACCACTTCTAATAGCAATTCACGAAACTAATAAAATGGAGATCTTATATCGAAAATGAAAAGTATGACATCCACGATAATCTGTAAAAGTTACAGTACGCTAATAAAAATGTTAAAGGTTCGATGGTTAGAGCGCGAAGCGCGCATCCGCTGCTAGTAATAGAAAAAAATGTATATGTATTAAAAAAAATTAACAAATAAAAAAAAACAAATAACAAAAAAAGTCAAATAAAGTAGTAGTTCTTTATTCCAGGTATATCCGTTAGGGTTTTTACACATTGCCCCCCACCCCCACACATTTGTCTCCTTCTTATCTGTAAAATTATTTCCGTGTCACATTTTTACGTTTTCTCTACATTCTCATTCTGCTCAATGCTTCGCTCCTATTGCCTCACATTGTTGCGTGCATACCACGCAATAGATGTGTAGATTTAATAATTCATATCAAACACCAAATATCTAGTTTTTTAAACGTATACATTCAAATTGTTAAATTATCCACTCGTATCACCCTGAGACGGCTCGTCAGGCCAAAGAATCACCCTTTAGCCGGACGGCCATAAAAAAGGGACATAAGCCGATGGACGAGCTCGCGACGTTCCGCACGTACGCCGAACTTTCCAACATTTGGCGACCAGACACGAGTTTCTTTATTTTTAAGGTTCAATATTTTTTCTCATAGACCCTTGCAGACAATAGAACTACAATTTAAGGAAAATCACGTACGAACGCGAAGTACCAGCATGCTTGCGCCCATACAGAGACTAACCAGACGACCGCTCAACTCTCGAGTCATCCCGCGAAAATCTTTTTATGACGGTAACGAGTGCGTGCGTCAGGCACAATTTCCCGCTGGTCAAAACCTAGCGTGCGTCAAGGGTTTTCCACCAATATTTACCTTTCCCATCGACTTCGTGATTGGTGACAAGAAAAATCCACCCACTCTTTCGCTTGGCATTTTTAGCCAATAATATTCGTCGTTATATGCAAGCGAAAAGTGGTGTCGAGCTCCCCTCTCCTTTTTTGGTGAAGACGCTCTTGTCAACGGTCACGAATGTCAGTCTAAGACTCGACCCCAGCATCGTAAGATCAGCAGCAACTGACTATTCAAAGTTCAGATTGCAATTAAATTTCACCTTTTTAACTTCACCTCGCAACACACGCGCTACCTATTTTTTACCAAACAATTCTATAGTGTTAAGAAAAGTGTATCTCTTGTTATTGTTTTTTCTTAGTGAAATATATATATATTATATTAAATTCAAAATCAGTGCAAATAATTCATTTCAACAGCTGCACAATATTAAGTTGGCGTGCAGTGTGTACCAACGGCACCATCTCCAAGCTAAGAGTATCGGGACTTACAACCCCGTAGATTTAACGCGAATCGTGGCACCGACGGTACAAACATTTTTGGTCCTTCGAGCCGGATATATATCAGCCGGATAGATCCACAAAACAGAAGTGAAAGTGAAAGTGAAAATTAAATAAAAATAAACATTAGACTCTGGTCAATCACCATTAAGACCATTCGCATAACTCGTCACACAAGTAGCAACGCTTCGCGAAGTGATACACAAGTGAAGTGCAAGTGAAAAGCAGTTTCACCCACATCGCTGCAGCACGCAGCACAACACGTTCAAGGTCGTCAACGTCGAAGTTCCAATACAGCACCAGCACTGGGAAATAAGACGCACCAGCCTCCACAAGCCAGGTTCCTGCAACCGCCGGGACATCTAGCAACGGAGCATCACGCCCAGCCAACGCGGCGAAAAACCTCACAGCCCACACCGAGGGCACCGAGACTCTAATCAGCGAAAGGTAAGCTCGTTTTTGATAAGCCAATTTCCTGTGAACTCCCGCAAAATCCATACCTCGCGATAAGATGCTGGGAGAAAATTCGAGCGCGTCTAACGTACAAACCGCACAAAAGGACGCCGAGATAAAACGTTGTCTCCGACGACGACGCACGATCAAGGGACAGATTACAAATTTCCATACATTTCTCGACACCCAACAAGACCAGCCAGACCACGAGTACATACAAGCTCGCATGGATGGCTTAAGCAATTATTTCTATGAATTTAAAACGGTCCAATTGCAACTGGAAGATCTCGAACCCGACAACGAGGAACACGACGAAGTCAGGTCAGAAGTAGAAGGGAATTATTATCGCGCTATCGGTCGCGCACGAACTTTGTTGAAAAAATCAGCGGAAACGGTAGGGTCTCAGTCCGGAAGTAGCAATAGCAGCGCCCACGGCAACTCCAACACGCAAGCAATACACACGTCGATTTACAAAAGGCTCCCAGAATTGAACCCACCAAAATTCGATGGACAACTCGAAAATTGGGCGAGTTTTAAGTCACGATTCACCTCAATGATCAACAACAATCAACACCTGCAAAATTCCGACAAACTGCAGTACCTGCAGTCATCTCTGACAGGCCGAGCAGCAAAGACGATTGAATCGTTGGAGATCACCGACGCTAATTAAGAGGACGCCTGGCAACTATTGATCGAAAAATACGACAACAAGCGAAAGGCAATAATACGCCACGGCAATGTATTGGAAGATATCGAGCCACTAAAGAACGACAGCGCAGACGCTATCGAGGAACTGATAGACACCGTTCAACAGCAACTTCGATCCCTGAAGAATCTGGGACAATCGATCGAACACGCGGATTGGTATATCATCGTGCTCCTGACCAGAAAGATCGGCAGCAAGCTCACCCGACAATGGGAATTGACTCTGCCGGACAACGAATTACCGAAGTACACCTCGTTGATCGATTTCCTTTCAAAACGCGCTAATTGCTCGGATAGCAAACCGACACGCTCGACGCGAATCGCGGCTTCGAGAAGCCACAACGGCAACAAGAGCAACGGCACCAACCGAAGGGGCAACGCTCACCAAACATTCGCCACGGATACAAGGTCGTGTGAATGTCCTCTTTGCAAAGAAAGGCACGCAATCTACCAATGCGAAAAGTTCATCGAATTAAGCATCGACGGTAGGATCAAGGCAGCACAACAAGCGCAGTTGTGTCTCAACTGCCTCCGCGGCACACACAAAACCAAGACCTGCAAATCGAAGGGAAGATGTCGCACGTGCGAAAAGCAACATCACACAATGTTGCATCTGACCCGAGATGAAGGCACCGCGCAAACCAGCTCCTGACTAGGCGGGGCAAATAGCGAAACAAAAGAGCTCACCAGCTTCGTGATCGACGCGTCACTTAATATGCTCATGGTAACGGCCGTAGTCAACGCGATCGACCGTCAAAATCGCCCGATCCCGTGTCGTATACTCATCGACACATGTTCAACCGCGAACTTCATCACCGAAGACTTTGCGAACCGATTGCACCTGGAGAAAATGAAGTGCAACATGTCAATCGGAGCTCTCAATGGGTTAGCGACGCGATCGAGTTTTCGCGTTAGGACCACCATAAAATCTCGCTTCAACGGATATAGCAGGACCTTAGAATTTCTTACCGTCCCGCGTATCTCCTCAGAAGTACCAGACAAACAAATAGATCGCTCAGCGATAGCCATACCCGCGAACATCCGACTAGCAGATCCGGACTTCCACAAACCAGCACCAGTGCAGATGCTCATTAGTGCTGGAACTGCCCTCTCACTACTATCAGTGGGGCAGATAAATCTATCATCGCCAGGAAAACCGGACCTGTTTCTGCAAAAAACGCAACTCGGATGGGTCATCGGTGGCAGCGTGGCATCAACCAGCCGAACAAGCGAACACGTGGAGTGCCATCTCACCGAATCGGCAATGGACTTCTCGAGATTCTGGGAGATTGACGAAGGCGCCTCGCAAAAGCATCTCTCCAAAGAGGAACAAGCTTGTAAGGATCACTTCGCAGCGCACACAACACGCACACCAGAAGGACGATACGTCGTCACATTACCATTCAAGGACGATCAAAATGCACTCGGGAATTCGTACTCAACAGCCTTAAAACGGCTCTACGGACTCGAAAGAAAACTAAAGGGCGACTCGAATCTACGAAAATAATATTCGGCAGTGATCACCGAATATCTGAAGTTAGGATACCTGACCAAGGTTGGCAACCCGAAGGAAGAGGACTTCTATCTACCCCATCACGCCATCGTAAAAGCCACCAGCCTCACCACAAAAATTCGAGTAGTTTTCGATGGATCCGCAGTCTCCAGTACCGGAACATCGCTCAATCAAACGTTAATGGTCGGCACGACAATACAGGATGATATATTCTCGATCATCTTACGTTTTCGCACACACAACTATGTCCTCACTGGTGATGTGGAAAAAATGTATCTTCAAGTACTCGTCCGTCCCGAAGACCGCAAATACCAACGAATTCTCTGGCGAGACGAGAGCAACACCGTCAACACGTACGAGCTAAATACCGTTACGTTCGGACTATCGGCATCACCGTTCTTGGCAATTCGCAGCCTACATCAACTCGCCGACGACGAAACACATCGCTACCCTCTCGCAGCGCCGATATTAAAGAGAGACCTATATGTCGACGACATGATCACCGGAGCCCCAACCCTTCAAGAAGCGCTTCAATTGCGAGACGAGATGTTCTCTCTCCTGAGCAGCGGCGGATTCAATCTTCGCCAATGCGCATCGAACGCGCCGGAACTGCTCCAAGGTCTTGCCGATCAAACCATCAACCTGCAGTTGCACACCTCAGACGACCAGACGTTGAAAACGTTAGGCATCTATTGGAATTCACAGCAAAACGTCGTTATTTACACCGTGAAGGAGATTGAAAATCCAGAAAAAATCACGAAGAGGACTGTTCTCTCGAAAATCGCGAAGATATTCGACCCTCTCGGACTTCTTCAACCGATAATAATCAACGCCCGACTCATCATGCAGGAGCTGTGGAAACTAGAACTCGATTGGGATGAATCCGTGCCACACAGCATCCACACACTCTGGACCAATTTTTGTTCACAACTCCCGCAACTGCACAACGTATCATTTCCGCGAAAAATGATCCTTTCCGACGCAGTAGAGATCCAGCTACACGGATTCTGTGACGCCAGCGAAAAGGCGTACGGAGCCTGCATGTATTTGAGGTCCATCAATTCATCTGGGAACACCGAGGCTCAACTTCTCTGTGCGAAGTCAAGAGTAGCACCCATAAAAAAGCTACAATCAATCCCGCGTCTCGAACTCTGCGCCGCTCTTCTTCTGACTCAATTATATCAATCAGTGAAAGCGGCCATCGACATAAAAATTGATAGACTTGTATTCTGGAGTGATTCCACCGTGACGTTGCACTGGATCTTCACTGAGCCTCACACACTGAAAACTTTCGTCGCGAATCGAGTAGCCGAAATACGCGCCAATAGCAATCCAAAGGATTGGCGACACGTGAGGACACACGACAATCCAGCCGACCACATTTCGAGAGGACAAACGCCAAGTGAGTTTTTGAACAATCACCTCTGGAAAACTGGTCCCTCATAGCTGATTCAAGGAGAAGACACATGGCCACAATTAAAAGTTCAGCGTCTCCAAGAGGACAGCGAAAAACAGCTAAACATCTCTTGTCTCATCGCCGAGGTCCACAGCGAAAATTTCTTCGAGGGCTACTCATCGATTTGGAAATTGCGCCGAATCGTCTCTTACTGCTTGAGATTCAAGGTGAATATCCAATTCAAGGGGATCCCTGGAGTAATTGAGATGAGACAAGCAGACACGCAGCTCATAAAAATGGCGCAAGCCTCCGCCTTCGCGCAGGAGATTCTCGAGCTAAAAAGCGGACGACCATTGAACGCCAAAAACAGGCTCTTGTCGTTGAACCCTTTTCTCGATGAAGCCGGAATACTGCGCGTGGGAGGAAGGCTACAACAAGCCAATGTTTCCAACGATCGGAAACATCCAATCTTATTGCCGAAAACGCATCACCTGACGAGACTCCTCATTGAAAACGAACACCAGAGTCATGGCCACGCAGGGGTACAGACAACGCTGTACTGTCTTAGGCGTCGATATTGGATAGTCGATGGACGCAATCAGGTGCGAAAATTCGTACTCCGATGTGTAAAATGCGTGCGAGCAAAATCACCAACACCGGACTACCTGATGGGTCAACTTCCGAAAGATCGAATCACCCCCGCCCGACCTTTCAGCAACGTGGGAGTCGATTACTGTGGACCGTTCCACATGAAAGAACGTCGCTTCCGCAATCGAGCGAAAATTAAAGTATACGTCGCGGTTTTCGTTTGCTTGGTAGTAAAGGCCGTGCACTTAGAAGTCGTCAGCGACATGACCACTGAAGCCTTCATCGCAGCACTTCGAAGATTCATCGCGAGACGCGGACGGCCGCGTACCATCAGCAGCGACAACGGAACGAATTTCGTCGGAGCACGAAACGAAATTAAAGAAATTCAAAACTTCTTAAGTTCAAACGAGCACAACAAGAAGGTTCAGCAGTTTCTCACAGAAAGGGAAATCATCTGGAAATTTATCCCACCACTATCGCCTCACTTTGGTGGCATATGGGAAGCAGCCGTAAAGTCATTCAAGCATCACGTACGACGAGTCATCGGCAACGAATTACTGTGTTTCGAAGATATGAATACGTTTGTAATTGAAATCGAGAGTATTCTTAATTCGCGACCGATCTCTCCCATGTCATCCGATCCTAATGACCCACTCGCTCTCACTCCTGGTCACTTCCTAATTGGCGAATCTTTAACGAGCGCAGCTGAGCATGATTTTACAGAGACACCGTCGAATCGACTCTCCACCTGGAAATATATTCAGAAGCTGAAACAGGACTTTTGGTCCAGGTGGCACAAAGAGTACATAAATGAGCTTAACATTCGACGCAAGTGGGCCAAAGGGGCTCACCATATCGACATCGGGTCCATGGTCGTAATCCACGACGACAATCTTCCTCCACTACGCTGGCTTCTGGGAAGAGTCGTGGAGACTCATCCTGCACCTGACGGCGTCATCAGAACGGTTCGGGTCAAAACCGCCACGGGATATCTTGACAGGAATGTCAAGAAACTAGCCCCACTGCCAATCGAGGTCCCAAAGGATGTCCAGCCCATCAGTGATAGTGCAAATACGAACTAACATGCAATTCACGAACAATCGCAATGTCGTAGCATAAATGATAGCTGATCCGAAATCCTTTCAACGGGGGGAGTATGTTGCGTGCATACCACGCAATAGATGTGTAGATTTAATAATTCATATCAAACACCAAATATCTAGTTTTTTAAACGTATACATTCGAATTGTTAAATTATCCACTCGTATCACCCTGAGACGGCTCGTCAGGCCAAAGAATCACCCTTTAGCCGGACGGCCATAAAAAAGGGACATAAGCCGATGGACGAGCTCGCGACGTTCCGCACGTACGCCGAACTTTCCAACATTTGGCGACCAGACACGAGTTTCTTTATTTTTAAGGTTCAATATTTTTTCTCATAGACCCTTGCAGACAATAGAACTACAATTTAAGGAAAATCACGTACGAACGCGAAGTACCAGCATGCTTGCGCCCATACAGAGACTAACCAGACGACCGCTCAACTCTCGAGTCATCCCGCGAAAATCTTTTTATGACGGTAACGAGTGCGTGCGTCAGGCACAATTTCCCGCTGGTCAAAACCTAGCGTGCGTCAAGGGTTTTCCACCAATATTTACCTTTCCCATCGACTTCGTGATTGGTGACAAGAAAAATCCACCCACTCTTTCGCTTGGCATTTTTAGCCAATAATATTCGTCGTTATATGCAAGCGAAAAGTGGTGTCGAGCTCCCCTCTCCTTTTTTGGTGAAGACGCTCTTGTCAACGGTCACGAATGTCAGTCTAAGACTCGACCCCAGCATCGTAAGATCAGCAGCAACTGACTATTCAAAGTTCAGATTGCAATTAAATTTCACCTTTTTAACTTCACCTCGCAACACACGCGCTACCTATTTTTTACCAAACAATTCTATAGTGTTAAGAAAAGTGTATCTCTTGTTATTGTTTTTTCTTAGTGAAATATATATATATTATATTAAATTCAAAATCAGTGCAAATAATTCATTTCAACAGCTGCACAATATTAAGTTGGCGTGCAGTGTGTACCAACGGCACCATCTCCAAGCTAAGAGTATCGGGACTTACAACCCCGTAGATTTAACGCGAATCGTGGCACCGACGGTACAAACACACATACTGACATAACTCGCACACCGGTATCTTTTTTAATCGCTCGTAAAAAAAATGTATAAATAATTTTCATTTAAAAAACCAGTTAGTTTGACGGGTGATTTAGTGAACAATTTTATTTTTCATGAATTTTTAATAACATTTTGGAATCATTATTATGCAAATTTATTCTTTTCAGCACCTCCAACGTGCTTGTTTTTTTTTCGTATCTTTATCCCATCGAGACGAGTTCGAAATTTTCTCTGAAACTCACGTTTTATGGGACTGTACCGCTCCCACATCCTTAAGTAGCATCTCTTGTGGCCGTAACTGAACGAGTGGCAGTTTTTTCAAATTTCTGATGTATTTAATATACAGCAGAAACGCAGTAAAAATAAAGCCGCCTGAATAGATAAAATTGTCTATATTTTCCGGTGTTTTCCTGTAATAAAATGGGGGAAAGTATGGTACAATGTGATACGGCCAATATTAGGGGGGTTTATGGTGCGAAAATTGTGAAATTTTTGGTGTTGGACAATAAATTAAACTGCAATCTGTCAGCGTAAAATAAATTGGAATAGTACTAAAACATTTAAAAATTATAATAGACTTGGAATTGACTGAAAAAAAATTTCGCTCGCTGTACAAATGGAATATCTTATCTCACATTCCTTGGTAGTCTACGCTTTGAAAAGTTTTTTTTTCAAATTAATATATCGTATATAAAGCTCGAATGCATATACCGTATATTAATTTTCAGATGCATTCGTCATTGACAAATACAATATTTGTATATTAAAATGAAGATTACAATACTCACGTTTTTTAATCTTCAAATAGCAGTATCGGATGAATCGGAGTATTAGTAGTAAACGTTTTTTATTCGGTACATGTGTGATACATATTCTTTTTTTTTGTGTGCATAAATGTGCGGGCGTATTTTCCACATATTGGTGAAGCCAATGGGCCATCGACCGAGGTCCTTCAGCCCATGGATGAATCGGAATTACTTCAAAGTAATTTTCAAACAGCAGTATCGCAGAATTCTCATACTATTCTTAAATTTACAATAAAAGTATATTAATATGGAATTCATATAAGGTAAACGCCCCAATAGCCGGCCATCTTAGAGAACAGGAAACTGTAAAGTTATATTTCTTATACTAAAATGACCTTTCTATAATTGTAACCATAACTAATGCAAAGCTTAGCTTTTCTACTTTTCGAAAAGGATCCATTAATTCATGACAGCGGTATAGTTTTTTGTTAAAGTTAGGAAAGAATTGAGAAAGTCGATGGACTAGTACCCGACCACCGATTTCAGGTAATGTCTAAATACCCGACCAAGCATGTCCTTATACGCAACCACCCGCCGATACGAGGCTATGCGATTCGTTGAAACTTCATTTTCTTTCTTAAATTACACGCAACGTTTGGGATAATTTATGATAAATAATAACTAATAAAAAGGCTCACCGTGACGTGCAACCGGCATCAACTTGACATAGAGGTTATGTTCGCTGAGTTTGTGTTGGCCGGAAATAGGCCGCGGTTGGATATCGGTACAGCATACTGCGGATGCGCCCCAATAGCCAACCATGGAAATTGACGACTTAGCAGTGGTTTTTCGCAAATTTTAATGGAAGATTTATAAAGTCTATTTATTCACGAATACCATAAGCCACGAATTATTGTGGAAATCGTGAAAATAACAGCGTCATAAGCTTAACAACGTTACGACAATTCTTAACGAACTGGCTAAAAGATATGCGCCGATTCTCTGAGCGGCGTCTGCAGTGCACAATATCTTTAAAAAACGTCAACAAAAAAATTAATGACTATTTTATTATTGGCCTATGCAGACATAAAGAATTGCAAAAATGGTGGCACTAGTTATTTATTTATTTCATATTCATAATTTCTTAATTTTAGTCAATATTTGTGTCAGTGGTTGGAGACTGGTACATGGTTGGGTACCGGGGCGTTTACCTTACTCGTCCATTACGATCAGGGACGGAGTCTGGGATTGGCTGAGAATGGATACAGCGGTATTAACGCACATGAAACGGACCATTTTAGACCGATTTTAAGCCACAAGGTCTTAATCAACGTAGAAACATCCAATAATCATTGGTGGAGTGATCAGAGCATTTGGTGGTAATTATTTAATGTAAACGATTTCGTAAATTATATTCGCACATTCCCCTAGCGGATCTGAAGAACCGCAAAATAACCGAAGAGTGACCGGTCGTTATGGAACAAAAAATCACTCCAGAATAACCCAGAAGGAACCTAGTGACCGGCGGGTAACCGTAAAGTGACCCGTAATGAACTCAATGTTCCGACACGACGTAACCGAAAAACAACTTTTAACAAACTGTCGGTTACTTCTGCGTTACTTTAAAGTTTGTTTTTGGTTAAAACATTGGTCGCAGTGCAGTTGCAATCGGGTTCTTTTTTGTTCCAAAATAACGGTCGCTTTGTCGGTTACATTACAGTTGTTTTACGGTAAAACAACTGGAAATGAACCTCATAATGACGGTTACTTGTATGTGACCGTAAAGCAACCACAAAATGACGGTTGCTCGGATCCGCTAGGGTCACATCAGCAACGAAAGCTCGGATTGGCACATTTACATTAAATAATTACCACCAAATGCTCTGATCACTCCACCAATGATTATTGGATGTTTCTACGTTGATTAAGACCTTGTGGCTTAAAAACGGTCTAAAATGGTCCGTTTCATGTGCATTAATACCGCTGTACCCATTCTCAGCCAATCCCAGACTCCGTCCCTGATCGTAATGGACGAGTATACGATTAGGGACAGCTGAGACGCTAATTAATGACCACCAAATGTTAAGATAAGGCTACCAATGATCAGGGAACGTTTCTGCATCGATTAAGACCTCCCAAAGCAAAATCGGTTTAGAATTATGTGTTTTATCGGCCATAAAAACATTTGTCCATATCCTTGCTTTCGGGCCTGTCGAATGGAAATTAATTCTTTACATTTTCCTCGATAACTAGCGACCACCAAATGTTCTAATTATGATATTCTTGACCACCAAACGATTATACATCGATTGGACATATAGAAAAATCAAATTCGTGAAAAAAGAAAAAAAGTGGCCATCTTCACCTACTAATTTTGATTAATTAATTTAAAAAAAACGGCCCACCACCAAATGTTGTAATTAGGCTACCAATGATCTGCGGACATTGGCGGTTAAATTAAGACCTCGTTGAACGACATCAGTTTAGAAATACGAGCTTTATTCAAAAACACGTAAGTCAATGGAAGTGTGAGCATATATCTCGGTCAATCCCAGCGTTCGATGTTCATCGTAGCCTAATGAATGACCACCAAATGTTGTAATTGAACTACCAATGATCTGCAGACATTGTCGCTTCGATTACGACCTCATTGAACGAAATCGGTTAAGAAATATGAGTTTTATTTTAAAAAACACGTAAGTCAATGGACGTGTGAGCATATATCTCGGTCAATCCCAGCGTTCTTTGTTCGTCGTAGAGTAATGAATGACCACCAAATGTTGTAATTAGACTACCAATGATCTGCAGACATTGACGCTTCGATTAAGACCTCGTTGAACGAAATCGGTTTACAAATGTGAGTTTTATCCAAGAGAATATATGTTAATAGACCTGCGTGCGTATACATTGACCGATCCCAAAGTTCAACTACTCGTCGTTACTCGTCGTAACGCAGCAGAAATAAGATTATGAATATCTCATAATCTAATTAATGACTAACAATAGTTATTAAACCGTCCTGCTTTGATAACGACCCTGTGGAGCGTTGTCGGTTAAGAATTATGCGTTTTATGAAACACCGTTCATATTACCGCGGTACTCATCTGTCAGCCAATCACAGCGTTCGATGCTCTTTTGTAATGCTCGGGTACGTTTAAGGACATCTAATATGCTAATTAATAACCACCAAATGTTAAGATAAGGCTACCAATGATCATGGAACGTTTCTGCATCGATTAAGACCTCCCAAAGCAAAATCGGTCTAGAATTATGTGTTTTACCGGCCATAAACATTTGCCCATATCCTTGCTTCCGGTTCTGTCGAATGGAAATTAGTTTTTTAAATTTTTCTCGAGAACTAGTGACCACCAAATGTTCTAATTATGATATTCTTGACCACGAAACGATTATACATCGATTGGGCATCAAAAAAATTAAATTCGTGAAAAAAAAAATCGGCTAACTTCACCGGCCAATTTTGATTAATTAATTAAAAATAAACGGTTCACCACCAAATGCTCTAATTAGGCCACCAATGACCACCAATCGACCACCAATCGATTCCGATAATTTAGAATCAGATTCATTAAAATCATCGGCTAACTTCACGGAGGTAAAAAAAGATCACGGTATTTCCAACAATAATACCATAGTAAAAAAAATATAATATGTGGAACCATATTTTATAGTTGAATCAGCGTTTATATGGTTTACCGAACTATTGTCGTGAAGTTAAGGAAACTATGTAGTTTGGATAGTGAATCTAAATATGCGTCACACTTAAGAATACTATAACTTATCGTTAAAACTGTAACAATAAAATTATGATATATTTAACACATTTATGAAATCAACACTGAGAGAAAAATATGGTCGGAGTAACCATATTTTTACTTAACTTTTTTACTTAAAATATGGTCGGAGTAACCATACTTTTACTATAACATATGTTTCCCTGAGAGGACGGTAATGATTTATTGTTACCGCAACAATAAATAATGTAACCAACGATTAAATTATGATATGAATAACTATTTGTATAGTAGAACTCACTATATTTTATGTGTTTGTCCCATGCATTTTTCTCAGTGTATGGTTATGGTAACCAATAAAAATATAGTTGCTATGTACCATATTTCGTAGCTATGTTAATTATTTCTTTATGTTAGTTGCAACTATTCGTTCTTTAACTATTTATAAAATATTTTGAACGGTTGTAGAACAATGAATGCATACAAAATTCATTGTCATTTTCTAATTATGTTTATTTATTCCTATCATCCAGTATAGTAAATGGTGAGATCGGTTAGTAGTTACATATTTACTATTTGTTGCTAGATTCAGAATACTTTGTGTATTATAACAAAGGTATGGTGTAGAGCGAACGCTTGGATATGGATTTCTTCTTCTTCTTCTCCTTTCCTCCTGGCTATCGCCATCTTTGGGCGGCATGGGCCACTGGATGTGGTTTTATATACCATGTGAAATACCTTCTTGTGAATAGTATGTTTTATATTTATCATGGTCTACCATCACATTCGATTTCGTTGATAAAACGAAGTGTGCATGGCAAAAAGTGTTTTGTTTATAATTACATGTAATATTTATATTTTTACCATATTCACTGATAGTAGTGAATATAGAAGAGCGGGATATCGGCTTAGAGCGACTTTTTTCCCAATACTCACTGTTGCCGCTGGTCAGTTGCCAGTCGGACGTCGGAGTTAGACAAAAATAAGAAGTGACGAAGATTGAATATTCCACCTCTTATATAGGGGCCAGATAACAATTCGCTCGCGAGAAAGTTCTATCCCATTGGCCATCTATCGGAACCGAGGGATCTAGGCAGTGCGTAAGATTTGCATCATGGACGCTTGCGGACAAAAATTGATGTTGAATATAACAATAAAATATTGCAGCGAATACTATGCATTATTACAAGCGTCCTTAATGCAAGTCTCAGGTGCTGCCTAGTTCCCTCGCTTCCGATAGATGGCCAGCGGGATAGGACTTTCTCGCAACCGAATTGTCATCTGACCCCTATATAAGAGGTGGAATATTCAATCTTCGTCACTTCTTATTTTTGTCTAACTCCGACGTCCGACTCGCAACTATTATAAACAAAAGACTTATTGCTATACACACTTCGTTTTATCAACGAAATCGATAGTGAGAGTGGACCATAATAAATGTAAAACATACTATTCACAAGAACTCATTTCACATGGTATATAAATCCACATAGAAGCGTTCGCTCTACACCATGTATGTGTTATAGTACATAAAAGTATTGTGAATCTAGCAACAATAGTAAGTATGTTGAACTATGGACATCATCATCATTGACTATACAGGATGATAGAAATAAATAAACATGACTGGAAAATAACTATATATTTTATATGCCTTTGTTGTTCTACAATGGTTTAAAATACGTTATAACTAGTAAAAGAACGAATAGTTGCAACTAACATACAGAAATAGTTGACATAACTACGAAAATATGGCACGTGATAACTATATTTTTATTGGTTACGATAACCATAAAAACATTGTCGTCCTCTCTGGGAAACATAGTTTGTAGTAAAAATATGGTTACTCTGACCATATTTTTTTCTCAGTGTAGGGCAACCAATTATTTCTCTCCGTGCGGTTACTAATAAGGATACTTCTACGCGTCCTTGCTTATACCTAAGATTTAACATGGTTAAAGTCGGATATTCTCTCATTCAGTTTGTAATTGAGACATCTACCTTATATACAGTAGTAATGGCGACAAGGACGAGACGTTCATGGGGTTTTGAACGTCTTAAAAACATTCGTTTTGCTGTAACTCACGTCAAATCTCACCAAATCAACTGAAATTTTCTACAGATGAAAAATAACATTCAGCGCTGCTACCTATCAAATTTGGTGGTGAACGGTGACGCGGTTTGAATTTTACATGATTTTGAATTTTTCAAGAATTATTTAGACAACGAAAAAAGTTGCAAAGTAGAACTTTGCACATTGTCTCCTCATTCATTTTCATTTTTTACAAAGTTTCCTCTATGAGGAAGCCAAAATTAATAAATAAGCTTACTCATAGAGGTGGCTTTGCGAAAAATGAAAATTAATAAGGAAGCAATGTGCAAGGTTCCACTTTGCATCCTTGTTTAATGACATAATTGAGAGAAATGTCAAAGATTGGCGAGACAGCGTAAAATAATCCGCCGCAACCTACTGTAGCGTAATAATGTTCGGGTATAATATTTTATTTTCAATATTAGTCATTATTTATTAAAGATAATATATTATTATTACGCAGGGTGAAGGAAGGATGAAGAATGCCCCGAGTCGACGGCGAGGGGGTTGGTGGCGGCGACGTCGACGACGGCATCACCACCATCATCAACAACAACAACAACAGTGCCAACGATCAACAAAGATGGACGCCATCGGGGCATCATCATCATCATCAACAACAATCAGGCAATTTCGGGAGTTGGCTAGGAGGAGCAGCAATGGCAGTTTCCATCAGTGGATCCGGAGCCGGAGGTGGCTATGTCGTTTTAGGTGGAACGCGTTATGGACTTCGACTGTCACAAGTACATTTAAAAGTCGTAATCTTATACATATATAGGGTATATGTACCTGTAATAATGATACACTCCACAACAACGAGAAAGAATAAGAGAAATGCTTCACCTTCCGTGACCATACTGCATGACCTTCCGACAAAAATGGCACAGGCTTAGAATACATTTTCGTCCTCCGCAGCCGCCCCTCACCCTCACTTAACGTCCGACGGTTATTCCGCAAAACTAAACTTAGAATCTATATGGTCAAGTATAGAACAGTGCGCGATGATGATTCTCTGTGAGGTATAGCTACCTAAGAGTAGCGGTGCACGATGCAACGGAGTGAGCAATCAGTCAGTCACACTGCGCGGGATGATTCAACGTTTTTACATCTTATACCTTATATATTATATAATATCGGCCATTTAATATTTTCATGTCTGAGTGTTAAAGCGCTTTGTTGAGGAGGTTCGCCTATAAATTATGACTCAAACGTGACTGAAAAAAATGTCAATGCAGCTATCACGAATTATATGCAATATTAGTTTCATGAATTGTGAATATTACGTACAGGGTAGAAATACCGGTTGTAGTCACTTTAAGTATTTTCCTATTTTCAAGTACTTGTGATTGGGACCAAATATCATAAAACGGTTTTGAACCTATACATTTCGCATCTGAAATTATATTCTTCTAAAATCTTTATACGTGTCAAGAAAACACTGGAAAATTGTAACAAGTAGGAGCATTGCCATTTCACAAGTTCTAGCCATCTATACACCGATTTTGGCCACAATAATGTACCGGTTTTGACCATGCTTAAAAATTGAATACCTCCAATATTCATTGCGCTTGAAACATTTTTTAAGCCGTATTTAATCATACAAAATCGTATTCTTACTAAAACAACGAATTCTTCTACACAAAAATGTATTTCTATAAAGGACAGATGCTATCTGTGAATCTAACTAACCTTTTTTGACATCCGTTTCCTTCGTATTGCACTTTTTCGTAGCAGCTTTCTTTGTCACAAATAGTCATACACTATATTAATGTTTTATTCTGTAAAATTTTATTCTCACCAGAGGTTTTACCGAAAGTAGATTTTGGCATTGAATAATCATGGGAATCTCCAGCATGAAAGGTGCTCCATCATTTTATCTTTTTTTACTATACATTTCTTTGGCTATATTTTTCTCTGCAAGTTTTTTTTCGTCCTTCTTTATGAATATATGAATTGATTGTGTAATAATTAACGAAAAATTAATGATTATATTATTATGGCTATATCCGGGTCAACATGCTTATTTTATGTATCACTTGTGGCCATCGTTATTTTTATAAACGTATACTTAGCTGTATTTCAGACTTTTAGTACATCAAAATTACCAGTGATGCCTTTTAAGATTGATACGTGCAAAGCTGCATGTAATTCGCCTACTATACTACCCGAAAATGTATCTAGAGCTTTCGTCAAAATCTTGTCGAATTGCACAAAGAGTTGAGAACTTGGCTAATCAGCTGATGATATTGTAATTATTCATACAGTATTTTTTGTAATAAAGATAAACTGACATCAATATGACGACAAATGTTTCTAAAATATACAACGTTATGAAAAATCGTGATTAAGTACAGGCACAGAATTACAATAGCCACGAAAATTGTATTTAAGTGTGAGGGGTGGCCACAACCGGTACTTCTACCCTACACCACATTTCTCGTAAATTATTGGATTATAGAATATAAAAATACATATTCACAAGTCTTAGATGCTCAACGACTCGGAAATCGTTGTCAGTCCAAAATCACGATGTAAACAAAAAATTAAAAATGATTTCCATAACCTATAAAAACAATTCTCAGACAATACTAAAGCCCCAGGTTGATTAATAAATTGATAATTTTCATTCTTTAACTCCCAATTGGTAGTAAAACCCTTAAAATAATATGACAACCTGTATGATATAATATGAATTGAAAAAAAAATGAAATAAAAAAACGTTATTAAATTTTAGGCAACCCATAGGTGCTAAAATTATGAAATAATTAATGGATGTTCGTGATACTCTAAACAACTTTTGAAAAAATTATGAACACTTTTTGCGACCATGCCAAATTTAGGTGCCCCACTTAGTATCGAATGCCCCATATATGAAACATCGGTAAATGCTGTCTTTGAAACGAATTTTGCTATGTACTCAATGCTTTATCCCGGTCAAAGTGGTCAACTTCTGAGTCATATTCCAACGTAAACAGACGGCTAATATCTCTCAAACTTTGGGATTGGGTGTACTAAAATTCATATAAATGATTTTAAAAAAAATTATAACCCTAAGTTGGAAGTCGACTAATAGGTAAACCTCCTTAATATAACGGCATTACTTGACGACTGCAGATTTTCTCATTCACTAGGTGGATGTTAATGAAACTGGAGGTGGTAAGAGTGGACGATCAATTCTTCTGTACATTTCACTTATTGCTGAAGTTATTTCCTCTCAATATTCTTTGTTTGGCTCATTCTCATTAGGTATTTGCTTCGGTGAAATTTGTCATCCATCCAACATAGGACGATACCCGTATCGTTTTCAACGAACTTAATCTCTAAGTAATTCGCGGCAAGCAGAGGCAAGGCTCGCCTTACGTACATTCGACCCAAGACACTTTCTGCCATGTGGATAAATAGCACACTCCGTACTTCTTTTCTCTCAGAGCGTTTATAAAGTATATTTCAATAATACACGGAGAGAAGGATCTGATACTTTTTACCATATTTCTAATAAAAAGTATCGTAAATTTCTGGTACAAAGTCACATGACGCCACCTATCAAAAAGTACGAGGACTACGAGAATTTTTACCACGAAATATGGTAAGAAATTCTATGTATATGGTAGAAATTCTCATAGCTCTCGTACTTTTCGTCAGGTGATGGCTTCCCAATATCAGGCGCATTTGATAATGTTTACCATAGCGTCTGGTAAATTTTATCAGATCCTTCTCTCCGTGTACAATTAAGAAAAACCGGGTTATGATAATACCTCAATATGTACAACTAACTAAATGGAGGACACGTGTACGAGACAGAGAAGCATATAAATATAGATGAAAAAAAATAACGATATTCATTGATCGATTGGGTTGATTAAGATGGAGGGAGACAGGTCAAAATGAGTGATTTTAATATTGAAATATTTTGGTTTTTGGGTTGTAGGTATTTTTTAAAAATATATGCTCTTGAACCTTTAAACAATTAAATTATAACTAGTCACCAAATAATTCCTAAAAAATGCACAGTTGTGTATAAGATATATTATTTCGATGTGAATGTAGCGATCCAGGGTAAAAGAAAAATGACTACTTTATTAATTTTATGGAAACAAACTGCATTCAAGCCGCAATGATACATCGTTCGTACAACTGTGGATTTTTTGGGATTTATTGAATGGACGGTTTTCTTGTAAAGGTGTGATATTGTACTTATAAAAGCTAGATGCTTTTCATACCAAAATATTCTTTGTTTGAAGGGTCACCAGCAAACATTTTTAAACGATGTCTACAGAGAAAAAACACGACTTTTGAAGATCAAAATTTCGAATTTTCACCTGATTTCCATCAGTTAAGGATGTATGATAGGTACAGTCCCGCCAAACGTGAGTTTCAGAGAAAACTTCGAACACTTCCCGATGGGACAAAAATAGGAAAAAAATCAAGTACCGACTAAGTGCTCGCCGAGGCGCCTTTCCCTCGATCGGGAGGCGTGAATGTTCCCCCACCAAGACTACCATTCTCTACCGAGCCCGTCCGATTGCGGACGAATGCGCCCGAGCCATGCCGATTTCGGCCGAATGCGGCCCGAGCTCGCAGAATCCCTACGGAGAGGTGGTAACTCGCTAAGTGCTCGTTTTTACCCCTACAGCCCCGTAGGCGAGCACTTAGCGGGAGGCTACTGTACAGAAGAGCGTCGATTACCCGAACTAATTATGACCGACTGTCGTTCGGATAATCGAAAATTCGGAAGAGCGAACATCAATATTTTGTGAAGGGGGAGGGAGGAACTGAAACGCTTAAAATATTAGCATATATACGTATAATATAATACATATATATATAATATGTATGTATTTATCGAAAATTAATATTTTTAATATATCATTGTTCCCAGACAACACGAAGATGGAAACTTTTAGTGTAGCGGTCATGTAGAAGCATAGAACTAGGTCCCAAATGGGTGTACTTCACAAATGTTTCATTGTAGCGTACGAAATACTCCCTATTTGGATGCATGAAAATGATAATCAAGAAATATGTACTATTTACGACCTTCTTGTTATCTAGGTATAGAAGTCTTCAGTGCTATCCTTATTGTAGACGAACAAACCGAAGGTTTCCATTAAGTAACCTAGGACTAGCTCACTATTAGCTGTCAACAACTAATGTGTTGCATGTGTGTGTAGGTTCCATTATGCAATATATCCGTGAACTACTAAAAGTCGTCTACAACTAGGTTACTTGTAGATCGCTACGTAGAGCAGCGAATTTTTCGTTGCGCAGATGAGATTCCAATAAGAACTCATTTTAGTACTAGAAAATCAAACCCACTGCTAGTATACTAATGATTTCTAGTATTTGTCGACATGTATATTGCTACATATAGTGACGCTAGCTATTGCTATCATTTAAATATATATTTTTACTCTAGAATATGTTTATCATATTTTCAAGATTTCAACCGAACTGGCAGCGACCAGTCTGCGCCAGTTTAAAAACTTCTGAACACCGAGTTTCATGCAAATCAACTTATTTTTTGCATTTTGATCCGCCATACAGAATCCCCCATTTTGTTTTTTTTACGTTTTTAAATTAATTTCGTAACCAAAAACCCCAATCAATAAATTTTATCTAAATCATATCTGTTTTTGCTTTTTCGCCCGGCATAATTAAATCCGCTATTTTGATTTTACGAGTTTTGAGTTCAAGTCACTTGTGTGCCAGATGTCTTATAAGGTTGGCCATTTTCAATTCGAAGTTTTTGGCAGAATCACCTTAGAATATTGGTCCCATATATCACCCTCTCACATCACTCCCTTATACTGTTATCGTAAAATGAACTATTATGGAATTACAGTATGAGATATCCACATAGTCAGTTTGGTCTAGTGGTTAGCGTGCTCGGTTAGGTAGTTAGATAAATAGGTAGGTCCCGTAGGTCTTGGGTTCAAATCCCGCGTGCATCACTTCTCGAATAGTGTTATGAAAAATTGTCTCCGAAGACGATTCGTTTTTTTTTTTTTTGCAATATTAACAAAATATTATTGATAATATTACTATATAGTGCCCTGAAATTAATAATTAAGTGTAATATTATTTATAATGAAGTGAAAATTATTAGTCATTCTCAGCGCCTAAGTAAGTTCACACAATGCGAGATAAATGTATACCACATAATGCTCCCTACATGCTGCCTAGCACTAGGTCGCTTGTAGGTGATTGAGACTTGACAGTTAAGAGTACTCTAATATTGGGCTCTACTATTGTTCTAATACTAGCATTCAACAACGAATGCTTTTTTGGACATCGTAAGCTTATAAATGGAGGGTCAGGAGTAGAGCGATAGTTTTCTACAAATGGGCCCTTTCGTGTTGTCTGGGGTTAGTATATTTTGTAGTATATTTATTGGGAAAAAATCGAGGATTTTTTTCTGCTTCACGGCAGAAACTCTTTTTAGCGGTGGCAAATTACGTTCAGAAAACCAAAAATTCGGATAAACCGAATCGCTGTTCAGATGATTGGCGATTCGGATAAACCAAATCATCGTTCGGATGATTGACGTTTCAGATAATTGACGTTCGGATAATTGACGCTCCACTATATGTAAAGGGTGCTAGAAAGATCGATTTTGTATAATAATAATTCCAAATAAATTGGTGAAAAAATCTCCCAACAACCCGACATTTTTTTTTCTAATGAAAATAATTTGTAAATTTTTCCGAATACAAATGAATTTTTTCAGAATTTCTTCTTTTCTTTTAATTTTGAAAAAATGCGCAAAAAATAACGATTTTTCGATATGCGTTTGGCATAAAACCATCCATTACACTTAACAATTTTTTTGCCAAACGCATATCCTAAATCCTTTATTTTTCGCGCATTTTTAAAAAATCAGATAAAAGAAAAAATTCTGAGAAAGTTCATATGTATTCGGAAAAATTGACAAATCAGTTTCATTCGAAAAAAAAGCCTTAGGTTGTCGGGAGATTTGCTGAACAATATTTGTATTCATCAATTTGTTAATAACATTTTGGAGTCATTATTATGCGAAAGCGACCTTTTCAGCCCTTTGTATTTTGGTTTTTTAGCCCATCGATAAATGTTCGAAATTTTTTTGTGAAACTCACGTTTGATGGGACTGTACTTATCAAACATCCTTAAATTAAGAAAATTTTAATTTTAAACATCCCAACTATGGTCGTATCAATCCGACACGTTTTTGTGTAATAATTTGTAGGTGTTTGTTTATAAAGCGATTTTTATACGATTAAAAATGGTTCTAGGAGAGCATGCCGCCAAGTTGGAGCGAGGAATCGCAGGATCGATCGAACAGAGATGGAACAAGAGACACGAGTGGATTCCGAAGAGAGGAAGACTCGAGCAGGGAGCGATTGACCGAAAGAGTTTCCGCCGACTCGTCGGAGAAGATGTCGATAGACTTGGCGGTTAACGTGGCCGATTGTTGTTGCATCGGGCCCCGCTCGCGTCTTCCATTGCCGCGAAACCCTCTAACGCCTAACTCTTTAGCCGGAAGCATCGTAGGTGATGGTGGAGGTGGCAGAGTGTTGCAGTCTCCACCTCTCGCAACGAGAAACGAATCAGCGCGACTGCCGCCAAACTCAAATGCTAATAATAACCGCGGGGGGGTGCAGATGGGGAGCCAACAGCAACAGCCGCAACACAGCTCCTCGCAGCCTCGATCCACAGCATCTAGTAGCGTCGTCACTTGTGGTGCTGGTGTTGCTTCGAGTTTTACTCCGGTGGCCCACACGGTGTCCTCTGTGCCACGACAGATCGCTCAGTGGACGAAACATCAAACTCTCAAACTCCAGGTACGAACCAGCTCCACAAGTACAAATAACTTTATAATTCTTCAATTTTTATGTGCAACTTTCGTAATATAAAACCATGTAAATGAATCTTTATTTGTCATATGTTGATAGTATCATACTATAGATTACCAAAAATATGTAGCTTTTCAAATGAATCGATTCGATGAATCTTTTAATCGTTGAGGTCCAGACTGTATTCGGTTGAGATGCTAGCAGCGGAAGAGTCTCTGGATGAAACCGAGAGAATTATTATTTTTGGCGTACTTCTTGTGGCTCGTTCGCTCGTTTACTTGCTCGACCAGTCTCTCAAATGGATATACTATATATTTATATATATATATATATATATATATATATATATATATATATACACACACATATACATATACATAAACATACGTGTGATGATTCTGTTGATATCTATACGCGAGCAACAATTATAGATAAATTGTAGCATTACTGGGCTTGTTGACGGACTATATTTGAACCTACGTCAGAATATATATCGCTTTTTCGGTCTCACTGAAAAGATTTATATTCGAAATACCTTTCGAAATCCTCGCTCCAGTTAGCTCGACTCGTAGCAGCAGCAGTAGCAGCAGCGGTGGTAGTATTAATATTGAGTATTATGAAAAAATACGAGACGCGACTGCTTTCCACCGAGTCAAAGGGCCTGATGGAGAAGCGAAAAGCATTTTCGGTGGTGGTCTTTCCGACAGAAAGAGCAGACGACGCGAGAGATCCGTCGGAAACATTCGACTTGGCGTACGAAAAGGCGAGCAAACGCGAGAGCGAGCAAGAAAACGTACGAGACTAGCGCGATCGACTATTTTTGTCGTTGCCTCGTTGCTTCCGAACACCCGCTTTCTCGCGTTCCCGAGGTTCTGTCTAGGGAGATGATTGCCTCGAGGTTTCCTAGGTCGGAATAACAGCGTGTGCTCTCGAGTACGCCTTAGCTTTCGCTCCTCTACATTTTCATTTACATTTTTTGAATACATCATTTGTCGTTGATCTTATGGATTGTTTGTTGCTCAGGAACCTGCAGTGACAGCGGTGGACCGATTGCATAGATTTCGATGGAGCGGGGGCGGAGGGGGAAGCGGAAAGAAATCCTCTTCCGGCCCCCGCAGCGAGAAGGCCGAGCGCCTCCGCGAACTCACGGAGAAACTCAAGGGTCCAGCTCCGATTCCACCACCTCGCAGACCTTCACGATTCCAGGCATCTTCGCCACCACGTTACACTCATCATCAGGCCCATACGCAGAATGAGCATCCTCAGGTACGCTAAATTAATCATCATAAGCTTTCTCATATTCGGCAACGTTTGCAATGAGTTTACGACGATACTGCAGCACCCGGAGCTCTCTTTTATACAGAATATTTTGTTTTAATTTCAGCCGCTTTCTTCATTCAGCCCGGCGGATCATCCGCGGAACGAAACTCGCCCTGCAAATCGGAATTACACGTACAGCGAAGGAAGTGCAACCCCTTTCTCGACGAGCAGAAAACCCGCTGGTAACTCTAACGCCACGAATCCAAAGACGTTTATGAGAAGTGAGAGTGTCGGTGAGGAGTTTCACATAGGTGAAAGAGTGTCTTTACCGAACGATGCTCTTGATATTGATGCTGCTAATGACAAAGGTAGCGATGCTCGTTCCGCAAGTGCTTCATGTTTATCGGTTATCGGGAAAGCCAGTGGCGATGGTAATGTTGGTGCCGGATTTAGTGCTTCGTCGAGAGCGAGTTATTCACATGATAAAAACATTACCAGTGATATTGGCAACTCATCCTCCGCTACGAAACGCGAGAAATCAACGTTCGGTGATAAAAACAATATTAACTCTACTACCAGCCCAACCGAATCTAAAACTTTCGGGCAATACAGTGACTCGTTATTGGAGCGTGGTACTACCAAGTATAGAGATCACGAACAAGATTTATTACAAAATACTGACGATAGAATTTCCGGCGTCGCTCGAACGAATCAAACGGAATCCAGAGATGCTCTCGCGAGGCTCGAACCTCGAGGACCACTCCTCACTTATCACCGAACCGGATTACCCTTCAGAAGTGCATCTTTCGGTCAGGCGGACTTGAATCAAGGTTTGCTACTTTTATATCAATTGTAGTTTTATCATTCACCCAATGTTGGACAGATTCCGATAATACGCACGAGGGAATATTTCCAAGTTAAACTTTCGAATCCAGATGCCCAACAAACGGTGCTCACGAGGTGATCAATTGTCAAGAAGAAGCCGACAAAGAACGAGAGAAAGAAGAAGATGAACAAGTTGAAGGAGAGACAGACGTAAAGAGTAGAAGCGCTTAGGGCCGGCCTGAGCTTTCAAAATAACAACTCTGGCACGTGTAATGCTAGCATAGGAGTGGGACGGAGAGGGAGGGGGGGGGGGGATCGCATTGACGGTAGCGCCCACGACCTTGAAACCGATGTTTCTTCAGTACTATCACTTCTCACTTCTCCTTCTTCTACCCGTATACAATTTCTGTGCGCTTGGTGTAGAGACAATTCTATAGTATCGAGAAATGTTATTTGTCTACTGTATTCTTTTCCATTCTTTGACTTGATAATACTTTGTTTCAGTTTTATTACTGTCGCATGCACCATTTTTTTTCAGCCAAAATATTCGTAATTTTCGGCAGATTATTATTTTTTTTCTGACTTCGCTAAAATAACCATTTTTCGATCGCGTAACTCAGGCGAAAAATCATTAATTTTTAACCTCTGACTCATGCGCATGAGTAATCCAGTTTTATCGCTACTCCCTTGGGAGGAAAATGATTCGTTTTTACCCGGCGAAAGTAATGAAAACCATACAGCACATACGTAGTCATCACTGGTTAAAAATTACCGACTTTTGCGTCTTTTTTACAACCACGGAATGTACTTAGTTTTTTTCGCGAAATCGGGGAAAAAAGTATAGTATGCTGCACGGGAAGGAGTGGGATTTTCACCTCAGGTGATTTCTGCCCTAGTTCCGCGCAGGTATAAATCACACTTGGCAAAAATCCCGCTCTTCCCTCGGTTGTAGCATAAGACGGTAGTCACCAGTAAATGAATAGTTAGACGGAAAGATTTGTTTATCGTCAGTTCCTAAGAAATGTTATATTTCCCGTATGCCTCCGAAAATGTCAATGTATGACCAGAATGTCGAATTATGCGATGCAACTAAAAAAATATCGTATTTTTATCGCAGGGTATATAAAAATAAATACGAAAAGCCAAAAATCCAAAAACACCAGTAATTGAACGGTCCAATCTAACCTACACTTTTAGTCGAAAATCGACTTCTGCGACAAAATAATCGCAGAAAATGGCGAAAAAAATAGACAAATTGAAAGTCTAATGGTCAGCAAAGTCGTTAGAATTAATCATGAACTCGCAAAAAGCTGTTGTTCAATCACTGGTGCATTCACATTATACTATTTGGTTATCGCTGGTATTTTAATATTTGTGTATTTGTTTGTATTGTTTCTACGTGCGGCATAATGCAGCCAGTAATCGTCAGCGAGTAGCCGAACCTATAACATGTGTGACACGTAGAACATCGGTGGATGGAAAGAAACAAATACGAGCGAGTACGTTACCGAGACGCAGGGGTGACGGTGGTCCGGGTTCAACTACGACCCCGCACAACAGTCCGAGAGCATCGACACCGAGTTTGGATAGTGCCGTGGGTTCGGCCGAAGGTCTGGGACTCGTTTCGCAACTTGTGCAGGAAGAGATACGACCGCGAAGCGACGGTTCTGACAGTCTTGCCACTTCAAGCGCACTCACAAGTCCGGAACCACCAACGATTCTCGACGAGAGTCATCATCAACGACCTCCTCCATCTCCTTCCCCTCCTGCCCCTCGACATCCTCCGCCGCCGCCGCCGCTGCCGCCGCCGCCGCCTCCTCCACCACCCCTTCCTTCCTCCCAACATCATTGTCTTCCCGAAACTTTGCATCACGAGTCAATTAAATCGAATGTCCAAGTACCTGGAGTAAATCTGGTCGGCGACAAAGCAGTTCAACAGGGCAGCGAACACTCCGCCGAGGATATTAGCAACAGCCCCAGAGGTCGGAATTACGAAATTTATTGAAATCTTTTTCTCGTAATTAAACATTTGTTGTTTTTATATTATTAACAATTTTACAGCAATTCACGGTGCAGAAGGATAACAAAAATTAGGAGGTTTGATTTTATGATTCAGAAACCTGGCTAGAACCTCACGAAGTGATAATAACGCCACCGGAAGAGCCGAGACTGAGCCAGACGAGTGAAGGTAGCGAGGCGACGAGTGAAACACCGTCACCCGAAGCATTATCGCCATCTGGCAAAATCCGTCGATCTCGTGGTGACAACAGCAAGAGAAGAAAAGGTGTATACATAACACAATGGCCGGAACCATCGGAGAACGACAGGAGCAAACTGGCTGCTCAAAGTAGCGAGGAGAGGGAAGATCCGTCGATAACTTGGAGCGATTTGTCCGACTGCGAGGGTCACACGCCACGAAGGTCAGTGAGCAATTGGTTAATTATCCCTAGCAGGGATCGACAGCATCGAACTAAAAATTTCAATGCGAATGGTTTTTCATTGGAAAAAGTATTCAATAGCACGATTTAAATATTTCTGAGATTGGAAAACCATTTAAATTGGAATTTTTATTCGATGGTCCTCATCCCTGATCCCGAGTCAAGAGAAATGCAATTTTTTTTCTTGATTAATGCAGGTACAGCAAGAGGCCTCTTCGTGGTCCCTATGGCCAGATGCTCGAAGCGGAAATGGCTAAACCGCGAACGACAGACATTGCTCTCGAGGAGGGTCTCCGGCCGCGAAGGAAGATATCGGCCAACCTTTCGTACACAGGTGGCACGAACAGCAGCCATTCGGAGCCACCAACTCCTTGTCATCACAGAACAACCTCGAGTCCCAGCAAACTCGAAAGTTTACCGGGACCGAGTCCGGAATTACTAGCGGAACTTCTTCGCGGTTCTTCCGAGAGAGTGGCCCGTGCTCCGGCACACCGCAACGTAAGTTACTAGCTTACAGTTATGCAGATGTGATCGCTGGTTTTCGTGAGATTTCCACAGGAATTCTCGTCATTTCCACACAACTTGTTATTAACTAAATTGATATTAATTCTTTATCGACTATCATCGATCAATTTTTAATGATGGATTTTTGCGAAGTACATCTCGGGTCTGAGACTGTGATTGCTATATTCAAATCGCGCGAAACCGAAGTCTAATTCAAATTTCACTAATCTGAATCTCTTACAAATATTGACTGTAGCTGCTTAATAAATTAAGTAAATTCATTAAGCAGCCACAATCGACGAATTTTTTCCTAAACAAATTGTGAAAAAATTCCGTCACGACCCGGGTTCGAACCGGAAACACCCAGAATTGTAGCCTAGTGCGTTGCCAATTACGCACGAGGCTACTAACTACGGTTAGTAAATTGTGGTTTACGGTTAACTAAATTGATTTTGATAATTACCTGTTAGCAACGGCCATCACTAAAATGCATTTAGTTGCAACAACATTAATCATCTCCTGACTAATGCATGAAATCTGATTTTATTGCATTAGTCGATTGATGACAATTTGTGAGACCTTCGGATTTTCCGTTAAATTTCGACAAACGACTTAGGTTCACCACACGAATCACTCACAGATAAACAACGAAATAAAATTTTCTGCACATGGTCCACACAAAGGATCAAAACGTAAAACCTATACGGAGGGTTCTAATCAATGTTTTTCTCATCACTCCGTAACACCTTTCGAAGATGGCCGACACGTAGCCTCATTATACTGCTATTAGTAGGTCACTAAGTATCAGCATTAAATCAAAATTGATATACATATCCCGCGGGTGACGGTGGTACCCGGGCGGACCGAGTTAACCCGTATGCAAGGTCATTTTCAGGTTTTACGACGGAAATTGGTAAAATATCCGTCAAATTTACGTCAATTATACATAAAATTTATATTCGGTCGATTTTTAGCAACTCAACCGATCGCCGACTAAATTGGACAGACTTCTTTCGGTCAATTTAAGGTCAACTTTTTGTTAGTCGACTGTGATTTAACTCATTGTAGCTTTGGGTCATATAGACAAATTTTAGCATCTTGACCGATTGTCGACTATATCGGACGGACGCCAACCGGTTCACTTAAGATTGACTTTCGGTAAGTTGACTAAGATTAAACGCAATGGGTCAATTACAGTCAGATTTTCGGTCGACCTTTTGCGCAAAACGACCGTTGATTTCCGGTCACCTTTCGGTTAGCGGCTATTCGAATTTTCGGAAACAGAATAGAGTGGCTCGAGTCAGAATTTAACCAACTACATTATTTCGTTAACTAGAAACCAGGTGCGGGCTAGAAGAAAATCTATATAGCGTATTATCGAGGTTTAAAAAAAACAATGACTTGCGAAACTTGTCTTGCTTATGCCGTTAGAATCTTGAAACTCTCAACTCTAAGAAATCGGCACTGTAAATATCGGTCCCTACTCAAGACGGCATATAGAAGCTGAAACACAATTACACTTGAACATTCGTTGAGCTCGAAGTAGGAAAAAAAAATCTATGTTGGCTAGAAGTGGTGATGCCGTTGCCCTGAGTAATATGGCGGCAGTCCGCGATTTTCCGAATGGTCGAAGACGTTCGATAGCGTTCACCAGGTGGCTGCAAACTATCGAACGCTGTACTCCTACCCGCGGTTAAATTATATTTAGAAATTACCGTGCAAGATAGCTTCGAACCGCGAGGAAAGCTTTTACGCTCATCATGCCGATGCGTTGCCCGCCTTTGCCTCGGCCAACGGGCTATGATGCATCTTCATTTTTGTCGTTGGAATATAAGTTTAAAACAACCTTGCGTTTCTGATGTCAACAGTCCTGAATTCTCTTACGCGCTACTCGATATTTGCACACACTTCTGCCGTATGAATGAAAATGATGATGCGCGAATGCATTTATCGTCTAGTTACAGATCACAATCACAATCACTACTACTATTACTATTACTAATACTAATACTACAATGATGACGGCAGAGTATCAGTGTTCCAGATTTAGTAAATTATTCATTAAGTTGCCATGTATTATTATGATGAAATATATAAATTCTAATAAACCAAAAGTACAATTATTGACGTAGACTCTGGCTCCGAAATACGTATTTTAAGTTAAGGTGGATCGTGCGCCAACATCACATCAAGTTTTGTCGGTAAAAAACAGAGAAAGGAAAGATTGATATTAATAGAGAATGTCTTTAAAGTATGAAATAGTATGAAACCGTAGGGGAGAATGGGGTAATCGCAGTCACCGGGCAAAACCGGTCGCTCTAATTTCGTTACATTTGACCTTTTTCTTGAACTACAGAAAGATTTTTCTTTTTTGTTCATACAGGTCAATGACATTTCCTTTATCCAAGCTCATTCTACCGATGGAAATTAATTTTTTATCTTAGAATATTAGTTGGTTTCTGGTTACTTATAAGAAACGCTATTCAAATCACTGTTCAAATGATGTCCAACTATTATTTATTTCTTCGTTACTTCATAAGCTTTTGTTTGACATCCATTTAAAGGCTAAAATGTATATGAATTTAATGTTCTTCACTAAACAAATGTTTTTCAATTATGGCGTTATAGCGAGGACGGGTAATGTAATGGTAGTCGATTATGCCAATCAATTAACTAACAAATGCAATCCGGCAAACTTTAGCAATTCAGGATTAAAATTGAAAATTTGTTCTGTTTCGCTATATAATTTGGAAATGAAAAGACGGTGTATTTTCTTAATTTTAACCACAGTTTGTAGGCTACAAAATTGATATTTTTGCTAGGATTACATTCACAACTTCATGATTAATAAATATCTTCTCGAGTACAGTAGAACCTCGTTTATCCGGCCTTCGATTACCCGAGGCTCCGCGTTATCCGAGCCACCGGACTTTCCGAGCACTCCGCGTTAATCGAGGTGTACGCTCGGATAATACGGAAAAACTCGGATAAAACGGATAAAGCTATTCCTCATTGTATGCATTGTGTATGGTTTTCGTATTATCCGAGTTTTCGGCTATTCGGGGTACGTTCTCCCCACATTACCTCGGATAAACGAGGTTCTACAGTATGTCAATTTGATAACTGACCGTAAAAACTTTGCCAATTGCTTTCTCACAATTTTTTGCTTTTTACAAAGCTACCTCTATTAGAAAGTATGTTAATCGATTTGGGCGTCCTCATAAAGAAAGCTTTGTAAAATGCGGAAAGTAATGAGGAAGCAATTTGCGAAGTTCTACTTTGTACCTGTATTTTTTCAAAACGTAACTTTTCAATAGAAATATTCTGTAACTCAAAAATTATTAAAGAAAAAGGAAATTAAAAACTAATTAGGAAGAAATTGCAAGGCTCTCCATTATGAGCTTACTTATGTTTTAAAGACATTTTTGCGTTTTTTAAAAAAGGGCGTTTTTAAAAACTCTAAACGGACCGTTTCAGTGATTTGCACCGATTTTTCTCTGCTTTTCTCTAATATATGCTAAATGTTTTTGTCATTTCCTCCACACAACCGCCAGCAGTCACGGTATATCAGGGAAATTCCAGAGTATTTTCCGAAAAATTCTGGATACCTCCGATTTTTTCTGATAAAGTACGTTAAAAAAAAAGAAGAGTTGTCTTGTTAACTAAGATTTACGCATTCTGTTACTCATACCAAGAGTAGACATTTTCAGAGAAAATACTTTTTACTTTTCGAAAATGCTATGATGTTCATGGATAATGTTGGCTTAGAGACTTTCAGAGAACTTGGGAATTCTCTCTAAGATCTGATCATTTTGTTACTCGTCCTAACAGTTTTTTTTTCATATAAAATATGATTTATTATTTGAAAAACTCTGCTTTTTTCGAATAAGCTTGGTTTAGAGAATTTCAGAAAACTTACGAGTTCTCTCTAAGAACTATTCATTCTGTTACTCGAACGAACAACAGACTTCTTCAATGAAAAAAAATGACTTATTTTTTTAAAACCTCCACTTTTCTCGGATAACGTGGGTTTAGAGAATTTTTCAGAACTTAGGTACTCGGCGCACATTCGCAAGGTCCCGGGTCCGAGCCCAACTTAGGTCGTTCAGTTTTTCTTTCACCGAAATTCGTAATATTGTAATGTAATATAGAGGAGGTCCTAAACCTACAACGCCTAATCCTACATGCGTAATATTCTACAGGAGTAAAATCCTATATTCGCAATATTCTACGTGAATAAATCATACAGCGAACGAATTTGGCTCCGATGTAAAATCCTTCACGCGTAATATTCTACAGGCGTAAAATCCTACATGCGTAATATTCTACAGGAATAAAATACTACATTCGCAATATTCTACATGAATAAATAATACAGCGAACGAATTTGGCTCCGATGTAAAATCCTTCACGCGCAATATTCTACAAAAGTAAAATCCGACACGCGTACTATTCTACAGGAGTAAAATCCTACATTCGTAATATTCTACATGAATAAATCATACAGCGAACGAATTTACCACCGATGCAAAATTCTACACGCGTAACATTCGTTCGCTGTATGATTTATTCAAGTAGAATATTACAAATCTAGGATTTTACTCCTGTAGAATATTACGCGTGTAGGATTTTACTTTTGTAGAATATTGCGCGTGAAGGATTTTACATCGGAGCCAAATTCGTTAACTGTATGATTTATTCATGTAGAATATTGCGAATGTAGGATTTTACTCCTGTAGAATATTACGCATGTAGGATTTTACGCCTGTAGGATTTTACAATATGCTCATTTAGAGGAAATTAATTCGATGTAGGATATTACAAATGTAGGAAATTGCACATGTGGGATTTTACATTCGTGCCGGTTTTCTGTAGAATATTACACATGTAGGATTAGGCATTGTAGGTTTAGGACCTCCTCGTAATATATGTGTATGTGTGTATTCTAAAATGGTGTAACTCATGATGATTATTTGGTTAACTAAAATACATTTTTTTAATAATACCAAACTTAATAATTTATGTTTACTTTGTATGAGAAATTCAGTTGACATCAGAAACTTTGACTTTTTCAGAAAATAATTTCTGCGGATAGAAGAGAAACAGGATTTGAATATCAACAAAGTTCATATTTTTTCAGAGAAGTTGGCAGGAAAAATCCGAGCTTTTCAGAACAATTAGAAATCTCTAGATCTAGAATAAGCTGTGACTATCTCTGAAAAGTGCGAAAAGCGAGAGAAATTCAGAGGACTTTTCAGAGAAATTTACCGAGATTTGCAGAATCCGAGATTCGCAGTTTTCTATTCTGCGAATGTTCTCGAAAACGATTGAAATTTTCTTAACCGAATTCGACACACAGGTTTTGGATGCATATGAGCTACAATGCGATAAGCTATTTACTCGGTAATATCGTACACTGTAAAAAAAATCTGTGTTAAAATTAATACGAAAGTGTTGGAAGTTTTTTTGCAGATACCGTGTATGAAATTTTAAATACGTCATTTAATTTTGAGGTATGGTATTTCAAAATCGGAAATATTGAACTGTAATATTTCTATACATGTGTATATGAAAAGTCATGACATTTAGAGGAATATTAAAATTCAACGTTATTAAGATTTAATGTAAATTTGACAATATCCATAAATGGTATCCGAGCACTGTAAAAAAACTCTTTTTTGTGCATTAAATTTCATAAACCTTAATGTAGAATTTTCACATGAGCGGTATCTGAAAATTCAAGCACCCATGCGTTGGAAATTTACAATGGATATAAAAACAATTTTAAAAAATATCAATATTAGTCGGACATTATTTTTTCACACAAATTATGTCATCAAAAATTGTTGAATATTGGTTTTCGCCACCGAAAACTTTTCGCTTACACTGGGGTTTTGAACCTACGACCTACCTACCTAAGTATCTAACCACGCACGCACGCTACCGACTACGCTATCAACGACTTAGTAATTTTGGATATCTAAAATGACATAAGAGTTGTACAACTATTATTCTCCCAAGCATACTCATAATTGACATAACAAAATATTCAATTGATTGCAATCAAAGCGCAAAGTGGGTTGGAAATATTTTCAAGTGAACATAATTTTTGGATGAACGGAATCTTTTTGAAAATCTCGAGTAACTTATCAGAAGTCGATGCTAAGTGGTAAGTGTAGGCGATCTAGTGCGGGTTTTTTTTTTTTTGTTATTGGAAAATGTGTATTAAATTTCAAATCAGTCACTAAAATTCCAAAAATTCATGTTGATTTTCATGTACTAATTTAGTAATGATTGATTTAGTAACCATGTGTTGTAATTTTATATCACCGGTTTGGTAAAATCCATACACGCATACTAAATTTACTATGCAACTATATTAATGTTTATTTCGTATAGCGAGTTTTGTAAATTTCTCACACTTTTGTGTAGCAAAATCGCAAACATTTTTCGTAAAGTAATATATCCATATAGACAAAATTGCAAATACTTTACTTGGTATTTTTCAATACCAGTAACTGTAGTTTGAGAAACTTTGATCTTACATTTAACGAAACAATGTATATTAAATTTAAAATCGGATACGAAAATTCCGAAAATGCATATTGATTTTCATATACTAATTTAGTAAAAGATGATTTAATAATCATGTGTTGTGATTTCCAATCACCGGATTATCAAAATTCATATATCTGTATTAAATTTACTATGCAAACATATTAATTCCGATTTCCTATACCAAGTTTTACAAAATTCATACACGTTTGTATTGGAAAAACGCGAACATTTTTTACAGTGATATATTATGATGCAAGTGTGGTAAAACTTTTTCTGACGAGTGCGAGTTTGCAACACGAGTCGAAGGCGAGTGTTGCAATCACAGAAGTTTAAAAAACTTTTTCCAATGACTATTGTACAACATTTTACTTTACAAGGTATGAAAATGGGAGTTTTATGCACGCTTGACGCACATATCGCCATTTCGCATTAAGTCCATTATCGCGCCGAGTGAAGTAAATGTTGTTTTCTCTTGACTCCGCTAAAATAACCCCACTTC
Source organism: Ephialtes manifestator (assembly GCA_963970395.1). Lineage (NCBI taxonomy): Eukaryota > Metazoa > Arthropoda > Insecta > Hymenoptera > Ichneumonidae > Ephialtes > Ephialtes manifestator. The sequence continues at coordinate 14,417,249 of OZ019969.1, read as the reverse complement.
GTGTCCGCAACGCGGGCGGGAAATCGCTCATTTGTCACGACTGCGCTTTCATTTCCTCCCACGCGAAGTAATCAGCTTATTCTCCGTCTTTGTTGCACACACGAAATGTGGTTATTTTTTAGAGAAATCGGGAGAAAAGTATAATACGTTACATGGGAGGGGTGCAACTTTTCACCACGTGTGAATTTCTCAAACTTCACTCTCGGTAAAAAGTTGTACTTTCCTCCCGTGTAACGTAATGTATTATTGCGTCACTGCGGCACGGAGACTGAGGTTTTCCGTGCGCCTCGCGCCCTCGCCTTCGACTCGTGAGATACTCACACTCGCGAGAAATGTGTTTTCCCTCCCTCGGGCCGCAATATACTATTGCGAAGAGCCTGTTTGAGTATATCGAAATATTCCAAAGTATTTATATAAATGTAATCGATCAAAGTAAAATAATGTTACAAAATGAAAAAAAAATCCTGCCTGAAAAGGGGTTTTACAGTAGAGCGTCGATTATCCGAACGTCAATAATCCGAACGATGATTTTGTTTATCCGAATCACCAATCATCCGAACAGCGATTCGGTTTATCCGAATTTTTGGTTTTCCGAACGTGATTTGCCACCTAGAAAAAGAGTTTCTGCCGTGAACAGAAAAAGATCCTCGATTTTATCTCAATAAATATACTAAAAAATATACTAACAATGATATATTAAAAATATTAATTTTCGATAAATACATACATATTATATATATGTATTATATTATACGTATATATTCTAATATTTTAAGCGTGTCAGTTCCTCCCTCCCCCTTCACAAAATATTGATGTTCGCTCATCCGACTTTCCGATTATCCGAACGATAGTCGGTCACAATTAGTTCGGATAATCGACGCTCTACTGTATTAATAAACAAATTGGGTAAACAAAAAATTGTGAAATAATAAACAATAAAATATTGTTGTCGGGAGATTGATTTGTCAAGGGTGTGGAAACCTTCCGACTATATATGCGAACAATAATTATTTCGTATTTTTTTTTATTAATGCAATTATTTCAATAATTAAACTACCTTTTTCCAGTCGAGAGTTTTTGAATTTTTGTAAAGTCACTTTTAGTTACGCGTCTTTAATATCGATATAGAGTTATGTATATTCTTCATCATTGATATTATTTTCAGGACACCAGGAATCACGTCGTTGTGGAACTGTACGATACCGAAAGATCCTATGTTGAGGCTCTACAGATACTAGTCAATGTGAGTGCAGAGTAATTGAACATTTCATGTTAGTATAGTATTTTTATGTGTTATTTATATTCCAGAAATATCTGCAGCCCCTGAAGAGCCCAGAAAACGCAGGATTGATTGATGCGGCGACGGTCAACGAAATATTTTATCAAGTGAGTGAACAAAATGGCAAACCTCTTTGATTCAATTCTTCGATTGTCGTGCTATTATAATCTTGCTATCTCGTACCGCAGGTCCCCGCTATATTGTCCCATCACCAAATTTTTCTGGAGGAGCTTCGAAAGCGTTTGGAAACTTGGGAGCTACATCAAACAATCGGGGATATATTTCTCCAAGTGGTGGGTTGTCAAAACAATTGATTAAGGGGAGTGAGGCAGCCCCAAATTGCTGATATTCATTGACAGAGATCTCACTTGATTTTCTGTTGACGTAATTTAAAAAAATTAATTATTTTGAACCTTGAAACAAACATTTTTTTACTCTACGACAAAAGCATCTGACTATTAATGCGCTATAGGAAAATAACGGGTTTTTTAAATCATCACACTTTCCGAACGTAGCGATTTGAGATAAAGGTAAAATTAGCAAAATGCCATAGACTCGAGGATTAATTTTAGAAAGGAATAAATTTAGAAATAGAGGGGGAAGGCAGTGGCGCAGTGGATAGAGGTCCTGAATATCCATGGTGCCGTAGTTGTCAAGGGGCTTGCCCCGTTTACCAAATAAATAAATAAATAAATAAATAAATAAATCATTATGATAACCAAATTACCAATTCACTAGTTTAAAAAAAAAAATAAAAAGCTGTCTGCCAATGAATATCAGCAATTTGGGCCTCTCTCCGTCCCATTAAAGTATAGATTCATGTAGTCGTTGGAGAGAAAATATAAAAAGGAGAAGAAATTAATTGATCGCTTAATTTAAAGTTCACAAAACCAAACGTTCTCGAGACTTATACGCTGTTTCTCGACAACTGGAAATCAGCCGAGAAAGCAATAAAGACGACATGCCAAGCGAAGCCCGCGTTTGCCCGATTTCTCGAGGTAAATAAAATTGAAAAACTACAAAGTGTTGACTATTGATCTGGAACGAGTGACATTATTCGCTATTCTGACAGACTTTGGAACGCGAACACAGGGGCAAACTCGGACTCGATCAGCTCTTGATAAAGCCTGTGCAAAAAATACCGAGATACGAGCTTCTTATTCAGCGACTTCTAAAACACACCGATCCCTCACATCCGGATCATGATCTTCTGACAGCAGCACAAAAGGAAATTCATGAACTCGTCGTTAAGATCAATTGCACCGAGAAAGAAATTCTGGAGTGGGAACAGCAACAATCAGTGCTTCGAGAGGTCGAATCCCTGGTCGAGGGACTCGCTGGAATAGTTACCAAAGACAGGTAGAAAATAATAATACGTGTACAAAAAATTCACGTATTCTTTATTGATATACACTAAATGAATTGTGTATTCCTTTTAGGTTCTTTGTTCGACATGACATGGTGACAATAGCCTCGAATCAAGGGACCCGAAAGGAACGAGCACTTTTCCTCTTCTCAGATCTTTTGGTAATAACGAATATCAAGCGGCGTAGTGGGACCATTCGGAAGCCATCGACGTAAATAAAACTCTACTATTAAATATTTCATTCGCTTAAATAATACAAGTACTATTAAGAATAAATTGATTGTTTCAGGAGTGCATCGCCCAACAGTCTGGCAGGACTACCAGAAGCCAACAAGTACAAAATGCTCATGAGATTTTCATTGGACGATGTGGAGATGATAAAAGGTACATAAATAATAATACTTGATTAAACTGCCAATTGAGTTTATTATCATCAGGACTATTTAATGCTTAGCCAAGGAGGAGAGTTTGAGAAGAATGGCTAGAGAAGTAGAATACCTAAAGGAGGATTGTTCGACGCTTAATCAGCTACAGGAACTTGCTGCTACTTTACATGGAACGAAGCATCAACTCGAGGAATTGATAAAGGAATATCTGGGCCAGGTTCAGCGACAACTGGCTGAGAAAAATGCCACTCATTCGCAACTCGCGTGTCTTGAATTGACTCTCAATACTCAGTAAGTATTGAATATGTTTATGAAATTTAATCTGTTGTATTTTCAAGGCATATTGGACTGGTTGACGTTATGAATTTCCAGAAACGGTGTCGAAAATGTAACAATTATGTTCGCCAAGCCAGATACACGAGCAAGTTGGGAAGAAAGTTTCAACGATGCCAAACAGAAATTAGGTGAGAGAAAAGAGTGCAAACTTTGATTTATCGATTTTTGTCTTCTCACTTTTTGACGACCCTAACAAGTTGAAAGAAACGGACCGCAAAAAACGGCAGAATGGACGGCTCTTTTCTGTTAAACGTTAGTAAACGGACTGTGTAAAGCTATCACTTTTCGCTCGGCGTTCGAAAATCGTGCACTTTAGCCCCACTAAACACCCTCGATAAGGTTCACTTTTCGACAGGCTTTTACAAAATAGTTCTTTTCGTCACAAGAATGTGATGCGCCACTTTTACGACCGAGGTTAAGTCGTTACAGGAGCCAAAGTCCAGGCGCAGCCCCCCCCCCCCCCACCCCACCCCCACAGAAAGACATTCAAATTTCTGAGGCATGAATAATAATTTTGAAGTTAAAAAAACGAAATGTCTATTGGGACCACATCGTAGAATCACGGTACACCGTGAACCAACACATGGTATAACGTGACCCAACGCATGGTATAATTAGATTCTTTGAACGATTATATTGTGCACGGAATAGGGTCCTGTGGTATACGGTATTGGCATTTTAAATCAGAACATGCCGTGATATCGTGCATGATTTTAGATACCTTAGAAAGACTTACGCACGGTCTGGAAGAGGTAACTGAGATTCCGTACATGGTTTTGCAGCACGGTATCCTCCTAAAAAAAATTGACAAGGTCTCGACGTGATAATCGCGATGCCATGCTCATAGGTTGAAATTTCCATAGATTTAAGTGAATGTCGGTTCGTTTATGCAGAGAAAACCATTTATTAATTATTCTGTTGATAATCGTATTTATTCCAATTATAATAGGACTACATCTTAACAAATTATAAGACGACTTCAGCTTAATAAATAATTTAAAAATGGGATGTGTATTCCTGTGGTCGGTATTCTTGGAGATTCATACCACTTCCCCGTCGGATACATCTATTACAATATTAATTACAATATTAATGATTCACGGTATACCGTGACCTAACGCACGGTACACTGTGATTCTACGGTGTGGTCCCAATAGACACTTCCTAAAAAAAACGGAGAAACTGCACAAATTCAAGATAAACAGAGGTGTATTATCTGATTCACTCTCTAAATCAATGTCAGGGATTATACGACTCATTTTGCCTTCGTAAAAACGTCAATATTTGTAAATCTCTCTGTACTAAACGTCGTTGACAAAATCCGCTGAGCTGAGTGTAGTTCTACCGACTAGCACTATTTAGTGGCGCCACGCAGGCCGTAAAGTGTTCCAGTGTGACTTGCAGCTGTTCTTTGACCAATTAGCGTATAGAACGTCGTACTTTTATCGCCTCAGACCTAAAAGTACGTCCAAAGCTGTGAAATAGACGTTAACGTGCGGTTCAGCGGTCGTTAAGTCGTCCTTTACATACAGGGATGAAAAAAAAAAGTTTTACAATACTCGTTCCCTGGCAAACAGTTTTATCGACTTTTTAACCGGTGTTTTAACCAATCTCAATTAGCCCCTGTTTCACCCAGTTTAATTGACCTGTTAACCGAAATTGTTATTTTTTAAGCGATTTTTACTGGTGAATTAACCGATTGTAACCGACATTCTTACCGAATTTAAAAAAAAATCAATTTTGTTTGGTGTATTCAACCGATTTTAACTGACAATTTAACCGATCGAAAAGTTTTTAATCGGTTAAATTGTCGGTTAAAGCCTGTGAAACAGTGGGCTAATCGAAACTTATCTTTTCTCGGTAAAAAAAGTCGGTTAACTTCAGTTATTTTCGGTTAACACTACGGTGACACAGCTTGCCAGGGTTGGAAAAACGTTTTTCTTTACTTGTGCATGCAAAATCCTTGTGTGCCCATCGTTTACAGACATGCAAAGTGGTTAATTGCCGCACTATTGTGCAACGTGCTTTCACTGGTGGGCAAAAGATTTTGCATATTGATGGTGTTATGGTAATAGAGAGGCTTTGTTCAGCATGTCTGTAAACAGTGAACAAACTTGGATTTGGCATTGCACTCCTAAAGAAAAAAATGGTTCGAACCACAAAGCCAAACTCGCTTCTTGGGCACTGCTCGTGTAAAAATAGCACTTCCCCTCGGCTTCATGTTGCCTTTAGACTCGCAGTGTGTAAAACGCTTGTTTGGTCTCTTGTATCGAAATATACTAACTCTTTACTCGTGTGATGTAACACTCGCCGTCAGCTCGTGCCGCAAACTCACTCTGTCAGAAAAAGTTTTTTCGCATTAGTATCGTAATATACTATAAATTTACTTTTGTGTTTAATGGCTATAGCCATGTCTGCGGATCGGAGACCACCTCCCGAATTCATCGGACCCCTTCCAATTCGAAAAACTCGAGCCGGATTGCAGTTCACGTGCGCTGCACCGACAATAGCAACTGGACAAACACCTCGAGATGTATGGGTGTGCAATAGCGATGGATATGTCGGCCAAATATGCGTTCTCAGTCTGATATCCGATCCCCCGCATGTCGAATCGTGCAACGGTGTTTGCAACGCTCGGATACTATGTATTGCTGCAATTCCAACGCCGCACTCAACGTAAGATGACCGTTTTATTTTTCGATAGCTCCACGAAAATTTAGCCCCTGCTTACTCTCATCGTTTTATTTGTTTATATTGCGCAGCAGATACGACGACAGCAGCCGACGTCGTCGTCGACGCCGTAGCATTAGCAGCATCGGTAGTGTTAGTAGACTGGAAAATAGACCGCTCGATCTGACGAAAAGCGGTATCAGTATATTGGTCGAGGATGCGGATGCAAATGGCCAGGACAACACGCACTTAGACAGGTTCAACTGAAATTCTATAAGCATTCAATAACGATCGTTCGGTCGGTAAAAATATGTTTTTATTTTACAGCAGCGAGAGCTCCGACGATTCGGACAATGAAGACGTCGCAAGCACTCAAACGAGCACAACGACAGTGGCGACGAATAATAACCCTGGTGCAGCGGCGTTGATCACTGCCGATCTATCGGGAGGCGATGAGCTTCTCGACGAGGACACCCTACAGCCTACCATTTGGCTCGGCACCGAGGACGGCTGCATTCACATTTACAACTGCAACGACAATATAAGAATTAAGAAAAACAGGCTCAAAATACAGCATGGAAGCAGCGTTCACTCGATAATGTAATACCTATATACTTGACGTTAAGGTGGTTCTTGTACCAACATCAAATCAACTATTATCCGTAAAAATACGGAGAAAGGAAAGATTAATATTACTAGAAATACATCGCCGTAAACATTGCTGATTTAATATGGCAGGTATAGAGAATGCAGCTCCTGTAGCGTTCTACCTTTGACATCTTCTAACTTTCAAATTAGATAAACGGATTTTAAACTATATGTTTGAGGCAATGCATATTTTAAAAGATACTGCCTTACAGTATTGCAATAAGATAGGATCGAAGGCCATAATCCAAACGAAACGTATGGATAATCTCTCAAAAAATTTGCGGTAGTAGAAAGTCAAGGGGAGGATTAGATTTTGATAATTTCGTTTTTTATAAATAACAACGGACGAATATGCAGAAGAGCGCTTGTCATTCGATCAGTTTGAGGTATCTGAACTTATAATAGTGATTAATATTACATTATGATACTAGAAAGGGAAAAGCGTGATTTTGAGAATCTCGTCCATTCTATTCTTTTCGACATCGCGATTTTTCAACAAAAATGCTACACACTCTAAGGGCAGATTCTGTCGTTACTCCCGTCGGAGGCTTCATTACTTGCTCCGAGAGTAATGGAGCTGTCTGCGCATGCATATTCTTCTTAATACGGAAGAAATGTGGTCTTTTCAGCGAAGTCGGGAAACAATTTATTTTCGTCCATTTGTTCGTAACAAAGTTGAAAATAGTCTGGTATATGACTCATAAGTAGTGCACGAACCTCCTTAAACATTGAAATTTTCTCCCTTGTCTATTTCATATTCTATTAATGCTTCTGCAGATACTTGGATAACAAGGTTTTCGTGTCGCTTGCAAACGGAGATATAGCTGTCTATAGTTGCCAATATCGCTGTAAGTTGGATCATCCTTTTTCTAGTTTTACAGTTTTACTCGCAATTGTACGACAATGATTTTTGTCAATTGATTTTTCTCGTAGATGGTTGGGATACGCAAAATCCGGTGGTAATAACTGTCGGTAGCCCAGCAGCTCCGGTCACGAAAATGATACTGATATCGGGAAAATTGTGGTGCGGTAGTCACAACACTGTGAAAATAGTAAATACCACGAATCTCGAAATGGAGCACAGTTTCGCAGTGAGCAACGACACTACTCGACCGATTTCCTCCATGACAGCATCCGGTGCTCTCGGCGTATGGATCTCACTGCACAATAGTGCGGTACTTCGATTCTTTCATGCTAATAGTTACGAATGTCTTACGGACATAAACATCGCGCCGGCGGTGACGAAGATGCTTGCCAGTAAGTATTAAATCCGGCAGACAATTTTATTCGGTATATCGAAATTACTGATATTCATTGACAAATATCGCACTTGTTTATCTACTGATGATATTAAAAAATACATATTCTATTCCACCCGGAAACAAAAACTTTTTTGCTCTACGATAAAAGCATCTCACTATTGCAAATGAGCTACAGGGTTTTAAGGGTCTGTAAACTTCTTCACACTTTCCTGAGATAATCGGTAGCCGAAAATTTCCAGAAATTGCTCAATTGTACACAAAAAGAATTCTTCCTGTATGAATGCAGCAATTTCAGATAAAAGCTAAAATTGGCAAGTTGTCAGAGTCGAGTGTTAATTAAAAAACTTATTTTCATAAAGAAATTATAACATCTTTAAATGTAAGAAAAGAAAAAAGCTACATTCGTGCCAGAAGAAATCTTCTTATGTTCAATTGACCAATTTTTAGAAATTTGCGGTTTACCTCAGGAAAGTGTGAAGAAGTTTAAAAACCCATAAATGTTCTATAGCTCATTTGCAATAGTTAGATGCTTTTGCCATAGACCAAAAAAAAATTTTGCTTCAGAGTTCACAAAAATATATTTTTTAAAATTATATAAGCAGGTTAACGAGTGAGATATCTGTCAATGAATATCAATAATTTGGGTCTGCTATTCCTTTAAGTCGCGTGGAGCCCATCACATTAGTCAAATTAAGGCTAAATTTTTTTGAAATGTTTACAATTTCTGGGTGTTTAATTGACAGTTCCGAGAAATTACTCACGTAGCAGAAAGAGTTCTAATATATAAGTACATTCACGGCCATGATTCGAATAAAAAATCGACCGATATATGCAAATGCCCGCTGTCATGTTTTTTGTGCAGTTTTTCAAAAGAATAAATCATAATAATATTCCAATGATGACAAACAATAGCTCATTTTAATTATTGGAAGATCCTTAAGGATGTTATGCAGGTTACCGCGGGCAGGATAGGTAACGTGGCGCACGGCGGGAGAAGGAGGTCCTGTGCGAACGGTATGCCCATACATGAACAAGAGAGAGGCGATAAAGACAATGTTTACTTTTACGTAATATCTTTCTTAAAATGTGGGCACACACGGATTTTTTAATTTCTATGTGAAGCCAAGACTTCAATGCGTACGAAAAATACATATTTATCATTCTAAGTTCTCTGCCAACATACGCTTTTGCCGATTATACGACAGTCCTCATGCTCCATCGCATACTGCCCATGTTAATTACTGAATTTTGTTAATTTATATCTCAGCAACCATGTAGGTAAAAACATTTTTTAATATTTTTAAAAAATTGTCGTACTTCTCTCTACAAAAAAAAAAGAATCAGGAAAAAATCTTCAAAACTATTAACCTGTATTCCTTAAGCGATCGACCATACCGGATTTTTAAAACGTATTAGTTGTTCAAAAGTAACAGCCAATTGTATACCTGATGTTAGGTTAGGATAGGATAACCAAACGGTTCTATCTTTTTTTAACTGTTCATACTGTCAAAAATCTAGACAACTAATTAATAAAGCATCTTTCAACAAAAAAAATCAGTTATTTCTCGCCATAATCAGACTGATATTAAGGTTGACGGTTTTAAAATGTGGATGAAAAAATGTGACATCGGACGTTTGCGATATCAATCGATTTACTTTTCATATCTTTTCACGGCCACTTTTCATGCCCTAGCAAACGCGGCAACGACACTAACAGCCAGGAAAGCAACCAGTCGTTTTGTACAAAAATGCAACCACCCAAACGCCTGGGAAAACAACCACTCGTTACAGTGAGATTTTTTTTTGTTAGAAGTAACCGAACAAGCGACCGCTTAAACAACCAGTCAAGGCGCCATTACCATGGTTGCTAATAGAAAAAAAAATCGAATGAACCTTTTTATAACATTTTTATTTACTTTTAATACACTTTTCGATATACATTTTGCAGTAAGTACATGTTACTCTACGAAATACGAATGGACAATATTAATGTTACAGCGACCATGATAGTGGCGCTTCGACTGGTTTATTCAGCGGTTGCTCGTGAGGTTATTTTTCTAATAGCAACCGTGGTAATGATACTTTGACTGGTTGTTTAAGCGGTAGCTTGTTCGGTTGCGTCCAACAAAAAAACTGCACTATAACGAGTGGTTGCTTTCCTGGTCGTTTGAGTGGTTGCATTTTTGCACAAAACGACTGGTTCCTTTGTCGGTCTTGCAACGGTCGTCACTGCAGTTGCCGCGTTTGCTAGGGCGTGAATGCATTTGGACATAAATAACTAATGCTATTACCTGAGTAACACTTCGGGACATTTTACTAAACCACCAGAGATTCGACGGTACTTAATAAAACAGAAGTAACTCATGGGAATTATTTTACGTCACTGCGGCACGGAAAGTGAGGTTTACCGTGGCCTTCGCAACGGGAAACTCATCTTCCACACCTTGTGAAGTAAAATTGTATACGTATACTCGACGGAAAAACGTTTTGTCATCTCGTGTGGTTGAAGCATTCGTCTGCGGCTTGTGCTGCAAACTCACACATGTAAGGAATAGCATATTACGACCCTAGGCCAAAAAGTTTCATTTCCTGGCGTATGTGATCGAACATTCTGGCCGTGGCCGTATACTATTTTTCTTGATCTCCCACCGAAAGTACCGGGGGGGCCCGACCTTTAAAAGTCCGAGGCGAAGCCAAGGTACTTGCTGGTCGGAGTGGGCATTAAAAAGACATACAAAATAGCATACAAGACGAAAATGTTTCATAATAAGATAATACTTTTTAAAATAGTATATTACGACCCAAGGCCCGAAAGGTGGATTTCCTGGCCGTGTGTGATATAAAGGCCTCGGCTTCGCCTCAGCCTTTATATCACACATGCCAGGGCATCCAGCATTCGGGCCGTGGGTTGTATACTATTTTTCTTGATCCCCAACCGAAAGTACCGGGCGCCGAGGGCCGCCCGACTTTTGCAAAACCGAGGCGAAGCCGAGGTTCTTGCTGGTCGGGGCGGGCATTAAAACACGTATTTTATCACTTTTTTTAAAATTAAATTTAGATTATCCCTAAATTTAATAACGCGTAATTAGTATTACTGTATTAGTATTAGTGTAATTATTGATATAAAATAAATCTTATACGTAAAATCTTTCTTTGCTTTTCTTTAAGCGTTATTTTTCTTGTTGCAATTGCAGAGTGATGTTAAAAACACAGTTGTTAAAAGTACAGTTTTCAAACTTTGCATGTTCATTTAGCATTGCATTTACGTTATCAAGTTTTTGAGTCTCCAAATCCTGACTCAATTTTTGTTTTTTTCTTGGAGGTGACTGCACGGTTGATTTATTTATGAAGGCCAATTGAATTCCTGGTTTATCGGTAAATAATTTTTTCTTGACATTTGGATCGTTTAGATTACTAGGTGGTACAGGAATGGGAATCTTTTTCGCTGTCGTAAAACCACTTGGCACAACTTTAGCTGCAATAAAGAAAATCATGAATGAACACTAGGATATATAATATATTCAATTGAGGAGGAAATTTTAATCATTAAATGAATATGTTTATCTTTACTTACTTATAGGAGTTTGATCAACGTCATCAATTGTGAAGTCCCCCTCGAAATCTTCCCAATTCAAATCAACTTCATAATTATTATCTTCACCATCGATGATCGTTTGCACACTGGTTGAGGGTTCTGGTTCAATATTTATAATATTGGTACTTTTTTGGTTGACAGTTTTTGATTGTTTTGCTTGAATATCGGTTGCTGTTTTTTGAATTACACCATTGTAAAGCATTTCTCTATTTTGTATGGAATTTTCTATGTACCCTTGTGCTATTATATCAGAACGCCATCTCCCCAGCTGTTTGATCATTTGCATATTTGCACCGGAATCAGATAGTAGAGTAGCTGACGTTCTTCGAAAGCAGTGCCCTGTATATCTATTTGAATTCGGTAACTTCAAATAAGAGGCAATTTTTTCGGGGACTGCTCCTATCGTGTGTCTTCCCATTGGTTGTCTACTACATGTACCTTTCGTATATTTAATAAAAAATCTGTCGCTGAATTTCTCGGGCGGTCTCAATGATATATATTTTTTCACCGTGTCGTAGAACAGATTTCCGATTATAAATTGTCCACCGTAGTCATTTTTGTTATCACTTATGGATACCAAATACTTATTATCCAAATCTTTCACATCTCCCACTTTTAAATTTGTGATTTCGTCACATCTCAGTCAACCACAGATTCCAAAAATCATTATGGCTTGTAAATATAAAAGCATAAAATAATTAAACTGCGGTAACAAATTAAATTATTTAAGAAGCAAGTACGTAAATAAATTATTACCTTCATGGCTAGAAATGAATCATCTGGAGCTTCTTTCATGAATTTCATTATCTGGTCCCACCGTAGAACAAAAGCTTTTCTTGGTTTATAACCTTTACTATTTGTTTTAATCATACTTTTTAAGTTTAAAAAATTATTAATATTAATATTTTCGTTCACACTAAGAGTTTTCTTTAGCATAGTCCATATGCTCCATAATGTTGGTGGCTTGAGTTTCCTTTTAAGGCCTTCAAAATAAACAATTAAATTGTTTTCCTCTTGCCACTTTTTGTAAGTATTATATACGAGTAGGTATCGATCAGACGATTTTTTAGGGTAGCTTTCTGTATGTACGATTTTTTTCGCTTCCTTGTCAAAATTCCTGAAAATCTCGTCAGGGTCTGCGCAACGTGAATGCTTTTTTGTGTGGGTGCAAAATTAGATGTTATCTGAAATTGGGATATATAAAGTCGGTCTTTTTATTTTAGCACCTGGTCGGTGTGGGTGCAAAGTCGGATTTTATCCGAAAATGCGATATATAAAGTCGGTCATCGTGTTTTAACATCTTCGTATGGTAGCATCTGGTCGGCGTGGGTGCAAAGTCGAGTTTGAGTTATAGAAGCTCGCACTGAAACGTTCGCGCCGAAACGTCTCGAGCCCAAATGGCTCAGTGCCGAAACGGCCTGGAGCCGAAAAATTTGGCTTCGAAACGACAGCGCCTGATCAAACAGGGTTGAAATAATTTGTATCCAATCTTCGTGTGTCCAATAATTTGTATCCAATCTTCGTGTGTCCAATAATTCGTGTCCAATCTTTGTGTGTCCAATAATTCGGATCCAATCTTCATGTGTCCAATGTTCTTGCGTCCAATCTTCGTGTGTCTAATAATTTGTGTCCTATCTTCGTGTGTCCAATAATTGGTGTCCAATTGTCGTGTGTCCAATAATTTGTGTCCAACTGTCGTGTGTCCAATAATTTGTGTCCAATCTTCGAGCGTTCCAATAATTTGTGTCCAATATTCGTGTGTCCAATCATTTGGGTCCATTCTTCGTTTGTCCAATAATTTATGTCCAATCTTGATGTCTCCAATAATTTGTGTCCAATATGATGTGTCGAATCCTCATGTGTCCAATCCTATTTGTGGGCAAGTGGGTCCCTCCCAATCAGCCTTATCGAGTTAGGCCTTTTCAGAATGCCTTCCGAGTTACATCAGTATAAGATATTTGAGATACGTTAATTTGTTTCTGGATCGTGAGATAAGTCAGTTTGGAATTGAATGTTGAAATACATCAGTTTGAATAATTTCCTTGAGTTGCTTCAGTTTTATTAGGAGCCGTCGAATTGTAAAAACACTTTGAAAAATGTAGCACTGATGTGACTAGTGTGAAGCGCTCCTTGAAATCTCGTCAACATGATGTGCTACTGCTCGGTTGGTAACAAAGACTGTAAAGCGTTGTTCTTGGCCGTAATTGATGTTTCGGACAAAAGACGAGAAGTACTGACTGTCTTTTACCGGAAACATCAACCGTGGCGAAGAATAACACTTCGGGAAGTTTCAGCTATCTCACTCGCACTTATGGCGATCTGGGAGAGACAGACGACATGTAGCACATCATCTTAAGGGGAGGTGGAACCTACTCAGTCGGTAGCAAAAACTGTATCCAATCTTTCCGAGAAAGCCGAACGTTTTTCGATAAAAGAAAAGTCTTATATCATTGGTCTCTTAATTTTGCATGATGTAAAATTTTCATTTATCCCAAAAAATATCAAGTTTCTGAGAATTCTTGTTTTGCCTCCCCTTAAATGAATATTACAAAAGAACAAGTTCATTCTCATCTGATAGATATTTATTTTAACGGAAACATTAAACTCGCTGCAGGTTGCGATGACATAATACGCCAGCACAAAGCTGCTTGCCTACGCGTCACTGCGCTCTTATCCTGCAACGAATTGTTGTGGGTGGGAACGAGTGCCGGGGTTCTACTCAACATACCGATTCCTCATCTCAAGCCTTCGAGCCAAAGACTGCCGCAGCCACCGCCTGTTACTGGTACGTGTCTTATTATTTAATCGCTCTATCATTTTTCATTTCGTTTCACTTAAATGATTACCCTATAGGTATACCTCACGGGCATACGGGCCACGTGCGCTTTCTAACGTGTGTCGAGAAGCCTGCGCCGATATCCCAGTCTCCGACAGTCATTAAGCCCGATGCCCCGCAGAAGAACAAGCGACATTCAGGAAAGCTCGAAAAGAATCAGCAGTCTGAGCCGAATACTGGAAAACTCTTGATTATCTCCGGTGGTGATGGTTACGAGGATTTCCGGGGACCTCAGGCATCAGTTGAACTTCAAGCGGGTCGCGAAGATTCGACGAATCACCTGCTTCTATGGAAGGTTTGACATAACCAATAGACTGTTTGCGCGAAAAAGAAACAAAAAAAAAGAACTAAATAAAACTGGAACGAAATAAGTATTCACTCTCCAAACATCCGTTGGCTCCTCCCCAACTACCATCATTCCGCGTGCATTAAGATAGTATGGTCACACTAGCTAGTCAAATGCGTTATGCGTTATGCGTTATGAAAAAGTTTTAAATATCGTTGTTGAAATGTCGAAAAAAAAAACAGAAATATGTTTAAGTATAATCTTATATATGCATGACGTTACTTGATTGAATTTTATACAAACTACAAAATATTATGACACATCGAATTTTGATCGAGGTTTTCTTTTTCTTTTTTTTTTTTATTATGAGATGTTTTTAAACATAGCAAGTGTATTGTTATATTAAATCACGGACAATGTGAAATTTCACGTGTATGCTTTTGTGGTTCTCAATTCAGAGCATTGCATATGTTATATCAATCATACTAGCAGAATAAACCAGCGCACGCTGCGTGGTCGCCTTGCGCCGTACAATTTACCGCTTACCGACAATGAAAGAGCTGATATAAATAGATGAATCACGGTTGCAAGCAGTTGTTTTCACGGCGATTTGTGACCTCCCCTAGCAGATTCAGTAACCACTTAATTTCGGCCAAAAACCGTACAAAATCACCGTTAAAACAACCAGGGTCATTTTTTCCCAAAACTAACGGTTCGTCATGGTTGAGAATAACCACTTTGTGAATTTTGTAACTGGTTACCACATCGAATAACTGCTTCGATAACTGCCCAACGAATATGAGGCTGCTGGTTGTTTTAAGAGTTAACCGATTCTTGTACTTCAAATATATAATAAAAAATATGTTTCCACAGATGCGAATAGCCGAGTGGTCTAAAGCGCGCCAACAGTTTCAGGGTCCCGAGTTCGAATCCTACTAATGACGAAAAAATTTACATTCTTTATTCGTGATCGTACATGTACCAAATTACCGGAAGATGTCGAATATACAAATAAAGAAGAGAAATAATCTATTTAATTAAACGCAAAAACAATAATTCTTTTTGTTGTGCTTGTAGTTATCGAGTTGGTTAATCGGTACAGTTAATTTTCAAAACAACCACCAGCGGGATGTTCGTTGGACAGTTATCGAAATAGTTATTCGGTGTGGTTAAGCAGTTACAAAATTCACAAGGTGGTTATTCTGAACCGTGAACAACTGTTAGTTTTGGGCAAAAATGAACCTGGTTGTTTTTACGGTCATTTTGTACGGTCATCGGACCTGCTAGCGTTGTCGTTTTGCGGTTGTTTTGGGGTACCGGTGATCCGATAGGGTAATCCGTCGATTCAATCGATGATTTCTCAACGAACTATCGGGTAACGCCGATTTTTGCTTCCTCATAGAGGAAGCTTTGTTTTCATGAAATTTTTTTTTTTCGAGATTTTCATGTCAGTATGCTTAGAATCACCTAAAACGTCGAGAAAAGTGGTTTAGAAAAAATGTGCGTGCGTGCGTGCGTGCGTGCGTGCGTGCGTGCGTGCGTGCGTGCGTGCGTGCGTGCGTGCGTGCGTGCG
>OZ019969.1:14264778-14344778 GCA_963970395.1 Ephialtes manifestator | reverse complement strand
TAATTATTGGAGAAAATACAATTTGCATTATGCTCACTAATAAAGTTATTACGCGCCACTTACGCTTCAATATGCTATAATTCGGGGATGAGTCTTGTATTAGGTCGCTCATTATAAGGGGCAGAAATCTCAATAGACAACATGTCTGCGCTGCTCTTTCGCCAATCAAGGAACCTTCCTTATTAAGTATAATCGGACTAGGTTTATTTGCCATGTCTAGAGGTCCATAGTTGAACGCGCGTATTCTTGAGTTTATGTCCTGAATCCGAATTAGTTTTAAATCTTGTGTGATATACCGAAGCATCAACTTTATCTCTAACTGTCCAATGCCCTCTAATATGTCATGCATAATGTCAGCTGTAGGGCAATCAAAAACGTTAAAATAATGCAATTCGTTTAACGCCGTATTATTTTTTATCCCTAGCAAGGGCAACGTTTCAACACTGAAATGTGAATGAGTCCCCGATCGTAAATAATCTTTATTCTCAGTCGTCATGGTACCGGTTTCTTTTTTCGTTGCTGTGCAGAATCGGCAAAAGTTTGTCGCCGAAAAAGACTCTACCATTCCATACAGCTGATTAGCGCCCAAATTATCGAAACATGGGCTCTAAAACGCTATTCAAACCGAATTTTTTTACGTCGTTCGTGTAAAACAAAGCCACCAAAAAAATGTTGTCGAGTTTAGTATTGTAGTACGCGGGAAGGTTATGAAGGGCAACATAAATAGCACCTAATTTGTGTGCATTAGTTTTACTGCCAAGGGGGTTTACCGTTTTAAAGTCATCGTAATATATATGCAACCGAATCGTGTGTTCCGATGCTTGGAATAAAGGGTGTCTCGATTGATATGAACCGTGCGTATAATCCTGCAGAACCCTCGATTTCTTAGGCCTTTCCGCAAACGCGATACGTCGCACTTCTTTGTTGGATAAAATAAATCGAATTGTTTCTATAATTGGTATGTACATAAATGTGCATGGCATTGAAACCGTTTTATACACATTTAAGGTAGCTATGTCAGTACG
Source organism: Ephialtes manifestator (assembly GCA_963970395.1). NCBI lineage: Eukaryota > Metazoa > Arthropoda > Insecta > Hymenoptera > Ichneumonidae > Ephialtes > Ephialtes manifestator. The sequence continues at coordinate 14,343,753 of OZ019969.1, read as the reverse complement.
CCGGAGTCATAGATACTAGCACCTATCGTCATCGAAGAATAAAATTATTCATTCTTTCTGCATATTCCACAATTATTTTTCTAAAATATAAAAGTTTCATTCAATCATATTACGAAATTATTTTCACGTGCGTAATTAATTTAATAATGTTATTAAAACTAATTTGACTTATGTCTTGACTCGTCCGCCATTGGCTCTGTAAGCACACGACACATCGTGACAACACCGCAATATCGACCGACTGTTCGACCGGCATCGTACGTTACCGACATGAAACGAGGTTAGGTTTGTGAAGTTTGTTTGGCGAATCTGCTCTGTCATGTCGAATTCTCCAAAAGAAAGACACGACGTTAGAGCGGATCGCGGGAAAAAAACGGCCAATTCATTAGGCGTAAAAGAAAAACGTGGTTCGACAACATTCAAGCAACAAAAAAGCCAGATACAGTGAAGAATCGACGCAAATCAAATTTGATCAACAAATGAAAAATTCAAGAGTATCGATAGGTTAAAAAGTTCGATTTCAGTTAATTACGTCGAATTTAGGATGCGAGCGATCATTTTCATCCATTTTCATTGCAGAACACTACGAGTGTATACCGATCGATGGTAACTGTCGCGTATATAGCTGTTGTGCAACGTTGCCAAACTTCGGCGCCATCTTGAAAAGCTGGTAGAGATTGTTTTTGCACAACGCAATTTCTTGCAATTAACTTACAATAACTCGCTGAAATGTCCGGTGACTACTACTTTTTATGGTCGCATCGGTTACTTTAAGATCTAACGAAAACGTAGAGCTGTTTAGATGTTTTATATTTCATTTCTGAGATGCTTTTTTCTCTGTTCAAAAGTCAATTTTTTATATTTCTCCATATAACGCCATGTATAAAACTATGTTTTAAAAAGTTATTTACTTAATTAGATATCCGGTGACGTATCTCGTAATTCCTCACAAATAAAAGATGAATACTCAGACTACAAGATATAAAGAATTCGGATGTATCTAACGTGTTTGCCTTCGCGTTATAACTACCTTAAAGATCTGTCATAGACTTCGTCTAGTCGAACGCCTATACATAACTCGACGGGACATACGAAATCTTTCAAATTAGAGTATAATGCATGTCTTTTAAAAGTGCTATTAGTTTGTCGCAATTCTTGCTTCTGTTCAGTGAGAAAGTTAGTCAATGCCTGGCTATTAATACCACCGTCAGTTGTGATTTGTGAAATACGGTCGAAAACATCTGACAACAATTGATCTGTACCATTGATAACCTCTTGTAATGATGATTTGGGAATTCCGGTTGAATCTAATTTCAAATAGAATTTGTTTCGCAAGGAGATTTGTTGTCCGATATTTTCGTCGTCATCACATATCCAACTGTCATCAGAATATTCGGTTTTTAACGGTGGCGACTCAGATCCTGAATTAATGTCAGTGTCTTGATGTACGTTATAGTCCGTTATATCCAAGTAATGTGTACTATCAGATGTTGAGGGTCTATCAATATCCCGTGTAAAATCTACGTTACTTGTACTGCATGTTTTTATCACATTTTCCAATGGTAGAACCGCGTTATCAGTATTCGCTTTACCATCCTCGATATGTTTCAGTAAATGTTTACGAAATCCGCTATACGTTAGAAATATGAAGTTGCAAGCAGGAATCGCACATTTTAGTTTGAGCTGTGCGCCACTAAACAAGGCATGCTGTTGCCTTAAGTGCTGTACTAAAGAATTAATGCAATGAAAATTTAAAGAACAAATAAAACAAAGGAATTCAACCATCTTTAAAAATATCCTGTTTCTCTTGTATAAAAATACTAATCTTACACGTGTAAGGTCTTTGCACGTCGCGCGAGACGTCAGTCTTTTTGTATTCTTTTACGGCACTATAATTTCTTTTATAGTTTTCTGCCTATCACGTAGTTCGTTATATCTTAGTTAATACTGTATATCACTTCTCATTAAATCACTTCGCGTCGAGCAAACCCATGTACCACGTACCACGAGTACTCTTAAAAAAAGAATCTACTATTAATAGTACGATTTCTTTGACGGTATGAGGAAAAATATACTGACAATTTTAGCCGCAAGGACTCAGCCACGATCGGACTTCTCTCATACGTGGGGTGAACTTGACGTTGTTGTTTATCTTGTAATAGAACGATTGGATAAATCTCCAGAAGGTGTCCAAATCTTTGTCGAACTTCGTGTCCAGCACGAAATGGATTTTGAAGAGCAGGTCGAATGCGACACTCGCGTCAGCAGATTCGATGGGCAGGAAATTACCGTCCACGACAATGTGATAGGAGCTTATTGCGCTCTTGTTTGCACCTTGCGCAACTAGAAATGGTTGTGTTCCCTTCGGCTTGATATCTTCCAGAGGCTTTCCGGCCTGAAAGTTTTATAAATTTTTTATTTTTTATTTTATATTTATACGTTTACAATTTTATTCGTAGTATTAGAATTACTGTACCTTATGAAACACGACGAGCTTTTCAATCGATCGAGAGAAATTGCATCGCTCGGATTTCTTTTGTCCTTTCGCAGTCGGTGGCAACAACCCGAGGATCGCGATGTACGCTCTCGTAACTGTACCCCACTCTGAAATAAGGTTTATAAATAAGGTTTAACGCGTGAAATAAATACCGCAAAAATTCGAAATTTACTACTATAAATAACCTGGTTCCGAAGTAAGTTCGCTGTCGTCGCGACACTTCTGATGCAATTTTGCAGCGTCAAATATTAACGCAGTCGAGAAATCTTGTAGTTCGACACCAGGATACATCAAGTTGACATCGACCGTGATCTATAATTTAATTAATTTATAAAAGCAATAGTAGTAGAATCAAATATAAAAATCTGAATTTTTATTTGAAATTTGACGTACAAGGTACGATGTGTCGAGGAACTTCGGAAAGCTTTCCAGTATGGTGCTTGTGTGCGACCTTCTGAACGAGTATGTAGCTCGCATAGCGTCTTCTATTTGCGCTCGGTGCGTCTTTGAACACGCATTGCGTAAAAATGCTATTTTGTCACTCAACTCACCCGGTGAGAGTTCTACAAGGGGCAGCGGAGGTTGATTTTCGTTTCTGTTGGGCGGAACATTTTTCTTTGCGCAATTTTCCTCATGGACCTTGGTGCGGTTAACAGTTCGCAACCTCCACGAAATGTACCCGTCGCGAGACTCAGGATCAAAGAAATGCTCCTACGAAATGTATGACGATAATTATTAATATTTGTTATGAATATGACCACGTCATAATTAATCTTTATAATATGCGGCGATTTTTTTTACCGGTCTATCTTGAAATCAGTCATGGCACCAGTGGTGTGTAGAGAAGGCGTGAAAAGAAACCGGAAAGGAGACAAGAAGGAGAACGAATAGACGCGCACAGTGAGTCCGGGCAGTGACCGAAGGGGTAAGTCGAGCAACGCAATGGGCTGATCGTCGCGTCAAGTCGACGAGTCAGCCGAGTAAACCAAGTAATTCTAAGATACTTACGTATCCTTCCGACGATCCTGGGTCTTTTAACCCCGGGAACACCTTAATGATCCCTTTGGCGTAGGCAATCTTCTGCTCGGTCGACGGGTAGTAACCGAATCTCTCGACCATGGAGTTCACGACGATGTTCACCAGCAACCGTCGAAGTTTTGGTTCCAGTGTCTTCTGCTTCTCGTACTGCTCGATGATTTCAGTTGACTTTTTTTCTATCTGTTTCAGAAGGTCCTAAAAAGAATTTGTTATGATTATTCAAGCACAAAACAGATCAACTGCGTTATGTTACTATTGCTGCATAAGACGTTGAGAAGATTAATTTTGCATGATAATAATTAAAAAATGTTATTAACAAATTAATGAAATATAAAATTGTTCAACAAATTATCGACAATCTAATTTTTTTGTTCCGATTAAAATGATTCATTAATTTTTTAAAATACGTATGAACTTTTCAAATTTTTTGATTCTTTTCGAATTTGTGATTTTTCCCATGTAAAGAAACGAAAAATTCAATGTCAATTAAACAATTTGAAAAAATTCATACGTATTTAGAAAAATAAACGGATCATTTTCATCGAAACAAAAAAAAAGTAGGTTGTCGAATGATTTGTTGAAAATTTTTATTTTGTATGCACTTGTTAATAACGCTTTTTTTAATTATTATCATGCAAAATAAATTTTGTCAACATCTCTAACATGCATAATTTTTTCAAGATTTTTATATTTTCGAGAATTAATAATTACCAGATTTCCGAAGTGATGCTCATAGTGTGAAGTCGAATCTGACGTTCTAGACGATGAGGCCGGGGCATCCGTCTCCGCGCATTTCGTTTCTCTCGCACTAGGCCCTGTTGCAGCAATCGCCAACTTTTTTGCGCTGCAGGCTGATTTTTCCCCGCGCTGTTCGAGTCGGAAGTTGTGGTGGTCGTTAATTCGGTCGCAGTATCTGCAGCGTGATCGTTTGCAGGCACGGGTCCGCATGCGGGATCCACGGTGCGGAAGACGTTTATCAGCTCTTGCGAATCCGTACTGAGCGACGACACTGTTTTTGTTGATGCCGGCGATATCGGTTCTGCACACATAATTACGGATTAATAAAATATATGGGGGAAGATATGAGTAAAAGTTAATCGAGAGAAACATCAAATTAACTATTTGCGTATTTCACAGAACTTTGTTTTTAGTTACAGTTAACTTTATGTAAAAAAAATTGTTAACTTACAAATCCGTTCATTAATTCAAGTAATTCCGCAATTTACAATTTTTTTTAACACAGTTACAACAAAAATCATTAACGCACATACCTGAGATCAACCCGGTATCATTTTGCTCGCAGATCAGGATATTATCGCCATTTCCTCCAAAGAATGCCTGCACTTTGTCCAGAGAGATGTATTCTTTGCTTCCGAGATTTAATCCATCTATAGCCTCTCCTAAAAACACATTAAATCAGACAAGTGATTATTATACTATTTACGGCATTCATTTATATATTATTTATCTACAAACCTGATTGTGGTGCCGTGCAGTTTTTTTCTAATATCGTTAGAACCATATCTGATGGGAATAGATCGAATACAATTTCGTCAATTACGACACCATCACTGTCGCCTATTTTGAAGGTGTGATCCGGCATGCCGTACGTCGCTGAAACTTTCAATGCAAATACGTTAAATAAATTAAAAAATTCTTAACACGTATATTAACACCGTTCAGTGTATCGACACTGAGAAAGAATCGGTAAATCCAACAAAACGCGCGGTTGCGGGCGGCGACGAGAATATTTGGTCGATTGGACAAAATAATTGGCGATGCCAATCAAGATTAAAAAAAATTCTATCCCCAGTTGCTTCGATCGAAAATATTTCTTTCGGTGAAACGAATATTTATTTCACCACCTGCAAGCGCGCTTTTTATTGGATGCAACGGTTTTTTCTCAGTGGAGAGAAAGACTCGTATAGTAACACCGTTCAGTGTATCAAGACAAAGACGCGTATAGTAACACCGTCCAGTGTATCGAGACAAAGACGCGTATAACAACACCGTTCAGTGTATCAAGACAAAGACGCGTATAGTAACACTGTTCAGTGTATCGAGACGAAGACTCGTATAAGATACAAGCGCAGTTTGACACTAACAATATTTTTTGCTATTGTCGTTGTTACGAACGGTTTATATATCGATACGAGTCTTTATCTCGATACACTAAACTATGATACCGAACAATAAAATAATATTATCCTTACCTGCTTTACGAATGTTCTCGTACGTGGTCTCAGTTCCGCCGGCAATTTTCAGCCACTTCAGATCACCGCGCACGTTCACTTTCCGTAATTGAAATTGTTCGAGCGTCACTTTTTGTTTTTTCGCGACTTGTTCGTCACTTTCTTCGCCCGGAAAATCCATTTTTGACGCCGTCGATCCGCCTTGGTGCATCGACTGTGGTCTACTGGTGTGTCGACAACGAGCTTCTTCGCACTAATGCGAGATCGGGGATTTTGCAAATATAGGCGATAGTTTACGCCAATCAGCGCACACAATGGGTGTCACGTGACTACCATAGAATCAACACGAACGCGTGTAAATAAAAACAATTCTGTCTCAGTGTCGAACCTTACATCGCCCCCCCCCCCCCCCCCGCCCCTCCCGAACGTCTCGCATTAGCGCGAAGAAGAACGCTGTCGACCCACCAGTCGACATTGGCCGAGTTGTTTTGATTAACACGCGTTCGTGTTGACCCGTTGTCTGTGCGCAGTTTGGCGTATAATATCGTCTATATCTGCGAAATCACCGCATATTATGCCAAATTACTGTTTTCAGCACCTTTAGTATGCATGCTTTGTTCAGATTTGTACGTTATCGAGAAGTGTTTACAATTCACTTTTATTTCTCGGGAACTTCTGCGAAGTGAACGTGAAGCGACAGAACTACCTTAACATTGTTTCCATTTTAACACCGAATTGATGGACCTATATGTACACCGATAACAGTGTTAGCCATACAGTGTTACTTGTAAGAAAGTAACACCGGATTCTTTTGTTACACTTTACACCGTGTACATTTTACCCTATTATGGTGTTGTTAATAACACTGCGGATTTCTACCCCGCACACCGTGGCAGTTTACACCGACCGATTTTTACTCCCGACTGCCCGCCGGGCAAAAAGACGGGTGTTATGCGTTTCACGGTGATCAGCTGATCGATTCGCATTTCTTTGTCGCCAGTTTTCTCCGAAACCACAACAAATGGTTTGACCAAATTTGGCACATGGATTCTGACAGTGATAAAGATGGTTCTAAGACATATTTCGGTACGATAAATTATTAATTCGCTGAATTACAAGTATTTTTTGAAAAACCTGTTTGAAAATATTGATTTTACCGCCATTAGTCATCTCAAGCAAATCCATCGTCTGCTGTGTACTATTAATGTATTTCGCCACTTTTCTCCGAATTCACAATAAATGGCTTAACCAAATTTGGTACATCAATTCTGACAGTGAATAAGATGGTTATTAGACATATTTCGGTACAATAAGTTACTAACTCGCTGAGGTAAGAGTGTTTTTTCAAAAAGCCCGTTTGAAAATATTTTTTTATTACCGCCATTAGTCATTCCCAATAAATCCATCGTCTGCAGTGTACTAACCTTACACAAACAATTCGATGAAGCGTAGTGTACGACGATACTAATAAATAAATAATCTGTGTATTGTTTACTTTTTTTTAATTATTTCATTACTGTCCTCGATTAAACCGCGTATCATAATAATGTAATAATAAAGGTGATTCGACGAAATTTCTTCGAAGCATCTGACAAGTGTTAAAACAGAATATTAATAAAAAATATATATATTAATAATGAGGTATCATATATAATAAACAGGCAAATTATAATAATAAGATAAAATGTATTTTAACAAAAATGTTTTTGTCTTGCAATTATTTTTAGGTGGATTAGAAACATAAGGTGTTGTGGAAGGAGCTATCAAATAAAAGGGGAAAAAATCATCGCAACTGTTTTCATCTCTCCGTATATTTTTGTTATTATTATCATTTATATTACTTAATAATAAAAAAAGCATGTATGTTAATTACATCAAGATATATCAAGAATATTTATTACTATTAAATGTCTCTTGGTAATACTGTTACGTTAACCTCACTGAACACTTTTGTTCAACAATTAAGTATAAACTTGTACTTTATTTATTACACATACAGTGAGGTTCAGGTGAAACTAGACACCCAGCGAAGCGCGCGCTTGGGAACTCTCAAATCTTATTGGCTGCGGCCTTTCACCGGCAGTGCTCCTCAACGCAGTGGCTCCCACGTCCTCGTGTAGCATCGGAGAGGGCTGAAGAGTGGCATGGTAGGGAGATAGGGACGCTACAAAGATGCGTCTTCGCGCGTCATCAGGTGCGTTTTAACGCACCTGAAAAAAAAGTATCCTGGCACCGATGGTATACCCATTTTCCGAGTATCCAGATTTTATTCTTCAAGATACATTGAACTACACTGAAAAAAAATGTCATTGATTCAATAAATCCATCGTTTGCGGGCTGCCAAAAAGAAGTATTTTTGAATTAACTTTAGTTCTTATTCGTTCAATCCCTTTCAACATTGAAATAATAAAATATTATTTTGCTTATTTTAGAGTTATTGTTTTGATCTCGTATGGAATTGGAGGAATTAGAATTCAAATTAAGTTGATACCACTTGATTTTGGCAGCCCGCAAACGATGGATTTATTGAATCAATTAAATTTTTTTTCAGTGTAATTATCGCAAAAAAATGTAAACGATTCTGTAAGTTAAAAAAATGATTGTCCGAAGCATAATGGGCATAAAAAAGAAAAATCGTAAATCTGGAAATCAGGCGTGATTCTTAGATTTACAATTTTTTTTTTTTTTTTTTTTTTCTTTCATTTTTTTGGTTATCGACAATGCTCCTCGTAATGTGTAGTTACTTCTGTTCCAAAATAAACTGGATAGCTTATCGCACAGAAATCGTATTTGTAAGGTCGATAATAGAAGTTCAAAAAAAAAAATCGTACAGGAAGAAACGCGGAAACGTTAAATTTCACTGATGCTTGACATTTTTATGTCCTTACGTTCGTCTACGATCCAACTACAATTTTATTATTATTATTTATTTATCAACCGCAAGATCCTTTTTGCAAAAATACAGGAAAAAACAATAGAAAAATATTCCATAAAGATTAATATTAACATCGTCGACATTAGTCATATTATTTATCGCAGAAAAATTATGCGTTCACGCAAAAAAAATGAAAACTCCTCTCTTGCTTTTCATTTTTTATTTAATTCCACCAGTATTCAAACGCTCCGAGATTAATTCGACGACCGAAAATATTAGATATTTTTTGGGTATACTATGCAGCCCTGATTTTAGCGGTACCAAATTTCTGGGAACTGCTATCTTGCCCCGGAATGTCTGGTAAGCCCCCTTTCTTTTAGTACTTCTGTAAAATGTCATCAATTGAAACTGGTCGCATTACAACTGCTGGCTCTACACTTGCACAAAATTTAGTTTTGTACTTACTTCGCGCGTGAGACAAAAATACAGCATTCTGAGTGATAAAAGTCTTCTGTTATACTTGGCTAGGCACAACCCTTTCATTAATAAACAAGTCGACGTAGTGGCGGTGTAAGTACTGCACGATTTTTTTTAAGCTTTTCTTCAACAAGAATGCTAAAGGGGTCTTTTACGAATGAGAATACAAAGAAACGAAATAAACGAGATAAAACAAAACAACTTATTAATTGGATTAGTTAAACGACAATAGTTTTGTCAGTGCGCCATCGATTTCACTACATTCCTAGCATCGTGTTTAGAGAAAAACGCCCTATAGTATTTTTCGCTAGAAGCAACAGTTTTGAAAATAAATACGTTCAAATCGGAGACGACACCGCTTCCACGAGGATTACTTCAAAAGTTTTGCACCTACAACAAAGTTCAACAACACATTTTCTACTGTAAACAATGCAAGGAATCACAAAAAAAAGTAGAAAGTCAATAACTTGTTAATTGCATTAGTTACAAAATAATTCGTCGCTTAAAAACAGTCATTTTTTCGGGTGATTTTTTTTTAATAGAAAAGCAGTATTACCATCGATTTCAACGTGTTTTATTTTAAAACTATTGCTTCTAGCGAAAAAAAACATAACGATATTTTCCTCTCAAAACGATGCAAGTAATGCATTACAATCAATTACACACCGATAAAGTTATAGTTGTTAAAAATAAGAAACGAATTGTTGTCTAATTAACGCAAGTAACAAGTTAATAACGTTTGACTTACTTTTCTTTTTTCCTGGCATAGTTCACAGTAAGAAAGGTCGAGATCAACTTATTTGTAGAAGCAAGACTTTTAAAGTAATCTGCGTGGAAACTGTATCGAAAATGATTTCGACGTACTTTTTCCAATCTATTGCTTCTAGGGGAAAATATCAAATAAAGTTTTCCTCTTAAAACGGTGCAAGGAATGCAATAAAATGAATTGTGGACGAATAAAATGTTTTTTTTTTAAATAACCGACGAATTGTTGTCCAACTAATGCAATTAACAAATAATAAGCTTTTAACTTGTTTGTCTGTATTCCTTGCTTCGTTTAAAGTAAAAAAGACCTTAATCATCTTTTTTATACGAGTAAGACTTTAAAAGTAATCTGCGATTTCGACAATTTTACTTTTAATAGTATTGCTTCTATCGAAAAATACCAAACAATGTTTTTCTCTTAAAACCGTGCAAAGAATGGAGTGAAATAAATTGCACACCGATAAAATGATTGCTGTTGAAAATAAGCAACAAATTTTTGTCTAATTAATGCAATTAACAAGTTACTAGCTTTTTAATTGTTTTTATTTGGCCTTGCATAGTTCAGACTAAGAAAGGTCGTAATCAACTGTTTTCTAAAACCAAGACTTCTAGAGTAATCTGTTTGACGGCTGAGGCACCACCGATTTCAATGCATGTTATTCTAAAACTATTGGGTATAGCGGAAAATACCAAAGTGCATTTTCTTCTTAAAACGGTGAAAGAAATAGAGTGCAATCCATTTCACACCGATAATATAATTGTTGTTAAAAATAAGCAAAAAATTCTTGCCTTATTAATGCAATTAAGGATAATTAACTTTCAACTAGTTTGCATCGATTCATTACTATTTTTGCAGTAAAAAAGATCTTGTTTAACTTTTTTGTAGGAGTAAGACTTTGCCTTGAATTTCAACGTAATTATTTTCAATAGTAGTACTTCCAGCGAAAAGAACCAAGGGACGTTTTCCGCCCAGAACGATGCAAGGAATACAGGGGAATCAATTGCAGACCGATAAATTTATTGTTGTTGAAAATAAGTATTAACTTTTAATTTGTTTATCTTTATTCATTGCATACTTTAGAGTAAAAAATAAAATCATGACGTAGAAGCTGTGTTGCCATGAATTTCGACGCAATTATTTTCAAAACTATTGCTTCTAGTGGAAAATACCTTACGACGTTTTCCACTAAAAAATGGGAAAGGAATGCAGTAAAATCAGTTGTGGATCGATGAAATGATTGTTCTTAAAAATAAGCAGAAAATTGTTGTCTAACAAATGCAATTAACACGTTATTAACTTTTAACTTGATTGCAGTCATTTTATCGGTGCGCAATGAATTTCACTGCATTCCTTTCCCATTTTTTAGTGGAAAACGTCCTTTAGTATTTTCCGCTAGAAGCAATAGTTTTTAAAATAAATACGTCGAAATCAATGGCGACACAGCTTCCACGCAGGTTACATTAAAAGTCTAACTCCTACAAAAAAGTTTATCACGACATTTCTTACTCTAAACTATGCAAGGAATAAAGGAAAATCAGTTAAAAGTTAATAACTTGTTAATTGCATTAGATATACGACAATTTGTTGCTTATTTTAGTGCATTCCTTGCACAATATTAAGAGGAAAACGTCTTTTGGTATTTTTCACTAGAAGCAATACTTTCGAAAATAATCACGTCGAAATCCGTTGCGACTCAACACCCACGCAGATAACTCTAAAATTCTTATCCCTACAAAAAAGTTTAACAGGACCTTTTTCACTTTAAACTATGCAAGGAATAAATAAATATAAGTTAAAAGTTAATAACTTGTTAATTGCATTAGTTAGACAACAATTTGTTGCTTATTTTCAACAACAATCATTTTATCGGTACGCAATTGATTTTACTGCATTCCTTGCACAATATTAAGAGGAAAACGTCTTTTGGTATTTTTCACTATAAGCAATACTTTCTAAAATAATCACGTCGAAATCAGTTGCGACTCAACACCCACGCAGATAACTCTAAAAGTCTTATCCCTACTAAAAAGTTTAACAGGACCTTCTTCACTTTAAACTATGCAAGGAATAAATAAATATAAGTTAAAAGTTAATAACTTGTTAATTGCATTAGTTAGACAACAATTTGTTGCTTATTTTCAACAACAATCATTTTATGGATACGCAATTGATTTTACTGCATTCCTTGCACAATATTAAGAGGAAAACGTCTTTTGGTATTTTTCACTAGAAGCAATACTTTCGAAAATAATCACGTCGAAATCCGTTGCGACTCAACACCCACGCAGATAACTCTAAAAGTCTTATCCCTACAAAAAAGTTTAACAGGACCTTTTTCACTTTAAACTATGCAAGGAATAAATAAATATAAGTTAAAAGTTAATAACTTGTTAATTGCATTAGTTAGACAACAATTTGTTGCTTATTTTCAACAACAATCATTTTATGGATACGCAATTGATTTTACTGCATTCCTTGCACAATATTAAGAGGAAAACGTCTTTTGGTATTTTTCACTAGAAGCAATACTTTCTAAAATAATCACGTTGAAATCCGTTGCGATTCAACACCCACGCAGATAACTCTAAAAGTCTTATCCCTACTAAAAAGTTTAACAGGAACTTTTTCACTTCAAGCTATGCCAGGAATAAATAAATATAAGTTAAAAGTTAATAATTTGTTAATTGCATTAGTTAGACAACAATTTGTTGCTTATTTTCAACAACAATCATTTTATGGATACGCAATTGATTTTACTGCATTCCTTGCACAATATTAAGAGGAAAACGTCTTTTGGTATTTTTCACTAGAAGCAATACTTTCGAAAATAATCACGTCGAAATCCGTTGCGACTCAACACCCACGCAGATAACTCTAAAAGTCTTATCCCTACAAAAAAGTTTAACGGGACCTTTTTCACTTTAAACTATGCAAGGAATAAATAAATATAAGTTAAAAGTTAATAACTTGATAATTGCATTAGTTAGACAACAATTTGTTGCTTATTTTCAACAACAATCATTTTATGGGTACGCATTTGATTTTACTGCATTCCTTGCACAATATTAAGAGGAAAACGTCTTTTGGTATTTTTCACTAGAAGCAATACTTTCTAAAATAATCACGTCGAAATCCGTTGCGATTCAACACCCACGCAGATAACTCTAAAAGTCTTATCCCTACTAAAAAGTTTAACAGGAACTTTTTCACTTCAAGCTATGCCAGGAATAAATAAATATAAGTTAAAAGTTAATAATTTGTTAATTGCATTAGTTAGACAACAATTTGTTGCTTATTTTCAACAACAATCATTTTATGGATACGCATTTGATTTTACTGCATTCCTTGCACAATATTAAGAGGAAAACGTCTTTTGGTATTTTTCACTAGAAGCAATACTTTCTAAAATAATCACGTTGAAATCCGTTGCGATTCAACACCCACGCAGATAACTCTAAAAGTCTTATCCCTACTAAAAAGTTTAACAGGACCTTTTTTACTTTAAACTATGCAAGAAATAAATAAATATAAGTTAAAAGTTAATAATTTGTTAATTGCATTAGTTAGACAACAATTTGTTGCTTATTTTCAACAACAATCATTTTATCGGTACGCAATTGATTTTACTGCATTCCGTGCACAATATTAAGAGGAAAACGTCTTTTGGTATTTTTCACTAGAAGCAATACTTTCTAAAATAATCACGTCGAAATCCGTTGCGACTCAACACCCACGCAGATAACTCTAAAAGTCTTATCCCTACTAAAAAGTTTAACAGGACCTTTTTCACTTTAAACTATGCAAGGAATAAATAAATATAAGTTAAAAGTTAATAATTTGTTAATTGCATTAGTTAGACAACAATTTGTTGCTTATTTTCAACAACAATCATTTTATGGATACGCAATTGATTTTACTGCATTCCTTGCACAATATTAAGAGGAAAACGTCTTTTGGTATTTTTCACTAGAAGCAATACTTTCGAAAATAATCACGTCGAAATCCGTTGCGACTCAACACCCACGCAGATAACTCTAAAAGTCTTATCCCTACAAAAAAGTTTAACAGGACCTTTTTCACTTTAAACTATGCAAGGAATAAATAAATATAAGTTAAAAGGTAATAACTTGTTAATTGCATTAGTTAGACAACAATTTGTTGCTTATTTTCAACAACAATCATTTTATGGATACGCAATTGATTTTACTGCATTCCTTGCACAATATTAAGAGGAAAACGTCTTTTGGTATTTTTCACTAGAAGCAATACTTTCTAAAATAATCACGTTGAAATCCGTTGCGATTCAACACCCACGCAGATAACTCTAAAAGTCTTATCCCTACTAAAAAGTTTAACAGGACCTTTTTCACTTTAAACTATGCAAGGAATAAATAAATATAAGTTAAAAGTTAATAATTTGTTAATTGCATTAGTTAGACAACAATTTGTTGCTTATTTTCAACAACAATCATTTTATGGATACGCAATTGATTTTACTGCATTCCTTGCACAATACTAAGAGGAAAACGTCTTTTGGTATTTTTCACTAGAAGCAATACTTTCGAAAATAATCACGTCGAAATCCGTTGCGACTCAACACCCACGCAGATAACTCTAAAAGTCTTATCCCTACAAAAAAGTTTAACAGGACCTTTTTCACTTTAAGCTATGCCAGGAATAAATAAATATAAGTTAAAAGTTAATAATTTGTTAATTGCATTAGTTAGACAACAATTTGTTGCTTATTTTCAACAACAATCATTTTATGGATACGCATTTGATTTTACTGCATTCCTTGCACAATATTAAGAGGAAAACGTCTTTTGGTATTTTTCACTAGAAGCAATACTTTCTAAAATAATCACGTTGAAATCCGTTGCGATTCAACACCCACGCAGATAACTCTAAAAGTCTTATCCCTACTAAAAAGTTTAACAGGACCTTTTTCACTTTAAACTATGCAAGAAATAAATAAATATAAGTTAAAAGTTAATAACTTGTTAATTGCATTAGTTAGACAACAATTTGTTGCTTATTTTCAACAACAATCATTTTATGGGTACGCATTTGATTTTACTGCATTCCTTGCACAATATTAAGAGGAAAACGTCTTTTGGTATTTTTCACTAGAAGCAATACTTTCTAAAATAATCACGTTGAAATCCGTTGCGATTCAACACCCACGCAGATAACTCTAAAAGTCTTATCCCTACTAAAAAGTTTAACAGGACCTTTTTCACTTTAAACTATGCAAGGAATAAATAAATATAAGTTAAAAGTTAATAATTTGTTAATTGCATTAGTTAGACAACAATTTGTTGCTTATTTTCAACAACAATCATTTTATGGATACGCAATTGATTTTACTGCATTCCTTGCACAATATTAAGAGGAAAACGTCTTTTGGTATTTTTCACTAGAAGCAATACTTTCGAAAATAATCACGTCGAAATCCGTTGCGACTCAACACCCACGCAGATAACTCTAAAAGTCTTATCCCTACAAAAAAGTTTAACAGGACCGTTTTCACTTTAAACTATGCAAGGAATAAATAAATATAAGTTAAAAGTTAATAACTTGTTAATTGCATTAGTTAGACAACAATTTGTTGCTTATTTTCAACAACAATCATTTTATGGGTACGCATTTGATTTTACTGCATTCCTTGCACAGTATTAAGAGGAAAACGTCTTTTGGTATTTTTCACTAGAAGCAATACTTTCTAAAATAATCACGTTGAAATCCGTTGTGATTCAACACCCACGCAGATAACTCTAAAAGTCTTATCCCTACTAAAAAGTTTAACAGGACCTTTTTCACTTTAAACTATGCAAGGAATAAATAAATATAAGTTAAAAGTTAATAATTTGTTAATTGCATTAGTTAGACAACAATTTGTTGCTTATTTTCAACAACAATCATTTTATGGATACGCAATTGATTTTACTGCATTCCTTGCACAATATTAAGAGGAAAACGTCTTTTGGTATTTTTCACTAGAAGCAATACTTTCGAAAATAATCACGTCGAAATCCGTTGCGATTCAACACCCACGCAGATAACTCTAAAAGTCTTATCCCTACTAAAAAGTTTAACAGGACCTTCTTCACTTTAAACTATGCAAGGAATAAATAAATATAAGTTAAAAGTTAATAACTTGTTAATTGCATTAGTTAGACAACAATTTGTTGCTTATTTTCAACAACAATCATTTTATCGGTACGCAATTGATTTTTCTGTTTTCCTTGCACCATTTAAGAGGATAACGTACTTTGATATTTTTCACTAGGAGCAATAATTTTGGAAATAATAATTTCGAAATCGGTTGCGACACAACACCCACGCAGATTACTCTAAAAGTCTTGCTCCTACAAATAAGTTGATTACGACTTTTTTTTACTCTAATCTATGCAAGGAATGTAGTAAAATCAATTGCGGACAGATAAAATAATTATTGCTGAAAATAAGCAACAAATTATTATCTAACTAACCGACAGCAGTGGACGTGCGGTCAGTGTGTGGCTTCGGCGGTCCCCAGAGTTAAGCAGCATTATTTGCGGTCATAACTTGGATGGGGAGCGGGAGGCAGTTTTTTTGAGTTTCCAATGTATTCTCATACAGTAGAAATTCAGTAAAAATAAAGCTAACTGTATCGGCCAGGTTTTCCGCAGTTTCCCTGTGCCCTCGTGCAAATGCGATACAGTAGTGCATTAGGATGAGTGGCTGCGGACAACACTCTAGAGGGGTCTCTATGAAGGAACGGTGAAAAGGGGAGAGGGGAAACGTAAAAGCCTGAAGAACGCATACGAAAGAAGCCGATAATTATTATCTAACTAATGCAATCAACAAGTTATTAACTTTTAACTTATATTTATTTATCCCTTGCATAGTTTATAGTGAAAAAGGTCCTGTTAAACTTTTTTGTAGGGATAAGACTTTTACAGTTATTTGCGTGGGTATTGAGTCGCAACGGATTTCGACGTGATCATTTTCGAAAGTATTGCTTCTAGTGAAAAATACCAAAAGACGTTTTTCTCTTAATATTGTGCAAGGAATGCAGTAAAATCAATTGCGTACCGATAAAATGATTGTTGTTGAAAATACGCAACAAATTGTTGTCTAACTAATGCAATTAACAAGTTATTAACTTTTAAC
This sequence comes from Ephialtes manifestator, assembly GCA_963970395.1. Taxonomy (NCBI): domain Eukaryota; kingdom Metazoa; phylum Arthropoda; class Insecta; order Hymenoptera; family Ichneumonidae; genus Ephialtes; species Ephialtes manifestator. The sequence continues at coordinate 14,326,753 of OZ019969.1, read as the reverse complement.
TTATATTTATTTATTCCTTGCATAGTTTAAAGTGAAAAAGGTCCTGTTAAACTTTTGAGTAGGGATAAGACTTTTCGAGTTATCTGCGTGGGTGTTGAGACGCAACCGATTTCAACGTGATTATTTTCAAAAGTATTACTTCTAGTGAAAAATACTAAAGGACATTTTTCTCCTGAAATTGTGCAACGAATGCAGTAAAATCAATTGCGTCCCGATAAAATAATTGTTGTTGAAAATAAGCAACAAATTGTTGTCTAACTAATGCAATTAACAAGTTATTAACTTTTAACTTATATTTATTTATTCCTTGCATAGCTTAAAGTGAAAAAGGTCCTGTTAAACTTTTTTGTAGGGATAAGAATTTTAGAGTTATCTGCGTGGGTGTTGAGTCGCAACCGATTTCAACGTGATTATTTTCAAAAGTATTACTTCTAGTGAAAAATACTAAAGGACATTTTTCTCCTGAAATTGTGCAACGAATGCAGTAAAATCAATTGCGTACCGATAAAATAATTGTTGTTGGAAATAAGCAACAAATTGTTGTATAACTAATGCAATTAACAAGTTATTAACTTTTAACTGTTTTTTCTTTATTCCTTGCACAGTTTAGAGTAAAAAATATCGTGATAAACTTTTTTGTAGGAGTTAGACTTTTAATGTAACCTGCGTGGAAGCTGTGTCGCCATTGATTTCGACGTATTTATTTGAAAAACTATTGCTTTTAGCGGAAAATACTAAAGGACGTTTTCCTCTTAAAACGGTGCAAGAAATGTTGTGAAATTAATTGCGCACCGATAACATTATTGCAAACAAGTTAAAAATGAATAACCTGTTAATTGCTTTAGGTAGACAACAATTTGTTGCTTATTTTCAAGAACAAACATTTTATCGATCCGCACTGATTATTCGGCATTCCTTGTATCATTTTAAGAGGAAAACGTGCTTTGCTATTTTTCATTAGAAGCAATACTTCTGAAAATGATCACGTCGAAATCGTTTACGACACAACACCTACGCGGATTACTCTAAAAGTCTTGTCCCTACAAAAAAGTTAAAGAGGACTTTTTTACTTTTAACTATGCACGGAATAAATGAAAACAAGTTAAAACTTAATTACTTGTGAATTGCATTATTTAGACAACAATTTGTTGTCTATTTTCAACAAAAATCATTTTATCTGTGCAAAATTAGTTTTCTGCATTCCTTGCAACATTTTAAGAGGAAAACGTGCTTCGGTATTTTTTACTAGAAGTAATACTTTTGAAAATAATCACGTCGAAATCGGTTACGATTCAACACCCACGCTGATTACTCTAAAAGTTTTGTCCCTACAAAAAAGTTGAACAGGACCTTTGTCACTTGAAAATGTGCAAGAAATAAAGAAAATCAAGTTGCAAGTCAATAAATTGTTAATTGCATTAGCTAAACAGCAATTTGTTGCTTAAAAATAATCATTTGATCTGTTGAATTTTATTGAGTAGAAAAGCTCTTGTTGGGGTAAGACGTTTAAGGTAATCCTCGTGGAAGATGTGCTTCCACCGATCTTAAAGTTTATTTTCAAAATTATTGCTTTTAGCAAAACAATACTAAAGGACGTATTCGTCTGAAAACGGTGCAAAGAAGGTAGTCAAATTAATAAAGAACCGACAAAATGATAGTTGTTGAAAATGAGCAAATTCTTGACTATCTAATGTAATTAGCAAGTTATTAACTTTTTACTTGTTTGTTTCGATTCCTTGCATTTTGTTGTGTAGAAAAGGTCGTGTTTAACTTTTCCGTAGGGGCTAGATTCTTAGAGTAATCTGGGTGGGAGTTGTGTCGTCACCGATTTCATTTTGTTTATTTTAAAAACTATTGTTTGAAGTGAAAAACGCTAAAGGACGTTTTTTCTCAAAACGATGCAATTAAGGTAGTCTGAGCACATTGACTGACGTGGCATAAGTTCGAGGGAGTTTAAGAGAGAATTACGAACAGTTCTCGATAAGATAAAAATTTGAAAAAAAAATCAAGCATATGGAAGGTGCTAAAGAGATTACTTTGGACGATAATAATTTAAAAAATGTTATTAACAAATTACTAAAATAAAGAATTGTTCAACAAAATACCCGGTAACCCAATTTTTTTTGTAATGAAAGTGATCTTTTCATTTTTCTGCATACGTATAAATTTTTTCAGAATTTTGTGTGATGTTTGAAAATCGCGTTTTTTTTATGTTATAATAAAAAATCAGAGAAAATTCTGAAAAAAATTCATACGTATGCAGAAAATTAAAAGAATCATTTTTATAACAAAAACGAAATTAGTTTGCCGGATGTATTGTTGAACAATTATTTATTTCAGTGATTTGTTAATAACATTATTTAAATTATTATTGTCCAAAGTGAACTCTTTAGCACCTTCCATATCCTTGATTTTTTTTCAGATTTTTATCTCTTCGAGAACTGTTCGTAATTCGCTCTCAAACTCTCTCGAACTTATGCGACGTCAGTCAATGTGCTCAGACTACCTTCATACACTGAAATCAATCCCGCACCGGCAAAATTATTGTTGCTGAAAATTAGCAATTAATTATCGTTTAACTTATGCAATTAACATGTATTTAACTTTCAATTTGTTTATCTTAATTCCTTGCATTTTTTGCGTAGTAAAGGTCTTATTGCACTTTTTTGTAGGGGCAAGATTTCAATAGTTATCCTCGTGGAAGCTGTGTCGCCACCGATTCCGATGTGTTTATTTTTAATAGGTTTTAGCAAAAAATACTGAAGGACTTTTTGCTTTCTAAACTATGCAACGAATGCAGTGAAAGTACTTTTTTTATTTTTTTATTTATCTAGTAACATCTATTATTTTTTTTTATTCTTATTTTAAAGATTTTTATTTCCGAAAAATTGTTGCTGACTGCAAAACTGTTGCAGCATTAACAAAATTTTGGTAGCATTGATAGAATCGCAAAAAAAGCGTTCTTAACTCGTAAACCTAAAAAAAAGGTTTATTACGCGAACAGATGAGAAGGTACAGCTGGCACTATTTTTTTTAAATGACTGAAAAAAATGACTGCTTTTTTCAGGATCATTGGAAGAATGAAAAATAAAAATAGTCATTACTAGATAATAAAAAAATGAAAAATGAGCTTCAGAGAATTAATAATTATGCGAATGAATAATTAGAAATAATGCGAAAATTAGAAAAATGATTTCCAACTGTTCAGGATAATTGAAAAAAAAAAATAGTCTCCACTAGATAATTAAAAATGAAAAGATCTGCCTTCAAGATTAATTCATTTAACGCAGAGTTAGAAAGTTAGGGCTGTCGTTACTATAAAATTTGCTAGTGCATAATTCTTCAGGGTTATTATTAGTTGAAACTGTTGCTTCTATCGAAGAATGCAAAAAGATTTTTTCTCAAAAGCATGCAGGAAATGCAGTAAAATAAATGGCCACTGATAAAATGATTATTGTTGAAAATAGGCAACAACATTTATTATTTAACTAAAATTATTAAAAAGTAATTAAGTTAAAAATTGTTTATCTTAATTACTTGCATTTTTTATATTAAAAAAGGTTTTTTCAATTTGTCTTATGAGCAAGATTTTTCGAGAAATCCCCGTGCGAGTTGTGTCGCCAACCCTCGCGTCATTTTTATTATGGAAGACTTTTATCTAGACGGAAATGCCATAGGACCTTTTATTATAGTAACGATGCAAGAAATAAGTAAAGATAATCCCAAGTTGTTAATTATTAAAAACGCTTACTATTAATTATTAACTAATATTGTAATAATCTTAATCAAACTCAAAGCAGGTGATATTACCACCATACGGGTAATTTGTAATGTTGCTATGATTGCCCTTTGATACATTGGTACATCACTATTGATAAGACATCAGAAATGAACAAAACTAATTTTTAGCATTCATGCTACGCTTGAGTGTGTTCGGGATTCGTGAATCCGTAGTCGGTCGGGCCCGCCGATCCCCTCTCTTCGAAGCCTCTCCTTCCATGCCACCGTTTGCCGAGCTCGGAAGCCGAACGGGCAAGCGACGATGCTGAGAACCGTCGCTTTGACGCGCACGCGCCTGTCGGGTGTCTAGTTTCACCTGAACCTCACTGTATATCACATTCTCTGAGGCTTAGGAATAATAACGTACTAGCTATAATGGCATTATTAAGTTAGGAATTAAATGACAATATAATTTAGCTCTCAACATAGATAATAAGTAATCCTTTGGTAAAATTATTTATATCTTACACGTCTAGCCATTACCTCATTCCTGGTCTGCTGTCATGTAAATGTACATATTCACCTAAGGATGAACTTTAAAAAGTATGAAATAAAAATAAAATTAAAAATTTAAAAAAAACTCCCGACTTAAAAAAAAACTATATAAAAAAAATTTGATTTTATAAATTCAATATTCATAAAAATTAATCTGAAAAGGATAAAATAATTTCCGGTATCGTTTTAGTGAACAAATCATTTGAATAATAATAATTTATTTACTGCTGTCAATACTGTCGGGAGACGTCCCTCAAATATCGTAATCATCTATTGCCTATCAAGAGACGCGCTGGCGTCTGGACACTTATAGAAAAGAATGATTATATACAATAACGACATTTGCCAACCCAGAAGAAGACGTCTCCGGACTGTATTGACAGCAGTAAATAAATTATTATTATTCAAATGATTTGTTCACTAAAACGATACCGGAAATTATTTTATCCTTTTCAGATTAATTTTTATGAATATTGAATTTATAAAATCAAATTTTTTTTATATAGTTTTTTTTTAAGTCGGGAGTTTTTTTTAAATTTTTAATTTTATTTTTATTTACAGTGCAATGTGCAAGGTTCTACTTTTTTTAGATAACGAATGTCTATCTTTATTTCAGATCAAAGATCTACTTTTACAATTACCGATACCGTCATCAAATTATTCTTCACATTGAATTTTCGATCAATGACAACGCAAACAAAATCATTGTTTATTTTTTTAAATATTCTTGAAGCCAATTGGTTTAAAAGTTATTCCGCAGATTGTAAAGCATAGAGTCGTTCTTGCCTTCTCGTAAGTCAGAGACTTATGAGAGGAGCACATCGTAGCCCCAGGTAGTTCCGTCTTTCGTAAATCGATTTCCGGTAAGTTAGCAGCGGTTCCCGTCTCGTCAGACTCGTGCAAACTCGTGGCACTGTGCATCTATCTCCCGCGCCATTTCGCCGCAAACTCCGATTTTGCCTCGAGCGCCATAACGTTGAAATAATAAAAACAGGCTCGCGATAACGACATAGACTGCCATCGTGAAATCACGGTAGGGACCGCGGGTATATCTCTGTGCACATATGTGTGTGTTTGTGTGCTTAAATGCATTTGGAGTATCTCGCAGACTGTTTGCATGCACAGCTATGACGGGTTGCCGTGCAATCATCAGCAAGAGAAAAAACCATCCACCGTTATCCCCGTGCATTTCTATCCGGTGAAAGTAAAAAAAAAATATATATAATATAAACGGAAATAAAGGATTTTATGTTGATCACCACTTTTTTTTTAAACCTATTCCGTGACCGGATTCTTGAATTGATTATGAAGAAATCAAATAAACCGTTAAGTAATACCTCAAAAAATCATGTTTTAAACAATAAAATGTTGGGAATAATGTTTAACATCATTCAAATATGTTTTTTACCTGCCATATGCATACTAGTTTTTAATTCTCATGGCAGTTGGGAATATGTACTATGTTTACATTCTTGACACAGATGTCGTCCTATTTTCAATTATTATTATCTACGTGAATTATTCTAATTCGCTTTCAACTCTTAAATATTATACATTTATATAAAATTATAATGTGTTTCATTTTTATCCACCTCTTTTACACAAAGCCGAAAAGTCGCTACCACGCTGATCTTTTAATCGTACTGGACGTTAAAATTAACTTCCCGTAAATTCATCTCAGCTCAATCATTCCTACTTTCGTGGTACTTGCAACCATGCACTGCCTCGCACGCACTCGTTTAAGGAGGCTTCTGCGATTCACACTCGTGAGTGCTGAATTGTTTAAAGCATATATTGCTTGATAAATGTACTAGGGGATGACTGAATTATAACCGATTTTCGGGGGGGGGGGGGGGGGGGGTCAACGGCCAGTGATTTTTTAAGTGATTTTTCAGTTATTTTATCGAAAAATTACTCGAATGATACCTGAAATTCACTTGAAACTAATTCTGTAAATGGGTATAACAACATTCATTCCTGGGTCCTATCTCAGTTATATGACCTAAAAACTATTCATAAGCTACCAAAAAACAACTTCAAATTTGGTCATTAACTGGTTACAAAAGTGAAAATGATGACTTGTCATATTTAAGTGACTCTCGAGTCACTATCCAGTCAATTAACTGGGCAATAACGAAATTTTGGCGTCTAAATTATAGCGACCGGTCAGTGACTCGCGAATAATTTTAAAATGAGTGAGCAGAAGTCATTTCGGATCCGTCAGGGTTCTACGAAATATGAAGTTCACTCAACCTCACATCCGATTGTGTCAAAGTTGTTTCTGAAAATACGAGTACTGACTTTTAAGTCATCCGCAGTCACCTGATCGCCAGAGTCAACCAGGTACTAGTACGGACCCTCAGATCAGTCAGACGGTCACCCAACCAAATATTACCGAACTAATTCGCGCAAACAATGAAACAAGCAAATTCCTCGAACATATTTACAGATGGCAACAACGATACTATGTACCCTTTTCGATATAACCGAGTGCCATGAAAAATAACTGAATATGTTTTTATTTTTACTGCACCAAAGGCAATCATAGTAATCTATAAATTTCTGAGTGTATTGTACTAATTTCATTGTATATTTCATAGTACCCATATGCAAATGGACAAAAAAAGTTGTAGAATCATATGATCTGAATGGCCGACTGAGCTGGAGCACAACAACACCTTCCGGCGGGTCCCAGATTCGATACCCGCCAATGTAAAAAAATATAAACATGTTTTTTCAGTGATTAATATGTACCATCATGTAGAGAAAGACGTAATATCCAATTAAAATTAAGGATTACTCGATTGAATAAGCACAAATTAATATTTTTCAATTCAGTTCTTTTATTTTAGTATGGGTCAACACGACGCATTTTTAATTTAATATGCCCTTCGAACGAAGCATAAAGTTTCGTTGCGGCAATTTCAAGTGATCTTATCATGTGTAAAGATTAATTCGCCCAAACGTATATTTAAATAAATTTAATAAAAATATTAGTATAGTTAAACCAACCGCTTCAATAGTTCCAATCGATCGATTAGAGATTGATGCAGGAGTGTTTATGGTTTGAGAGAAAACAATGTTATAGTTACAATGAATGCGCCGTAGTTGTGGCCCTTAGCACATCGAACAACCGTGAAAACATCCGTAAAAACGTGCCATGTATAAGTACAAGCTATCGTAAGACGCCGTTCACCCGTGTATCGACGTGGGTCGTTTTTACTGTCGTTCATACCGTAGCGTACAACATACGCTAGGATACAAAAAAATTTCCAGCAGGAAGGTGATTATGCCCACGATTACTAAAAGAAATCATGGCACGACGAATTTCAGGACCGTGAATTCTAACTGTGACTTGGACTGCTACCAAACCCGATTGGGCCTGGGTTTGCACAACCCAGGGACCAACCGGTCGCTGCTTTTGGTACCAGTTGGTATTCCGGTTAGCGGAACCTTGCACAACCCTAAGATCAACTGGGTAATGCTTCTTGCGACTGTTGGAATTCTGGTTGGACTTGTGTCTGAACAATCCGCGGACCAATCTATTCTCAAGCTGCGACCTTTTGAAAGCTCAGTTGGTTTTTCGGTCCGATTGACAAGAATTATCGATTGGTTTTGTGGCTCATTCCGACCGGGTTGGAAATACGGGTTTTTTTGGGTTGTCCGATCTGCTAGGGATATACCACATGAAATATTTAAATCAACGAAAGCCCGGCAACCATTAGGTGAGTTTGACCCAACCTCCTCGTCCAATTCGGGGTATATAACCTCAATTTGGCTATGCACAACAATTTTTTTATTTTCGGTGTAGGGAAAGTAGCGAGATTAGGCCGCGTCGGATTTATTATTGTAGAGTAGAAGAGATCCCAACGACAATCAGTAGCGTTGCGGTGACGCACAGCAATGGCAGACGGAGGTTGACCCACGTGGTGCACCATTTACGAATTATTGACCTCCGTCAAGTCAGCAGAGAAAAGTCTCCAAAATGGATTTACGATATATCAAAATTAAGTGCTCATTAGGTGCTAATTATGTGCCAAAATGATAATTTTTGTGCTCTTTTAATTTTTTCAAAAATCGAATTCGAAAATTCCTCTGCTAGCTTGACGTCAAACTAGCAGAATTCGTTTAGGTTTACAAAATCGACCTGTTTCGTTATCTAAGAATTAAGTGCTTTTTATGTGCTTTCGAACCATATATTATACAACCCCAAATTATGAGCGGAAATATATATATATATTTTTTTGGTTTTTTCAAATTCTATTACCAGAAAAAAAACCCCAAAATGGATTCACGATGAACTAAAATTAAGTGCTCATTAAGTGCTAATTGCTTGCCAAATTTATAATTCTCGTGCTATTTTACTTTTTTCAACAATCGAATTAAAAAAATCCTCTCCTAGCTTGACGTCAAATTATTTACGTCAAATTTACGTCAAACCGTAATAATGGGATTAGATTTCTATTAAGTGCTTTTTATGTGCTCTCCGAATATCTAAGAAAAAATCGCCTACATCAAGTATTTTTCGAAATACCACCCCTAACAAACTCAAGACACTAATAAAGCAACGTGGTCTATTTTTCGATATCATAGAATTAAAATACACAGGAATTATGTGCTTTTTATGTGCTCTCCGAATATAAATAAAATCCCCCACATCGAGTATTTTTCGAAATACCACCCCCTAACAAACTCAAGACAATCTGAAAAACCAAATTGGTCTATTTTTTCGATCCTCTCTTAAAAATGAGATGGCACATCGAAAGTCGAAATACTGAAGCCACCTTTCACGGCTTCCGATTAGTCAGTGATGGCTGATCGGAGTGAACTTCAGTCTGTCAATCGTATGGGCAGGTCATGGCGGCAATATTAAATCGCAGTTCGTATAGTGAATTATGAATAAAATTAAAAGGCTATAATAATACCTTACGAGACTAGTATCATAGAATTAAAATACGTAGGAATTATGTCCTTTTTATGTGCTCTCCGAATATCCAATGACAAAATCCCCTACATCAAGTATTTTTCGAAATACCACCCCGAACAAACTCGACACACCCTGAAAATCCAACTTAGTCTATTTTTCGATATCATAGAATTAAAATATAAAGGAATTATGTGCTTTTTATGTGCTCTTCGAATATCCAAAAAAAATCCCCCACGTCGAGTATTTTTCGAAATACCACCCCTAAAAAACTCGAAACACCCTGAAAAACCAACGTGGTCTATTTTTTCAATATCATAGAATTAAAATACGCAGGAATTATGTGATTTTTATGTGCTCTTCGAATATCCAAAAAAAATTCCCCACATCGAGTATTTTTTCGAAATACCACCCCTAGCAACCTCGAAACACCCTGAAAAACCAACGTGGTCTATTTTTTCGATATCATAGAATTAAAATACATAGGAATTATGTCCTTTCTATGTGCTCTCCGAATATCCAATGACAAAATCCCCTACATCAAGTATTTTTCGAAATACCACCCCGAATAAACTCGAGACACCCTGAAAATCCAACTTAGTATATTTTTCGATATTATAGAATTAAAATATATAGGAATTATGTGCTCTTTATGTGCTAATTTCATCCAAAAATGAAATTTTTTTTTTTGGAAAATTGATTTCAAAAATACTCTGCTAGCTTTATATAAAGCTAGCAGCGACACTAAACTATATTTATGTCAAACCGTAAAGAAGTTACATGGGAATTATGTGCTCTCCGAATGTTGAAGAAAAAAATCCCCTATATCAAGCGTTTTTGGAAATACCACCCCTAACAAACTTGAGACACTCTAAAAAACCAACCTGATCTATTTTTTCGATATCATAGAATTAAAATACACAGGAATTATGTGCTTTTTATGTGCTGTCAGAATATCAATGAAAAATCGCCTACATCGAGTATTTTTCGAAATACCACCCCTAACAAACTCAAGACACCCTGAAAAACCAACGGGGTCTATTTTTTCGATATCACAGAATTAAAATACAAAGGAATTATGTGCTTTTTATGTGCTCTCCGAATATCCAAAAAAAAAATCCCCCACATCGAGTATTTTTCAAAATACCACCCCTAACAAACTCGAAACACCCTGAAAAACCAACGGGGTCTATTTTTTCGGTATCATAGAATTAAAATACATAGGAATTATGTGCTTTTTATGTGCTCTCCGAATATCCAAAAAAAATCCCCCACATCGAGTATTTTTTCAAAATACCACCCCTAACAAACTCGAAACACCCTGAAAAACCAACGGGGTCTATTTTTTCGGTATCATAGAATTAAAATACACAGGAATTATGTGCTTTTTATGTGCTCTCCGAATATCCAAAAAAAAAATCCCCCACATCGAGTATTTTTCAAAATACCACCCCTAACAAACTCGAAACACCCTGAAAAACCAAAGGGGTCTATTTTTTCGGTATCATAGAATTAAAATACACAGGAATTATGTGCTTTTTATGTGCTCTCCGAATATAAAAAAAAAATCCCCCACATCGAGTATTTTTCGAAATATCAACCCTAACAAACTCAAGACACCCTGAAAAACCAACTTGGTCTTTTTTTTCGATATCATGGAATTAAAATACACAGGAATTATGTGCTTTTTATGTGCTCCTCAAATAAAAAAGATATCCTCCACATCGAGTATTTTTTGAAATACCACCCCTAACAAACTCGAGACACCCTGAAAAACCAAGGTGGTCTATTTTTTCGATAGCGTAGAATTAAATAGAAAAAAAATGCTCTGCTAGCTTTATAAAAAGCTAGCAGAGCATTTTTTTAATCGATTTTCCAACAAAAAAAATAGCACAACATGTTTTAATTTTGGATGAAATTAGCACATAATTCCTGTACATTTTAATTCTAGGATATCGAAAAAATAGACCACGTCGGTTTTTCAGGGTGTTTCGAGTTTGTTAGGGGTGGTATTTCGAAAAATACTCGATGTGGGGGATTTTTTTTGGATATTCGAAGAGCACATAAAAAGCGCATAATTCCTGCGTATTTTAATTCTATGATATCGAAAAAATAGACCAAGTTGGTTTTTCAGGGTGTTTTGATTTTATTAGGGGTGGTATTTCGAAAAATACTCGATGTGGGGAATTTTTTTTGGATCTTCGGAGAGCACATAAAAAGCACATAATTCCTGTGTATTTTAATTCTATGATATCGAAAAAATAGACCACGTTGGTTTTTCTGGGTGTTTCGAGTTTGTTAGGGGGGGTATTTCGAAAAATACTCGATGTAGGCGATTTTTTCTTAGATATTCGGAGAGCACATAAAAAGCACTTAATTCCTATCTAATCCCATCATTACGGTTTGACGTAAATGTGACGTAAATAATTTGACGTCAAGCTAGGTGAGGAATTTTTTAATTCGATTATTGAAGAAAGTAAAATAGCACGAGAATTATAAATTTGTGGCAAGCAATTAGCACTTAATGAGCACTAAATTTTAGTTCATCGTGAATCCATTTTGGAGCTTTTTTTCTGGTAATAGAGTTTGAAAAAAAATAAAAGAAAAGAAAAAATGTATATATATATATTTCCGCTCACAATTTGAGGTTAAATAATATATGGTTTGAAAGCATATAAAAAGCACTTAATTCCTGGGTAACGAAACAGGTTGATTTTGTAAACCTAAAGGAGTTCTGCTGGCTTGATGTCAAGCTAGCAGAGGAATCTTCGAATTCGATTTTCGGTAAAAATTAAAAGAGCACAAGAATCATAAACTTGGCAAGCAATTAGCACTTAATGAGCACTTAATTTTAGTTCATCGTGAATCCATTTTGGGGTTTTTTTTCTGGTAATAGAATTTGAAAAAACCAAAAAAATATACAGTGAGGTTCAGGTGAAACTAGACACCCGACAGGCGCGTGCGCGTCAAAGCGACGGTTCTCAGCCGCGTCGCTTGCCCGTTCGGCTTCCGGGCTCGGCAAACGGTGGCATGGAAGGAGCGGCTTCGAAGAGAGGGGATCGGCGGGCCCGACCGACTACGAATTCACGAAGCCCGAACACACTCAAGCGTAGCATGAATGCTAAAAATTAGTTTTGTTCATTTCTGATGTCTTATCAATAGTGATGTACCAATGTGTCAAAGGGCAATCATAGCAACAATACAAATTACCCGTATGGTGGTAATATCACCTGCTTTGAGTTTGATTAAGATTATTACAATATTAGTTAATAATTAATTATAAGCGTTTTTAATAATTAACAACTTGGGATTATCTTTACTTATTTGTTGCATCGTTACTATAATAAAAGGTCCTATGGCATTTCCGTCTAGTTAAAAGTCTTCCATAATAAAAATGACGCGAGGGTTGGCGACACAACTCGCACGGGGATTTCTCGAAAAATCTTGCTCATAAGACAAATTGAAAAAACCTTTTTTAATATAAAAAATGCAATTAATTAAGATAAACAATTTTTAACTTAATTACTTTTTAATAAGTTTAGTTAAATAATAAATGTTGTTGCCTATTTTCAACAATAATCATTTTATCAGTGGCCATTTATTTTACTGCATTTCCTGCATGGTTTTGAGAAAAAATCTTTTTGCATTCTTCGATAGAAGCAACAGTTTCAACTAATAATAACCCTGAAGAATTATGCACTAGCAAATTTTATAGTCACGACAGCCCTAACTTTCTAACTCTGCGTTAAATGAATTAATCTTGAAGGCAGGCAATCTATTCATTTTTAATTATCTAGTGGAGACTATTTTTTTTTGTTCAATGATCCTGAACAGTTGGAAATCATTTTTCTAATTTTCGCATTATTTCTAATTATTCATTCGCATAATTATTAATTCTCTGAAGCTCATTTTTCATTTTTTATTATCTAGTAATGACTATTTTTATTTTTCATTCTTCCAATGATCCTGAAAAAAGCAGTCATTTTTTGCAGTCATTTAAAAAAAATAGTGCCAGCTGTACCTTCTCATCTGTTCGCGTAATAAACCTTTTTTTTAGGTTTACGAGTTAAGAACGCTTTTTTTGCGATTCTATCAATGCTACCAAAATTTTGTTATTGCTGCAAAAGTTTTGCAGTCAGCAACAATTTTTCGGAAATAAAAATCTTTAAAATAAGAATAAAAAAAAATAATAAATGTTACTAGATAAATAAAAAAATAAAAAAAGTACTTTCACTGCATTCGTTGCATAGTTTACAGAGCAAAAAGTCCTTCAGTATTTTTTGCTAAAACCTATTAAAAATAAACACATCGGAATCGGTGGCGACACAGCTTCCACGAGGATAACTATTAAAATCTTGCCCCTACAAAAAAGTGCAACAAGACCTTTACTACTCAAAAAATGCAAGGAATTAAGATAAACAAGTTGAAAGTTAAATACATGTTAATTGCATAAGTTAAACGATAATTAATTGCTAATTTTCAGCAACAATAATTTTGCCGGTGCGGGATTGATTTCAGTATATGAAGGTAGTCTGAGCACATTGACTGACGTCGCATAAGTTCGAGAGAGTTTGAGAGCGAATTACGAACAGTTCTCGAAAAGATAAAAATCTGAAAAAAAATCAAGGATATGGAAGGTGCTAAAGAGTTCACTTTGGACAATAATAATTTAAATAATGTTATTAACAAATCACTGAAATAAATAATTGTTCAACAATACATCCGGCAAACTAATTTCGTTTTTGTTATAAAAATGATTCTTTTAATTTTCTGCATACGTATGCATTTTTTTCAGAATTTTCTCTGATTTTTTACTTTAACATATAAAAAACGCGATTTTCAAACATCACACAAAATTCTGAAAAAATTTATACGTATGCAGAAAAATGAAAAGATCACTTTCATTACAAAAAAAATTGGGATACCGGGTATTTTGTTGAACAATTCATTATTATAGTAATTTGTTAATAACATTTTTTAAATTATTATCGTCCAAAGTAATCTCTTTAGCACCTTCCATATGCTTGATTTTTTTTCAAATTTTTATCTTATCGAGAACTGTTCGTAATTCTCTCTTAAACTCCCTCGAACTTATGCGACGTCAGTCAATGTGCTCAGACTACCTTAATTGCATCGTTTTGAGAAAAAACGTCCTTTAGCGTTTTTCACTTCAAACAATAGTTTTTAAAATAAACACAATGAAATCGGTGACGACACAACTCCCACGCAGATTACTCTAAGAGTCTAGCCCCTACGAAAAAGTTAAACACGACCTTTTCTACACAACAAAATGCAAGGAATCGAAACAAACAAGTAAAAAGTTAATAACTTGCTAATTACATTAGATAATCAAGAATTTGTTGCTCATTTTCAACAACTATCATTTTGGTGGTTCTTTATTAATTTGACTACCTTCTTTGCAACGTTTTCAGACGAATACGTCCTTTAGCATTGTTTTGCTGAAAGCAATAATTTTGAAAATAAACTTTAAGATCGATGGAAGCCCATCTTCCGCGAGGTTTACCTTAAACGTCTTAGCCCAACAAGAGCTTTTCTACTCAATAAAATTCAACAGATCAAATGATTATTTTTAAGCAACAAATTGTTGTTTAGCTAATGCAATTAACAATTTATTGACTTGTAACTTGATTTTCTTTATTTCTTGCACATTTTGAAGTGACAAAGGTCCTGTTCAACTTTTTTGTAGGGACAAGCCTTTTAGAGTAATCAGCGTGGGTGTTGAATCGTAACCGATTTCGAAGTGATTATTTTCAAAAGTATAACTTCTAGTAAAAAATACCGAAGCACGTTTTTCTCTTAAAATATTGCAAGGAATGCAGAAAACTAATTTTGCACAGATAAAATGATTTTTGTTGAAAATAGACAACAAATTGTTGTCTAAATAATGCAATTAACAAGTAATTAAGTTTTAACTTGTTTTTCTTTATTCCTTGCATAGTTAAAAGTAAAAAAAAGTCCTCTTTAACGTTTTTGTAGGGACAAGACTTTTAGAGTAATCTGCGTAGGTGTTGTGTCGCAACCGATTTCGTCGTGATCATTTTCAGAAGTATTGCTTCTAGTGAAAAATAGCAAAGCACGTTTTCCTCTTAAAATGATACAAGGAATGCCGAATAATCAGTTGCGGATCGATAAAATGTTTGTTCTTGAAAATAAGCAACAAATTGGTGTCTACCTACACTCAGAGAAATCGTAGTAGTACAGTCAACTATAAAGTGACAACTATTAAGTTTTAGCCCATCCAACTATTTTCATAATTACGATAGCTGTGAAAATAGTTATGGCAACTATTTGGTAGTTATAGCAACTATTTGATAGTTGTGGCAACTATTAAAAAATTCCTTGTATGAACTAAAAATGAATAGTTGTCACTTTATAGTTACAAATACCACAATTTTCTCTCAGTGTAAAGCAATTAACAGATTATTCATTTTTAACTTGTTTGCAATAATGTTATCGGTGCGCAATTAATTTCACAACATTTCTTGCACCATTTTAAGAGGAAAACGTCCTTTAGTATTTTCCGCTAGAAGCAATAGTTTT
Organism: Ephialtes manifestator; assembly: GCA_963970395.1. Taxonomy (NCBI): domain Eukaryota; kingdom Metazoa; phylum Arthropoda; class Insecta; order Hymenoptera; family Ichneumonidae; genus Ephialtes; species Ephialtes manifestator. The sequence goes on along the minus strand of OZ019969.1, from coordinate 14,310,993 downwards.
TAAAATAAATACGTCGAAATCAATGGCGACACAGCTTCCACGCAGGTTACATTAAAAGTCTAACTCCTACAAAAAAGTTTATCACGACATTTTTTACTCTAAACTGTGCAAGGAATAAAGAAAAAACAGTTAAAAGTTAATAACTTGTTAATTGCATTAGTTATACAACAATTTGTTGCTTATTTCCAACAACAATTATTTTATCGGTACGCAATTGATTTTACTGCATTCGTTGCACAATTTCAGGAGAAAAATGTCCTTTAGTATTTTTCACTAGAAGTAATACTTTTGAAAATAATCACGTTGAAATCGGTTGCGACTCAACACCCACGCAGATAACTCTAAAAGTCTTATCCCTACAAAAAAGTTTAACAGGACCTTTTTCACTTTAAGCTATGCAAGGAATAAATAAATATAAGTTAAAAGTTAATAACTTGTTAATTGCTTTAGTTAGACAACAATTTGTTGCTTATTTTCAACAACAATCATTTTATCGGTACGCAATTAATTTTACTGCATTCCTTGCACAATATTAAGAGGAAAACGTCTTTTGGTATTTTTCACTAGAAGCAATACTTTCTAAAATAATCACGTCGAAATCCGTTGCGACTCAACACCCACGCAGATAACTCTAAAAGTCTTATCCCTACTCAAAAGGTTAACAGGACCTTTTTCACTTTAAACTATGCAAGGAATAAATAAATATAAGTTAAAAGTTAATAACTTGTTAATTGCATTAGTTAGACAACAATTTGTTGCTTATTTTCAACAACAATCATTTTATGGGTACGCAATTGATTTTACTGCATTCCTTGCACAATATTAAGAGGAAAACGTCTTTTGGTATTTTTCACTAGAAGCAATACTTTCTAAAATAATCACGTCGAAATCCGTTGCGACTCAACACCCACGCAGATAACTCTAAAAGTCTTATCCCTACTCAAAAGTTTAACAGGACCTTTTTCACTTTAAACTATGCAAGGAATAAATAAATATAAGTTAAAAGTTAATAAGTTGTTAATTGCATTAGTTAGACAACAATTTGTTGCTTATTTTCAACAACAATCATTTTATCGGTACGCAATTGATTTTACTGCATTCCTTGCACAATATTAAGAGGAAAACGTCTTTTGGTATTTTTCACTAGAAGCAATACTTTCGAAAATAATCACGTCGAAATCCGTTGCGACTCAACACCCACGCAGATAACTCTAAAAGTCTTATCCCTACAAAAAAGTTTAACAGGACCTTTTTCACTTTAAGCTATGCAAGGAATAAATAAATATAAGTTAAAAGTTAATAATTTGTTAATTGCTTTAGTTAGACAACAATTTGTTGCTTATTTTCAACAACAATCATTTTATCGGTACGCAATTGATTTTACTATATTCCTTGCACAATATTAAGAGGAAAACGTCTTTTGGTATTTTTCACTAGAAGCAATACTTTCGAAAATACTCACGTCGAAATCCGTTGCGACTCAACACCCACGCAGATAACTCTAAAAGTCTTATCCCTACTCAAAAGTTTAACAGGACCTTTTTCACTTTAAACTATGCAAGGAATAAATAAATGTAAGTTAAAAGTTAATTACTTGTTAATTGCATTAGTTAGACAACAATTTGTTGCTTATTTTCAACAACAATCATTTTATCGGTACGCAATTGATTTTACTGCATTCCTTGCACAATATTAAGAGGAAAACGTCTTTTGGTATTTTTCACTAGAAGCAATACTTTCTAAAATAATCACGTCGAAATCCGTTGCGACTCAACACCCACGCAGATAACTCTAAAAGTCTTATCCCAACTCAAAAGGTTAACAAGACCTTTTTCACTTTAAACTATGCAAGGAATAAATAAATATAAGTTAAAAGTTAATAACTTGTTAATTGCATTAGTTAGACAACAATTTGTTGCTTATTTTCAACAACAATCATTTTATCGGTACGCAATTGATTTTACTGCATTCCTTGCACAATATTAAGAGGAAAACGTCTTTTGGTATTTTTCACTAGAAGCAATACTTTCTAAAATAATCACGTCGAAATCCGTTGCGACTCAACACCCACGCAGATAACTCTAAAAGTCTTATCCCTACTCAACAGGTTAACAGGACCTTTTTCACTTTAAACTATGCAAGGAATAAATAAATATAAGTTAAAAGTTAATAACTTGTTAATTGCATTAGTTAGACAACAATTTGTTGCTTATTTTTAACAACAATCATTTTATCGGTACGCAATTGATTTTACTGCATTCCTTGCACAATATTAAGAGGAAAACGTCTTTTGGTATTTTTCACTAGAAGCAATACTTTCGAAAATAATGACGTCGAAATCCGTTGCGACCCAACACCCACGCAGATAACTCTAAAAGTCTTATCCCTACAAAAAAGTTTAACAGGACCTTTTTCACTATAAACTATGCAAGGGATAAGTAAATATAAGTTAAAAGTTAATAACTTGTTGATTGCATTAGTTAGATAATAATTATCGGCTTCTTTCGTATGCCTTCTTCAGGCTTTTACGTTTCCCCTCTCCACTTTTCCCCGTTCCTTCATAGAGAACCCTCTAGAGTGTTGTCCGCAGCCACTCATCCTAATGCACTACTGTATCGCATTTGCACGAGAGCACAGGGAAACTGCGGAAAACCTGGCCGATGCAGTTGGCTTTATTTTTACTGAATTTCTACTGTATGAGAATACATTGGAAACTCAGAAAAACTGCCTCCCGCTCCCCATCCAAGTTATGACCGCAAATAATGCTGCTTAACTCTGGCGACCGCCGAAGCCACACACTGACCGCACGTCCACTGCTGTCGGTTAGTTAGATAATAATTTGTTGCTTATTTTCAGCAACAATTATTTTATCTGTCCGCAATTGATTTTACTACATTCCTTGCATAGTTTAGAGTAAAAAAAAGTCGTAATCAACTTATTTGTAGGAGCAAGACTTTTAGAGTAATCTGCGTGGGTGTTGTGTCGCAACCGATTTCGAAATTATTATTTCCAAAATTATTGCTCCTAGTGAAAAATACCAAAAGACGTTTTCCTCTTAAATGGTGCAAGGAAAGCAGAAAAATCAATTGCGTACCGATAAAATAATTGTTGTTGAAAATAAGCAACAAATTGTTGTCTAACTATTGCAATTAACAAGTTATTAACTCTCAACTTATATTTATTTATTCCTTGCATAGTTTAAAGTGAAAAAGGTCCTGTTAAACTTTTTAGTAGGGATAAGACTTTTAGAGTTATCTGCGTGGGTGTTAAGTCGCAACTGATTTCGACGTGATTATTTTCGAAAGTATTGCTTTTAGTGAAAAATACCAAAAGACATTTTCCTCTTAATATTGTGCAAGGAATGCACTAAAATCAATTGCGTATCCATAAAATGATTGTTGTTAAAAATAAGCAACAAATTGTTGTCTAACTAATGCAATTAACAAGTTATTAACTTTTAACTTATATTTATTTATTCCTTGCATAGTTTAAAGTGAAAAAGGTCCTGTTAAACTTTTTAGTAGGGATAAGACTTTTAGAGTTATCTGCGTGGGTGTTGAGTCGCAACGGATTTCGACGTGATTATTTTAGAAAGTATTGCTTCTAGTGAAAAATACCAAAAGACATTTTCCTCTTAATATTGTGCAAAGAATGCACTAAAATCAATTGCGTACCGATAAAATGATTGTTGTTGAAAATAAGCAACAAATTGTTGTCTAACTAATGCAATTAACAAGTTATTAACTTTTAACTTATATTTATTTATTCCTTGCATAGTTTAAAGTGAAAAAGGTCCTGTTAAACTTTTTAGTAGGGATAAGACTTTTAGAGTTATCTGCGTGGGTGTTGAGTCGCAACTGATTTCGACGTGATTATTTTCGAAAGTATTGCTTCTAGTGAAAAATACCAAAAGACGTTTTCCTCTTAATATTGTGCAAGGAATGCAGTAAAATCAATTGCGTACCCATAAAATGATTGTTGTTGAAAATAAGCAACAAATTGTTGTCTAACTAATGCATTTAACAAGTTATTAACTTTTAACTTATATTTATTTATTCCTTGCATAGTTTAAAGTGAAAAAGGTCCTGTTAAACTTTTTTGTAGGGATAAGACTTTTAGAGTTATCTGCGTGGGTGTTAAGTCGCAACGGATTTCGACGTGATTATTTTCGAAAGTATTGCTTCTAGCGAAAAATACCAAAAGACGTTTTCCTCTTAATATTGTGCAAGGAATGCACTAAAATAAATTGTGTACCGATAAAATGATTAGTGTTGAAAATAAGCAACAAATTGTTGTATATCTAATGCAATTAACAAGTTATTAACTTTTGACTGATTTTTCTTTATTCCTTGCATAGTTTAGAGTAAAAAATGTCGTGATAAACTTTTTTGTAGGAGTTAGACTTTTAATGTAACCTGCGTGGAAGCTGTGTCGCGATTGATTTCGACGTATTTATTTTAAAAACTATTGCTTCTAGTGGAAAATACTAAAGGACGTTTTCCTTGTAAAACGGTGCAAGGAATGCAGTGAAATTAATTGCGCACCGATAAAATGACTACAATCAAGTTAAAAGTTAATAACGTGTTAATTGCATTTGTTAGACAACAATTTTCTGCTTATTTTTAAGAACAATCATTTCATCGATCCACAACTGATTTTACTGCATTCCTTTTCCATGTTTTAGTGGAAAACGTCGTAAGGTATTTTCCACTAGAAGCAATAGTTTTGAAAATAATTACGTCGAAATTCATGGCAACACAGCTTCTACGTCATGACGTTATTTTTTACTCTAAAGTATGCAATGAATAAAGATAAACAAATTAAAAGTTAATGCTTATTTTCAACAACAATAAATTTATCGGTCTGCAATTGATTCCCCTGTATTCCTTGCATCGTTCTGGGAGGAAAACGTCCCTTGGTTCTTTTCGCTGGAAGTACTACTATTGAAAATAATTACGTTGAAATTCAAGGCAAAGTCTTACTCCTACAAAAAAGTTAAACAAGATCTTTTTTACTGCAAAAATAGTAATGAATCGATGCAAACTAGTTGAAAGTTAATTATCGTTAATTGCATTAATAAGGCAAGAATTTTTTGCTTATTTTTAACAACAATTATATTATCGGTGTGAAATTGATTTCACTCTATTCCTTTCACCGTTTTAAGAAGAAAATGCACTTTGGTATTTTCCGCTATACCCAATAGTTTTAGAATAACATGCGTTGAAATCGGTGGTGCCTCAGCCGTCAAGCAGATTACTCTAGAAGTCTTGGTTTTAGAAAACAGTTGATTACGACCTTTCTTAGTCTGAACTATGCAAGGCCTAATAAAAACAATTAAAAAGCTAGTAACTTGTTAATTGCATTAATTAGACAAAAATTTGTTGCTTATTTTTAACAGCAATCATTTTACCGGTGTGCAATTTATTTCACTCCATTCTTTGCACGGTTTTAAGAGAAAAACATTGTTTGGTATTTTTCGATAGAAGCAATACTATTAAAAGTAAAATTGTCGAAATCGCAGATTACTTTTAAAGTCTTACTCGTATAAAAAAGATGATTAAGGTCTTTTTTACTTTAAACGAAGCATGGAATAGAGACAAACAAGTTAAAAGCTTATTATTTGTTAATTGCATTAGTTGGACAACAATTCGTCGGTTATTTAAAAAAAACATTTTATTCGTCCACAATTCATTTTATTGCATTCCTTGCACCGTTTTAAGAGGAAAACTTTATTTGATATTTTTCCCTAGAAGCAATAGATTGGAAAAAGTACGTCGAAATCATTTTCGATAGTTTCCACGCAGATTACTTTAAAAGTCTTGCTTCTACAAAAAAGTTGATCTCGACCTTTCTTACTGTGAACTATGCCAGGAAAAAAGAAAAGTAAGTCAAACGTTAATAACTTGTTACTTGCGTTAATTAGACAACAATTCGTTTCTTATTTTTAACAACTATAACTTTATCGGTGTGTAATTGATTGTAATGCATTACTTCCATCGTTTTGAGAGGAAAATATCATTATGTTTTTTCGCTAGAAGCAATAGTTTTAAAATAAAACACGTTGAAATCGATGGTAATACTGCTTTTCTATTAAAAAAAAAACACCCGAAAAAATGACTGTTTTTAAGCGACGAATTATTTTGTAACTAATGCAATTAACAAGTTATTGACTTTCTACTTTTTTTTGTGATTCCTTGCATTGTTTACAGTAGAAAATGTGTTGTTGAACTTTGTTGTAGGTGCAAAACTTTTGAAGTAATCCTCGTGGAAGCGGTGTCGTCTCCGATTTGAACGTATTTATTTTCAAAACTGTTGCTTCTAGCGAAAAATACTATAGGGCGTTTTTCTCTAAACACGATGCTAGGAATGAAGTGAAATCGATGGCGCACTGACAAAACTATTGTTGTTTAACTAATCCAATTAATAAGTTGTTTTGTTTTATCTCGTTTATTTCGTTTCTTTGTATTCTCATTCGTAAAAGACCCCTTTAGCATTCTTGTTGAAGAAAAGCTTAAAAAAAATCGTGCAGTACTTGCACCGCCACTACGTCGACTTGTTTATTAATGAAAGGTTTGTGCCTAGCCAAGTATAACAGAGGACTTTTATCACGCAGAATGCTGTATTTTTGTCTCACGCACGAAGTAAGTACAAAACTAAATTTTGTGCAAGTGTAGAGCCAGCAGTTGTAATGCGACCAGTTTCAATTGATGACATTTTACAGAAGTACTAAAAGAAAGGAGGCTTACCAGACATTCCGGGGCAAGATAGCAGTCCCCAGAAATTTGGTACCGCTAAAATCAGGGCTGCATAGTATACCCAAAAAATATCTAATATTTTCGGTCGTCGAATAAATCTCGGAGCGTTTGAATACTGGTGGAATTAAATAAAAAATGAAAAGCAAGAGAGGAGTTTTCATTTTTTTTTTGCGTGAACGCATAATTTTTCTGCGATAAATAATATGACTAATGTCGACGATGTTAATATTAATTTTTATGGAATATTTTTCTATTGTTTTTTCCTGTATTTTTGCAAAAAGGATCTTGCGGTTCACAAATAAATAATAATAATAAAATTGTAGTTGGATCGTAGACGAACATAAGGACTGTGACGTGGCAATTTTAGCCGCGTCTCAAAAACTAAACACGTCGAATTTTACTCGTCTCGGGCGTCCTCGCTCGACACCCGAACACCAGGCGACTCCATAGGGCTCGTTGTAGGTTTTTAAAAATATTCCTAATTCCCTATTTTTTTTTAAATATATATTTTTTATGAGCATCGGATACAACTACGACGTATAGGAACCAGTAAGGAAGGCCGCAGGATGCCAAGCCGTCCGGCGGTACCGAAAAGGACAGAAGTACGTTTCAAGAGGAGAGAGAGAGAGAGCGCCGATCAGCTGTGTAGCCGCTAGACTCTTCGCTACGTCCAAGAACGCTCGAGTTGGGAACTACAGCTGAGCGTATCATATCTGGGAGACTCTATACTCCGGCCGGTAGCTCGAGTACCCCTCGCTCGCGCGCTATAGATTACCGAGGCACTGGCAGCCTCGATCTGAGCGCATGGGAAAAATATTCCCGATGTATAGGACCGCGATTATTACTGGCAAAGGAAGGGAATCGATTTATTGTATTTTCTCGTTACGACATGTCGTCCGTTAGACGTCTTGTTTGGCCCCGTACGAGAGAATATAATTGCGCTGGGAACCCGAAATTTGCATTCGCGCGGTACCGATAGACTACGAGGCAACGTCCCGAAGCCCTTCGATTCGTCGAGTCAAAATTCGAAGATTCGGCAACTAGACGAGAGGGTGGGGAAGAGAGAGACAGGAGAGCGCGAAGAAAACGTCGCTCGAGGACTTTCGTGTGGCGAGTGCTCGAGTGAGGACGTAACGGCGGCAGACGAGTTCGTGGCTACTGCGGTACCGACACAAGTGGGTGAGATTTTCGCATCGCGTATTCAATCGGAGTGTTCAATTTTTAGAATCAGTAGTTCGATAAATTTTAGGGTCGAGATAAGCGTTATTTCGGGTTAGGGATCTGTCTGGAAAATATAATAGTTTCCCGTGGTCGCCTCGGTGTTGTAGCCCGCGATCGTCCATTGTGCGTTATAGTGTGTGTTGGTTGCATGGTAGACTCGAGGATCTCGGCGCGTTTATTTGAGAGTGGGTGGTTTTCTTTTGTAGTGTGTGTGTGCGGTAATTTTGGTAGGAATAGATTGAGCCAAATTAGGAGTGAGAGATTGGGAAAGGGCGGAAAGAGATCCGAGGGTCGCGAGTTTCCGTTGGTCGGGGAGCGAACCTGCGTCCTTGGGGTGACATTGGAGTACCGTTTCCTCCTCCGACGTTGACTCGTTTGCGTGGGCTAGTGTGTGAGTAGCGAGGATCGTGTTTTATTTCGTTTTTTTTATTGTCAATCGTCATAGGATAAATTCAAAGCGGTGAACTGAGTAGCCGTGGAGAATTTTAGTAGGGAAAAGGGTGACGAGGAGTGAAATTGTGTGTGATAGATAGTCGAGAACAGCGAGTGTATTATTTTAGGAATAAAGTGTGAGCGCTGTGTCTCATTTTGGGAAACGTAAGATTGGAGTCATTTTTATTTTTGAGCAGGGCGTGATTTTTACGGACCGCCCCTCTACCGTTCCCCAAGGCTGCTTGTCTAGCCGTGGCAACCGCTTTCCTATAAATTGCATCTTTTCCGATCGGGTCACGCGTCAGTGCGTGAATGGCGCCCAGGGTTTTAAACCTTATTTTCAACTGGTCGAGGGAAAGGATTATGTGTGAGGTCAGCGGCGTCCAAGGAAAATACTTTCACAAATTGGCGCCCAACGTGGGCGCCAATTTGTGAAAATTTTTTTTTTTTTTTTTTTTTTTTTTTTTTAAAAACTACCCCTCCCCTCAGAAAAAGGCCGCCCTCGGCCGTGAGACCTTCGCATTGCTCATAATTACACCAAAAAAAATCTGACTGCAATTCTCGGTCTCGATGAGCGCGCTTTCTGCAGGGAACTCCATAGTCTCTTTTTGTCGTTTCACTGGATACCACCACCTTCTCCTTTAATCTTCCAATCCCAGACAATAACATCACCACAATTTCCCAATCACGACGAGAATTTCTTTCTGGGGCGAGGGTAATAAACAACAAGAGACTCCATAATAGGAGAATATCAAATGAGCCTTTATTATTTAGGATTTTCAGCCTTGGTCTTCAGTCTTAAGGGTAACACAAAAAAAAAAATACTGTGGCATCGACCAAACAGCAAATCGTAAGGCTCTTCTTCGTGACACCTCCACTTGATAAACTTAAGTATTGAGAATAAAAAAAAACGTAATCAAAATAATCAAGAGAAATAAAGAAAAAACATTTTAACCAAAAATGTGATTCGGTACCGCTAAGGCGGTCGAAATTTAGAGCAGTGGGACGACGTTTCCTGAAGAAGTTAGAAGAGACTCAACTTGAGGAATTAGTTACGTCTCTCGTTGGCGTCTCTTCTCTACTTTTCTCGCGGAGGAACTCTAATATGGATACTGTCGAGATGCTTGTCCTGAGTTGCAGCATGGAATTTGCCTCCTAGCCTACGATATCTCTCGCTGCAGTTCGGGCATGTTCGAAGCGTGTGTCCCTCCTTCCACTTGCTCCAGCCACGTCGGTGACACCGGATTCGGCAGAATCTTTCGTCTCAACCAGCAATGCACTAGTATCTCAGCCCATACGTCTCCTCGAGGAAAACCTGGAATTTCCTGGCTGAAGTCGACCTGGCCGGCCGCGTGGTGAAACCATTCGACACTCTCATTGGCGAGTCGCTCCTCTGCACTTTCCTCCCCGGTTTCCATCGCTCGCTCCAAAAGAGGGCCTAAAAAGCCAACCAGTTGCTCTGGGCTCCGCTCCATGACTTATCTGCAACGCGTTACACCGGAGTAAAATAAGGTTTTAGGTCTTCAATCGATATTTTAGTTATGATATTGCCTTGCTCGTCCGATAGTTCGACGACCACTGGAGACAGAAATTTCGTGACTACGAACGGTCCGTGGTATTTAGTCGCTAATTTCGCAGCAATATGCTGTGTAGCGGAAGACAATATACGTTGTCGTTTCAGTACTTTATCCCCTACTTTAAGAGACGGTATTTTTCGACGTTTATTGTACTGTGTCGACTGGCGCTGGTACGCTTCTTCAAGATCGAATTGCACTTTTTCGCGAAGCGTTTGCAATTGTTTCATTCGCTCCGACCATTCCTCCCGAGGTAACGTCACTATTTCCCTCGTACCCTTTTCTCTTCGATAAAATTGGTGAGGACGAGGCTCTCTCCCCAGATTCAGAAAGGCAGGACTATTATCGATCGAGGAATGATACGCGGTATTGTACGCAAAACGAAACTCTGAGAGGTGTGCATCCCAAGTTCGATGGTCAATACGCAAAAAAGATACGATCATAGTCTTTAATACCCTATTCACCCGTTCCACGGGATTGGCCTGTGGATGATAAGGAGGAGTCGTTGTATGGAAAATGCCATAACTCTCCGCTACTTCCCGCAAGCTACGATTTACGAATTCGGTACCGTTATCGGTGAGAAGGACCTCCGGGGTTCCCCATCTCGATAAAACGAGTTCCTCTAGCGCTTCTTTAATTTTCTGCCCATTGGACTTTCTCAGGGGAACACATTCTATCCATTTGCTGAAGAGGTCCTGGATAACCAACACATACGCGAATCCAGCTCTACTAGCAGGGAAAGGTCCCATGATATCTGCGGCGACCACGACCCAAGGACCCTCGACTACGCGACGACCCATTAACCCTAACGGAGGCGTCTGAACCACCTTTGTGCGCTGACAAACCTCACAAGTTTGTACGTGACGAACGATCTGGCGATACATCTTAGGCCAAAAATAGGAATACGCAACTCTTCTGAAGGTTTTATGAATCCCAAGATGTCCGGCTTGAGGCACATCATGGCACTGTCTTAAAACCTCAGCTCGGTCCTCCTCGGGGACCGCGAGTTTCCATTCACTAGCCTCATCTTCAGGAGGGCCTCTTGTTATCCTCCGACGCACGTACAAACGTTTTTCTTCGATTCTCCAATCAGGATATTGCGCAGGGTTCGTCTCTACGTCCTGAAAGCGTTTAACGTACCAAATATCGTCTGACGTCGGCTCGTCGTCTTCAATGTTACTTAAGACGTCTTGAACCAACGCAAGCAAACCTGTGACAACAGATTCTCCACATTTCTTGGCTTCCTCTAAGGGAACCGCCTCGAACATTCTTGACAATGCATCAGGCACGTGATTTAACGCCCCTTTTCGATGTTGTACTTCAAAGTCGTACTGCAGCATTTTCATGGACCATCGGGAAAGTCTACCGGTAGGGTCTTTGAGATTACGCAACCACTGCAAGCTAGCATGGTCGGTAATTACCCGAAAATGATAACCATCGAGATACGGACGGAATTTGTCGACCGACCAAAGGATAGCTAAACATTCTAGTTCTGAGACTGTGTAATTACGCTCGGCTGCCGATAGAATTCGACTAGCATAATTAATAGGATGCTCCGCGCAGTCCACCTCTTGAGTCAAGACTGCTCCGAGACCTGTTGAACTGGCGTCCGTTTGCAACGTAAACATTTTCGTAAAATCCGGACGGGCCAGAGTAGGAGGTGTCATTAACGCTTCCTTCAGAGTATCAAATGCGCGTTGTTGAGCTGTTTCCCATACCCATGACTGTTTTTTCCTAGTAAGTAACGTCAAAGGCTCTGCTATCATCGCGAAACCTGGAATAAAACGCCTATACCAAGATGTCATGCCTAGAAAACGACGAATTTGCGTCACAGTAGTCGGTACCGGATAGTCTCTAATCGGCGCGGTCTTTTCTGGATCGACCTGTAATCCCTCCCGATTCACTATGAAACCCAAGTACTTTACTTCGTGGCAGCAAAATTTACATTTCTCGGGATTAATAAGCAAGCCGGCAGAAAGAATCTTTTCGAAAACTCGCGTCAGCCATTTCAAATGATCTTCAAACGTCTCTGTAACAATGACAATATCATCTAAGTATGCAAAGGCATGCGGCTGCATTTCAGGGCCGATTAACCGGTCCAGCAAACGTTGAAAGGTTGCTGGTGCGGAAGTCAACCCATACGGCATCCGCGTAAATTGAAATAGACCTTTTCCGGGTACCGTGAAAGCCGTTATCTCACGCGAAGATTCTTCAAGAGGTATCTGATGGAATGCCTCCTTAAGATCCAGCGTGGAAATATATCTCGCGACCCGTAGCCGGTCTAGTATCTGATCCATGTACGGGATCGGGTATGCATCTTTTTTAGTTACGTCATTGACTCTTCGAAAATCTAAACAGAATCGGTACTTGTTATTCGGCTTAGGAATCATTAGTACAGGGGTACTCCAATCACTGTGTGAAGGTTCGACTACCCCTGATGCAAGCATTCGATCTACCTCATCATAAATCGCTTTAAGAACGATAGGCGTCACAGGATAATACCTTTGCTTGATAGGTCCACTGTTCCCTACGTTAATCTTGTGCTCAAGGAGTGGAGTAACTCCCGGGGCTTGACGAAGTCGCGGAATTACTTCTCTGAGGAAAGCCTCGAGCTTCACCGATTCCTCACTCGTTAAATCCGATATCGCGGCGCAAATATCTACGCGATTTGGTCCTTCGACAGGAGCGAAAGAGTACTCTTGTCCGTATTCTCCACTGAACTGCCATATGCGACGCGCGTGATCTATCACCATCTGCAAACGTTCCAGGGAATCTAACCCCAATAATAATGGTACCGGCAACGAAGGGCAAACTCTAGCAATGAGGGTTTGTTCCCGCCCTTCTAACATTACTGGAAACTCTACTTCTTCATTACAACTTATGATCTCCCCGTTTGCAACCGTGCTGGGACGATCCACCGTTTTTCGTCGGACAAATCCTAACCTCGCGGCCATAAGTAAGCCTTCAGGACCCATAAACGTACTAGTAGAACCTCCATCCGCTACGGCCGGCAAATCTTGCCCTAACAAATCGAGAATTACTACCAATAACGTTCGCGAAGCTTCAGGATTCCTAGTAGTGCAACACAAATTACGTATCGTATTAACTTCACCTAGTAACTTTTCTCGGGCCTTCTTGGATACATCGGGAATCGCAACGGCCCTTACTGGCGATTCCAAGCGAAATTTCCCTGGCAATCGTGAGGAGTCTGCGTCGTCACCCCTTGTTTCAGACACCTAAAACATCTCATCTGTCGGGGTGCCGTACAATCTCTACGAAGATGACCTTTATGTAAGCAATTCCAGCAGACCAACTCTTTAAATGGTACACCTACCCTACCCGAAGAATCAGGCAACGGAAGGAAAGGATTGGTGCTCGTAGCCGTTCTATGAGGTACAGGCGGACGAACCGGAGTCTGAACTCTATTCTCGATAGCGAGACCAGTCGAGGGTGTCGGTAAAGTTGAGGTCTGAGGACGAGATTCGATTGCGCGCTGACCCGTCGGTGGGGGTAGGTTCGGGAACTGTGAATGACTCGTATTCGGATTATGAATTGCGTGCGAACCACGATTCCCAAACGCTGGACGAGGTGCCTGAGCTGACGAGGTCGGAGCTAGAAGACTCCGTTGAGAGGAATTATAGAAACTCGCCTCAATCTCAGCGATCTCGTCTCGCGCTTCCTCGTAATTGTCCAATGACCAACTATCTTTCTCTTCAGGCGCGCCATTTGCAGAACAACCCATCGGGTGAACATACGGTTCATCGAGAATGTTAAAAGTTACTGCGGGGCGTCTGGGCGGCAATGTCGGAGGATGATACGCAAAGGATGGATACGCCGACTGTTCTGGTCTAGGAGGTACCGATCGATACCTCACAGCGTGATAACTTCTCTCTACTCTCGCGGCAATCCTTTCTAGTGACTCAAATTGATAGAGATCGGCTCTTAATATCGCAACCTGCAGCCTCGGAAGCATATTACGATGAGCATAATCCAATTGTTCCCCCTCGGACATCGACGGGACGACACGATCAAACAAAGCTCTCATACACGTGAGATAATCTGCGACTGGCTCGTTACTATCCTGGACACGGCGCATAATTTCTTCGCGGAGCGTGAACTGCTCGTCCATATCTCCGAATCTACGTCTCCACGCCTCTTCACAAGTTCCCCAGGAATTAAAATTCCTCCGCTGGTTCCGGAACCAGATCAACGCGATTCCGGATAAGAAAAACGGCAGACAACAGAGAAGGTTCTGATCAGACACGGGCACGAGTTGTCGACCCTCCTTAATCCGAATCAAAAAAGCTTCTACGTCGTCTCCTCTCTTTCCCGAAAAATGTAAACCCCATTTGCGCATGACTTCATATGCTACTCGAGCAGAAACCTGCGGCTCCCTCGTAGTTCGAGAAGGGACCGGGGACCATGGAGGTATAGTAAGTCCCGACGGAAGGCCACTAGGTGGCGGAAAGATAGGCGAAGATCGATTTGGAACTCCTGGAGGAAATGAACTAGAACTCCCGCGATTAAAATGATTCGCGAAGCTCACATGGCGTGTCGGAAGCATCCTTGGTTGTTCAACTTCATTACCTGACGATCGTCTCCCGGCAAAAGAGTTATATCCCGATTCTCTCTCAGTTCTCGGTCCTGAAAAACGCGTTGGTCCTTCTTCCAGATTACTGTTAACTCTACGCGGGTTTGGCAATGAGGTACTCTGAACGGGGGGGTCCGGAGGCATGGGAATTATTACGCTACGATTAATGGCTTGGGGCGGCCTCTGGTCTAACCTTGAAGGTTCCCCGAACATCGTCTGATCGATGTCCATGTACGCGAAAGGCCCACGTAATGCCCACAAAAGTCGATCGATTTTAGCATGTCGAGGCCCTTCTATCGATAAGCCCCTCGCTTCTAACTGCCATTGCAACTGTTCCTCGCTGAGACCCGCTATCGCAGTATCCAAACGATTTTCCCGCGACATCACAAAAGTTTCAAAGTTTCAGATTATAACCGAAATAAACAATGAAATTCCTCGATGCAACCCCAAATCGTATTCTCTGGTACCGAAGTCCAGGAAATATCAACGATAATATTTTTATAAACAAACAATCGTAAGCTTTTTAAAAGCCTTAAAAAAAATAATAATATGTAAACAAAATTTTAAGATTACCTTATGTTCTCCTTTGCAAAAAAAAACAAACTCAGGCTGCAGAACTGCGCCAATATGTTCCCGCAACCCCTCTGCCTCTCTCCGCCGCAGGTGGAAAAAAAACAGAACAAAAAAAACTCTCGTCGTGCGGTAACTCCGTCCACGAAACACGAAGAAGAAAAAAAAAAAAAAAAATTATACAAAAAGAATTTCTGAAAAACACGGAACAAAAAAAAAAACACCGAATTAAATTTTTATCTTAAAACAAAAATACACTGACATACAAATAGACACAAATATAAACAAAAAACTCGACTTCGACAAAATTTTTCGCGATAACCTAAAAAAAAACATCCTACAATTTCAAAATTAACGGACCTACGAAATCGAATAATTATACGAATACGGAAGTCAAGAAATTAAACCTCCATTCGAAAATTAAAATCTTCGAAATCGTCGATATATTAAAAAAACAATTTGTCACAAATAATACTAATCAAATAAAGTTGCCAAGGCAATATCTCAACAAAATAGATTTGTCTCCCGAAACAGTCCAATCCAGAAAATATTCTTAAAAAAAATGGTCAAATAGATACACTCTTTAGTCACGATTCCTAAAAATATCCTGTCACAAATAAATAACACAATTACCAAACGTCAATCAATCGAACTCTATAAATGTCATCTCCGCGTCACGATATAGAAAATATACAAAAATAAAAAAAAATAATACACGCAAATAAATCCAAGTCCTGAATCTTCAAAAGAACTCCGTCAAAATTAAAATCGAAAGTCATCCCATAAACTCCCGTCACGAGAATAACAATAATTCACATCATCAAGTAAAACCGTTTGTCAAATCACCAATACAATATCCGAATTCGAGAAAAAAAAAGGAAAAAAAAAAAATTTAGTACTGAAATCCGTTAAGTGGCCCCTCGACCATATATCCACTCGAAGTCACAAGAAGCCCGCACAATACGCAGCAACTAGCGTCGAAACTTCCGCGATAATCGAGTCGAAATCGAAGCAACAACAACTCCACAGAACGAACGAGCACAGACAGAAAAAAAAAACGTAAACACGATCACGCGACTCGAAGCCACGTACCGATTTATCTTTACGCGAGCGAATGCTCCAAGCATTCCCCGAATATTATACTCTTAAAATCTCAAAAATCGTAAAAACACAATTTTCCAAAAATCTAACGCGAGCGTATATTCCAAATATTCCCCGAATCTTATCTAACGAGCGAATACTCCAAGCATTCCCCGAACACTATTCTATTTTTCCAAATTCCTCAAAAACATTAATCATACATTCAAACACACTAAACCTTCCAACACAAAAAAAAATCACTATCCAAGAGCCAATTTTTTTTTTTTTTTTTTTTTTTCTAAGCAAAGCGTGAATCTCTAAAGCGCCCCACGTTGGGCGCCAATTTGTGAAAGTATTTTCCTTGGACGCCGCTGACCTCACACATAATCCTTTCCCTCGACCAGTTGAAAATAAGGTTTAAAACCCTGGGCGCCATTCACGCACTGACGCGTGACCCGATCGGAAAAGATGCAATTTATAGGAAAGGGGTTGCCACGGCTAGACAAGCAGCCTTGGGGAACGGTAGAGGGGCGGTCCGTAAAAATCACGCCCTGCTCAAAAATAAAAATGACTCCAATCTTACGTTTCCCAAAATGAGACACAGCGCTCACACTTTATTCCTAAAATAATACACTCGCTGTTCTCGACTATCTATCACACACAATTTCACTCCTCGTCACCCTTTTCCCTACTAAAATTCTCCACGGCTACTCAGTTCACCGCTTTGAATTTATCCTATGACGATTGACAATAAAAAAAACGAAATAAAACACGATCTTCGCTACTCACACACTAGCCCACGCAAACGAGTCAACGTCGGAGGAGGAAACGGTACCCCAATGTCACCCCAAGGACGCAGGTTCGCTCCCCGACCAACGGAAACTCGCGACCCTCGGATCTCTTTCCGCCCTTTCCCAATCTCTCACTCCTAATTTGGCTCAATCTATTCCTACCAAAATTACCGCACACACACACTACAAAAGAAAACCACCCACTCTCAAATAAACGCGCCGAGATCCTCGAGTCTACCATGCAACCAACACACACTATAACGCACAATGGACGATCGCGGGCTACAACACCGAGGCGACCACGGGAAACTATTATATTTTCCAGACAGATCCCTAACCCGAAATAACGCTTATCTCGACCCTAAAATTTATCGAACTACTGATTCTAAAAATTGAACACTCCGATTGAATACGCGATGCGAAAATCTCACCCACTTGTGTCGGTACCGCAGTAGCCACGAACTCGTCTGCCGCCGTTACGTCCTCACTCGAGCACTCGCCACACGAAAGTCCTCGAGCGACGTTTTCTTCGCGCTCTCCTGTCTCTCTCTTCCCCACCCTCTCGTCTAGTTGCCGAATCTTCGAATTTTGACTCGACGAATCGAAGGGCTTCGGGACGTTGCCTCGTAGTCTATCGGTACCGCGCGAATGCAAATTTCGGGTTCCCAGCGCAATTATATTCTCTCGTACGGGGCCAAACAAGACGTCTAACGGACGACATGTCGTAACGAGAAAATACAATAAATCGATTCCCTTCCTTTGCCAGTAATAATCGCGGTCCTATACATCGGGAATATTTTTCCCATGCGCTTAGATCGAGGCTGCCAGTGCCTCGGTAATCTATAGCGCGCGAGCGAGGGGTACTCGAGCTACCGGCCGGAGTATAGAGTCTCCCAGATATGATACGCTCAGCTGTAGTTCCCAACTCGAGCGTTCTTGGACGTAGCGAAGAGTCTAGCGGCTACACAGCTGATCGGCGCTCTCTCTCTCTCTCCTCTTGAAACGCACTTCTGTCCTTTTCGGTACCGCCGGACGGCTTGGCATCCTGCGGCCTTCCTTACTGGTTCCTATACGTCGTAGTTGTATCCGATGCTCATAAAAAAATATATTTAAAAAAAAATAGGGAATTAGGAATATTTTTAAAAACCTACAACGAGCCCTATGGAGTCGCCTGGTGTTCGGGTGTCGAGCGAGGACGCCCGAGACGAGTAAAATTCGACGTGTTTAGTTTTTGAGACGCGGCTAAAATTGCCACGTCACAGGACATAAAAATGTCAAGTATCAGTGAAATTTAACGTTTCCGCGTTTCTTCCTGTACGATTTTTTTTTTCGAACTTCCATTATCGACCTTACAAATACGATTTCTGTGCGATAAACTATCCAGTTTATTTTGGAACAGAAGTAACTACACATTACGAGGAGCATTGTCGATAACCAAAAAAATGAAAGAAAAAAAAAAGAAAAATTGTAAATCTAAGAATCACGCCTGATTTTCAGATTTACGATTTTTCTTTTTTTATGCCCATTATGCTTCGGACAATCATTTTTTTAACTTACAGAATCGTTTACATTTTTTTGCGATAATTACACTGAAAACAAATTTCATTGATTCAATAAATCCATCGTTTGCGGGCTGCCAAAAACAAGCGGTATCAACTTAATTTGAATTCTAATTCCTCCAATTCCATACGAGATCCAACCAATAACTCTAAAATAAGCAAAATAATATTTTATTATTTCAATGTTGAAAGGGATTGAATGAATAAGAACTAAAGTTAATTCAAAAATACTTCTTTTTGGCAGCCCGCAAACGATGGATTTATTGAATCAATGACATTTTTTTTCAGTGTAGTTCAATGTATCTTGGAGAACAAAATCTGGATACTCGGAAAATGGGTATACCATCGGTGCCAGGATACTTTTTTTTTCAGGTGCGTTAACAACGCACCTGATGACGCGCGAAGACGCATCTTTATAGCGTCCCTATCTCCCTACCATGCCACTCTCCAGCCCCCTCCAACGCTACACGAGGACGTGGGAGCCGCTGCGTTGAGAAGCACTGCCGGTGAAAGGCCGCAGCCAATAAGATTTGAGAGTTCCCAAGCGCGCGCTTCGCTGGGTGTCTAGTTTCACCTGAACCTCACTGTATATATATATTTCCGCTCATAATTTGGGGTTGTATAATATATGGTTCGAAAGCACATAAAAAGCACTTAATTCTTAGATAACGAAACAGGTCGATTTTGTAAACCTAAACGAGTTCTGCTAGATTGACGTCAAGCTAGCAGAGGAATTTTCGAATTCGATTTTTGAAAAAATTAAAAGAGCACAAAAATTATGATTTTGGCACATAATTAGCACCTAATGAGCACTTAAGTTTGATATATCGTGAATCCATTTTGGAGACTTTTCTCTGCTGACTTGACGGAGGTGAATTATTGTCCGCGCGCATATCCTCCTTCATCACGATCGGCTTCTCCGGTAAATGAATGAATCCTCTTCTAAATAACAACGTTGCATGTTTGCTTCATTAAAGACTTCGCGTTTATTGTCGGACTCGGGTCATTTTTGCAGAGAAAAATTGTGTGAACCGAATTGAATGAATAAATTGTTATTTAATTGTTTGTCTGTACAAATAGTGACAAGCTTTCCGATTGTTAATTGTCCATACCCCAGAACTTCATCCCTCTAGCTATCTAATCAGAGAAAAATTACAGACAAGATAGCGGGCTACATAAAATCACCCAAGATATCGGGTTTGACAATAGATTGCCTGGCGCCCATCGTAAAGTATTCAGAATTTGTTCTGAATGTAATAACTAAACGCTGTTAAATAAATTTGGGGTGTCATTACATTTGGTCGGTTTGCCCCTCCAGAAGTGACTGAAATACTCGTACGAGAGTCCCACCATATACGGGTGTATAATATAGTTATATAACATAAAGAGATACATATAATACATATACGTATATCTCTATATTATAAAAAGAATTCGTTACCGCCGACGCCACCGCCGTGTCAAGAATCAAGGGACTTAGAATAATTCGGGTCAGAGGCCGATAAGTGGCCATCGCTAGCCCAAATTATTCTACGAGCCCCCCCCCCCCCCCCTCCCTGGCCCAGATTATTCTAAGTCACCCTATGGATGGGCCCCTAGCTTTGGAGTTTCAAAGTCGGTCTAATTTAATTAATATATGAATGCTCATTATCGTTTCCGTACCACTATGAAGATTATAGTACAGCGCGTTTTTTTTTGTTAAATCCAATAACTGTTGTAACCAACCGTAACCGTTATTAAATTAAAACGAAACAAATTATGAAATTACTTATTTACTTATTTACTTTTACCGATATTCGAACAAATCTTTCGATCTTCGACAGACCGAAGTCCGTAGAGAATGTAATAAAAATTGATTCGAAAGATTTAACGGAGATATATAGTATCAATTATATATCCGGGGTATATATCTCAAGTATACTTTACTTTCATGGGGGAACGCGAGCGAAGCGTGCGTGAAACATCAATTATCGCACCGATTGCAATAAAGAAAGGATTTTGATCTTAAAATAGTACTCTACGATAGTCGTATGATAAAACTTTTTCTGATGAGTATGAGTTTGCAGTGCGAGTCGAAGGCCAGTGCTACAATCACACGAGTTAAGAAAGCGTTTATCGCACGAATATCGTACGAAATTTTATTTCACAGGGTGCGAAACATCGCGTTTCTAGCATCGAGTGAAATAAAAAAAGTCTTGATTCGAACTATCAGTATGGAAGTTGGAGATGTCGGATTACAAATAATACCTTCATAAGGAAGTACCAAATATTATTATTCATACGAAATTAATATGTTAGAGAGCTTATAATATATACTCATATTGGAGTATTACGTATGAAATGAGTATACGAAAACATATTCAAGTAACTTTTCGTATACCCATTTCATACTTAATAGTCGAATATGAGTGTAATTGGAGTATGATTTCGTCCAATACGATATCCTCTTCTAAAAAGTTCACGAGTAACGGAAAGCATTGTCATCGTTTTATTCGTCTTGTGATTGGTTGCTAGGAAAGTCCGTGGTAAACAAATTGAGTTTGGCGTCCGTAACCTTTTAAAGTTTTGCAAGAGCGCAGCAGCGCAAAAGCTTTTCAGGCACGCGCGCCAGTGCGTGTGATTTCATACTTCATACTTTCCATTTTAATACCATTCTACACTGAAAGAAAAGATTAGTTGACACAACCAATCGATTATTCTATTTCCCTTACAACTCAAATGATAGTGCCAACTATTCGAGTGGTAGTCGCAACGATTGGATTGGTTAACCTCATTAATCGCGTGAGAACTAATCGTGAATAGTCGAAGTTACTATTCGATATGGTTGAGGGAACAAATTTTTGAGAAATTGTGTACAGCAAATTGGAAACGTAGTTGTCACAACCAAACATTTCTTTCCGTATAATACTCTTTTGATAGATTTTTTTTGTGCGATAACGCAACTGTCAAGATTATTTAGGAATAAAGCGATAGAATTTGAGCAGCCGTAGCAAGGAGTAAGATGATGTTTGGGTATACCGGTTTGGCTGGTGTACGGCGGAGGACAATTGGATTGAATCGAAATCGAATCTTGCTGGCAGTTCATTGCTATAGTTCTATCCCTCTCGTATACTCGTTGCTTCCTTTTCGTTTGGAGCCTCAAAAACGAAGGTGGACTACTACAACGGCTACGACGATGTTTTTACCTTACGAAAAGGCAGCCAGTCGACGGGAAGGTAGCTGGCGAACGCTTTTCCGCACAGTCCGAAATAAAGCTTGAGCACGCGAGTCGAATACCAAACCCGATCTTCCCTCCTTCTCCTTTCGTACGGGATGTCATTGCCGCTACCGATTTCTTTTCCACGTGTGCATACTAGTCTAGCTGTGCTACTGTCTTTTTATCAGTCGCGATATATATTTCGCAACGCTTCTTACTCTTTTTGCGTAGTTCCCATTCCTTTGCTATTCAACAAAACCTAACAACTCTTGGACGGGCTATTGAGCGATCGCCCTTGGGAGTTGCACGTCACACAATTTTACATATGAGACATTCTTTGCCAATTCAATCACTTTCTACTTACTCATCACATACACGGAAAAAAGGCTTAGTTGGAACTACCAAGTGCTATGGTTATATATGCGCCAGACAATTAATTGGTTAGACCAACCAAGTAATTTTTTAGGCTACCAATTTCTTGGTTGGTCTAAACAAGTCACTTGGTTAGCTTACCAAGTCACTTGGTTAGTCTAACCAAGAAATTGGTAGCCTAACCAAGAAATTGGTCGGTCTAACCAATTAATTGTCTGGCGCATATATAACCATAGCACTTGCTTGTTTCAACCAAGCCTTTCTTTCCGTGTACGGAGCATACGAAACATACGAGGTATGACTCGTATGTGATGAGTAAGTAGAAAGTTCTCATTTTTTCTCTTCACATATGAAAAGAGAAAATGATGAAATCCAAGACAAAACAAAAACACAACTTAAAAGACAAAATGAGAATTTTTTAAATTCCAAAATGCCGTAAAAATTAAATTCTTCGAAAGATTCACGCCACATCCAGCCACACACGGATTGTAATGATAGTCCACTTATAAACTAATTCTGAAACTGAAATCTCAAAAAAAAAATGTAAGTATGGTTTAACAATGAAAGTCGCATATATACACCAACACATGATGATGCAGACATTTGAATTTCGAGTGAAGGGTAAAATCCATCTGTTAACAATTCAAAACTATTTAAAATATCGGATAAAAATGTGGATAAAAAGTTATGAAGGTAAAGTTTTTTCTATGAGGTGGTAAGAACGGGGGAACTGGGAGATCTGCCACTCAAGAATTCATATCGTTTTATTAAATTCTGTTTCATCGAGATTTGCTAGATAATATATACGCAATATTGAATACAATATAGACATGAAGCCGTTCAACTACCTACAAATCATGGAAATAAAACTGTGATGTAATAGTTCAAATTAAATCTTGGCGTTCTGTAAAGAAATACTAATCAACGAACACAAATAAATGAACATTTTTGTAATAACTTAATTTTGTCAGTTCGTCCATGAAAATATCCAGTAAAAAAAAATCGGTTGATACACATTTTTTGCAAAAAATATTGTCCGCAGGCGTACACATTTTTCCTCCTGGCCTCGAAGTTTATTATACTTGTAACATAAAAAACACTTACCTCAATTACTATTTCCTACACGAAATCCCCACGCAAATACTATAAAAACACATCGACAGCAGAGGACGCGCGGTCGGTGTATGGCTTCGGCGGTCCCCAGAGTTAAGCAGCATTATTTGCGGTCATTACTTGGATGGGTGACCGCTTAGCCTTGCACTGGTTTGCGCACCAACTGCTGAGCGGCAGTCAGTTTTTCTGGGTTTCTAATGTATTCTCATACAATAGAAACTCAGTAAAAATAAAGCCGACTGTATCGGCCAGGTTTTCCGTAGTTTTCCTGTGCCCTCGTGCAAATGCGATACAGTAGTGCATTAGGATGAGTGGCTGCGGACAACACTCTAGAGGGGTCTCTATGAAGGAACGGGGAAAAGGGGAGAGGGGAAACGTAAAAGCCTGAAGAAGGCATACAGAAGAAACCAATAAAAAAAAATACTATAAAAACACTTTCCACTACACTGACACTTCAGATTACGGCTATGATTCATAATCGTAACTCGCAAAACTCAAAACCCTGCACTAAACACAAAAATATTTTCTATAAAAACGCAGGTTCTCCGAATCGGCGTTCCGCACCTGAGCGCGAGAAATCTCCCGTAGTTTCGCCAAGCGCCGATAGATAGCCAGCGCGATGAAAGCTTCTCTCGCCATCGAATTGTAACCTTGCACCTAAGAGGCCGAAAATCAAAAACTTTTATCCGAAAACTTCTTCTGCCCGTCTCGTCATCTGACACATAGCTCGAAACGTAAGGACCCAGGAACCACGCTGCCTATAAACGTAAACCCAATTTTTGCGCTATACATTTACTGTCCATAAGTGAATAAAAGAATTTCTCCCCATTCGCTATCATCAGCGAATGTTTCAGAAAAAGTTCACCTCGCTGAATATAAGCGTGGTCAACAATCTTTTTACGCGCTTCCCGCACCAAGATAATTTAAAATTCATTTTAAAAAAATAGTATATTACGTAACGAGGGCGGGCAAATTCTTTTCTCAGCAGTGTCCAGCACGAGCTGAAGGCGCGTGCTACAATCACACGACCTGTGAAAACGTTTTTCCGCCAAGTATTGTATACAAATTTACTTCGCAAGGTGTGGAAAGTGAGATTTTGCATGCTACAGTGTCGTAAAAGAATTTCTCTATATTATAAAAAGATCTCCTCGCCGCCGCCGCCGCCGTGTACAAGACGGTAGGTTAGCCAATCGGCTAACGTTACAGAGTGGCTAAAGTCACAGGGTGGCTAATATGACGATCAGAAACTTGGCTAACTCCACGAGTGGCTAACTCCACGATCAGAAGGAAAAACAAAGGGCAATCGAGAAGTGAAATAAAAAACGATCGGGAGGAGAAACAAAAGACGATTTGGAGGGGAAAGAAAGGCCGATCTGGAAGGGAAAACAAAAGGCAATTGGGAAGTGAAACAAAATACGATCAGGAGGGGAAACGAAAGACGATCTGCAGACGAAACAAAGGACGATATGGAATGGGAACAAAAAACAATCGTAACTTACATGTAACTTATATGTAAGTTATTATTTCTCACTCAACCATGATACCATGTTATGTAACATTTGTTATGTAACCATTACATTTCAGTTATGTTGCCCACACGTTGCGTTATTTAACTGCTATGTAATAAGTAACCTACATATGTTACATCCCTTGCATAACATAACCGTTACATTTGCATAATGTTACTAGTGTGTTGCACAATGTAACAGCAACGTAACAGCAATGTAACCGAAAGTTACAAGCATGTTGCGTAATGTTACTGATGTGAAACAAGTAACGTAAAAGTTACGAAACCGCAACTTTGAAACGTAACTTCACGTAAGGTTTTTTGATTAGCCGACATTTTGTCCCGGATAGCTTATCCCACGACAACTGATCCCGAAAATTTCCGTCCCATCACAAACTGATCCCATGACAATTGATCCCCGAAGTACCCCTCATAAACTGATCCCAGAAAAACTGAACTCGTTAAAATTCGTCCCAAAAAAAACGATCCCGCTGCCACTTTACCCTCCTATATACACACTACACCAAGTCTAGTCAATCCAATTCCAGTAATGTACTATATATTCGCGTAACCGTGGCCACACTACATTATACTTTGTGTGCGTTGCGGTACGTACACACAAGAGTATACAGAACAGTAATTCTATATTATACATATTGGTAATCATTCAGTCAGCTCGAACAGTCTCGTTACGAACGTCGTCCTTGTTTGCAGCAATGCCGTTAAAATTAACGAAAAGTCAACGAAATGGAAAACTACTTATTCACGAAGGTTTCCTTTACTCAGTGCATCGTGACAGAGCAAACAAAGTTATTTGGAGGTGTGTTGCCTACAAAAAGCACAACTGTTTCGCGCGGTGGCACACAACAAGCAAAACAAAAGCAGGTTACGAATTTTATCCCTCACAATAAACGCAATAATTATTGACAATCAAGAAATAAAGTCATTTATAATAATAAACATCAATAGTTACTAATAATCGATAGAATAAATTGACGGACAACTAATATTAATTAATTAATCAATCAAAGGTCAAATAAGTAGTTACGTACCCAATAAACACATAATTGAACAGCAATGTAACCTGGAAGTTACATGTGATTGTAACAATGTAACGTTTGCGTTATGTTGCGACTATGTAACGTAGGAGTAACATGTGATGTTTCATTTGTTATATGCAGGTAATGTTACTGTTATGTGACATATTCTCGTTGCAGTTGCATAACAAAAGCTATGAAACCTCAACGCAACGTGCAAGAAACAATTGGGACGTCACTTTTGTGACAGGAAGGCAATGTTACCGTTATGTAACGTGGCAACATTGCAAAAACGTTGCACAAGAATGTAACATTTACGTAAAATGCATATTACAGTGAATATGAAACATCGTAAACATGCACGTTATGTAACTGTTATATGCCATAGTTCCGTTACAATTATATAACGAAAGTGTGTAACTGTAATGCAACATGTATGTAATGATTGTAATGTAACTGTGGCGATAGTTCGGTTATTTTACAGTTATGTAACGTGGAAACGTTGTAAGAACGTCGCATATGCATACAGAATGTTATGTCCGCTAGGTGGCTTACGACTCAAAAGTTTCTGGCAAGCGATTCGTGACCCTATCGTGTATAAGACTGAGCGACTTCGCAGTTCAAAAGAAACAGTGGGATACCCTTCGGAGGTGCCCTAACTGGTTAGCATTATTCCCCAATAGCTTGTTCAACTTTTAATTGTAGCAGCTATATAGAATGTAAGGGTTACGTAAGGCATGTTACATACCATAGTAACATTGTTGAGCGGGAAATAATAACTTCCATGTAAGTTACATGTAAGTTACAAGTGATGTTACTTGTTACATTGGGTTACATTGCTGTAACATTGCTGTAACATAACCGTGTTTACTCGGTAGTAACGTCATTAGCAATAATAATTAATTAATGTTTAACATAAGTTAATATCAATTAATTAATAGCTGATAACAAGAAATAATTACTAATCATACATTTTTTTAAAACAAATACTAAGTTTTTGAAATTTTCAGTAAACAGGAGAAATATTGGAAACATCCGAGCACAATCATCAACCCGCTCCACAGACAGTGGCAACAAAAAAAATCCAAGAAAAAATAAAAACAAAAGCAAATACGAGCAATGAACCAAGTAGCAAGATCTTAGCGGCAGTCATCGCAACGGTCCCGATGGTACTAGCAGCAACACTTCCAAGTCACCGCTAGCTAATTCGTACTATCGAACGAATGCGTAATCAAAATAACAACATACCAGCAAATCCAGCTACAGCATCTGAGTTATCGGTGCCCGAGGTATACCGCGTAACGGTAAAAGGCGTTCGATTCCTGTACTATGACTCGAAAGGCAGTAAACGTTATCTGATATTTACTACTGACGACAATTTGGTGAAACTAGCTAAATGCGTGTTGTGGTTTGCAGACAGAACCTTTCGCGTTGTCCGTCAATATTCAACCAACTATATACCATTCACGGTGAATATAACGGAGTCATCGTCCCCCTAGTATACATTCTCATGCCCGAAAAATCAACAACCGCTTACGCAAAAGTTCTGCAAAAGTTAAAAAGCGCACAATCGCAAATGAAGCCGAAAATAGTAATGGCTGATTTTGAACTCGCGCTCCATAATGCAATTAATGAGGTATTCCCAGATGCAGTAGTAAAGGGATGCTTAATTCATTTCACACAGTGCATATGGAGAAAGATACAAGAGGTCGGGCTGCAAAACACCTACTCCGAAGACTCTGTTTTTGCTCTCCATCTAAAAATGCTGTCAGCATTAGCTTTCGTGCCTGAACCAGATGTGCCAGCTGCATTTGAGGTTTTAACTGCGACACCTTTCTACACAGAACACGAACAATAGCTAGGCCAAATCATTGACTACATAGAGGAAACATGGATTGGGCCCATCAATCGACGCGGTGTACGAAAGCCCCCGTTGTATCAAATTTCAAAATGGAATCATTATGCAACAGTCATTGAAGGCGGTCCTCGTACCAACAACGTTGTCGAAGGATGGCACAACGGCTTCAATCATCGCGCACAAGCCTCACATGTAACAATTTGGAAATTCATCGAACTGTTAAAAGAAGAGCAGGGTATGACGGAACTGAAATTAAAACAGTTATTGGCCGGCGAGAGTAATAATAAAAAGCGAATAAAATATCAACGCTATGACGCTCGGCTATTACAAGTTGTGAAACATTACAAAAAGAACGACGACGTAGTTTAATACCTGCGCGGTGTTGCTCACAATTTGTGATAGTATATCATTATTTTTAAAAAATATATATCACGAATGTCTACGAATGATAAATGTTTCAATGTCAAAATATGGATGCTACAATCCTACACGTCAATAATCAAGGAGATTCATGTTATTGATTGAAAAAATTAATATTAATAATACTAAATAATAAAATGAATGTTCATACTACTGTTAATACAACTGGATAATAATTGAAATGTGAATTGTAAATGCGCAATAAAATAATGTTTATTATTTTGTTTTTGGAGCGGCTACGCCCCTCTCCCAACCACCCGGCAGGGGCCCCGTCCCTGCACGCCGTCATTGTTTCGTAAATGAGAAATTGTCATTTTAGGAACCATTTTGGCTGGGATCACGTTGTGTAGAGATCAGTTGTCGTGAGACGTGTTTTACTAATTTCTGTTAATTATTTTGGGAATCAGTTTGTGTGGGGATCAATTTTTTAGGGATCATTTTTGTAACAGGATAATTCGGGGGAATCAGTTGTCGCGGGACAAAACGTCGTGCTACTAGGTTCTTTTGTAGACTAAATGTCCACAAAAGAGCTTTTATTCATTGCGAAATCGCTACCCCCAGAAGGTAAAAATAATAACTGCTACGATTAAAAGTAGAACAAGTTATTGGCGAATAATTTCAATCAATTAGGGCACCTCCGAAGGGTATCTCCCACTGTTTATTTTGAGCTGCAAAGCCGCTCAGTCTTACACACGCTAGGGTCACGAACCGCTTGCGAAAATTTTTTGAGTCGTTAGCCTATCGGACATAATATTCTGTATGAATATGTAACGTTCTTGCAACGTTGCCACGTTACATAACTATAACATGACCGGACTATCGCCACAGTTACATTACAATCGTTACGTACATGTTGCATTACAGATACACACTTTTGTTATATAACTGTACCGTAACTACGGCATATAACAGTTGCATAACGTGGATATTTACGATGTTACATAACCACTGTAATATACATGTTACGTAAATGTTACATTCCCTTGCAACGTTTTAGCAATGTTGCCACATTACATGACTATAACATGACCGGACTATTGCCACCGTTACATTACAATCGTTACATACATGTTGCATTACAGTTACACATTTTTGTTACGTAACTGTAACGGAACTATGGCATATAACCATTACATATCGTGCATGTTTACGATGTTACATAACCACTGTAATATGCATATTGCGTAAATGTTACATTCCCTTGCAACGTTCTTGCAATGTTGCCATGTTACATAACTGTAACATTGTCTTCCTGTCACAATAGTGACGTCCCAATTGTTACTTGCACGTTGCATTGCGGTTTCATAGCTTTTGTTATGCAACTGCAACGAAAATATGTCCCATAACAGTAACATTACCTGCATATAACCAATGAAACATCACACGTTATTCCTACATTACATAGCCGTAACATAACGCAAGCGTTACATTGTTACAATCACATGTAACTTCCAGATTACATTGCTGTTCAATTATGTGTTTACCGGGTCGGGACCCCTCTGCCTTTCAGGACACCCGCCCCCCACTATCCTTCAGCGATAGGTGGTTTGAGGTCAATTTTTCTGAGTCCCTCGATTCTTCGAAATTTTGAAAATTTTGAGACTAAACGTTTTTCAGCTGGGGCTATTATGGCTCGCGCGCCCATATCGCCTTTTTTCTTATTGGTCATAGAAAAATAGGGCCTTGGGGCCCCATTAGGGACTTCGAAAAATTCGGGCTTGGGAGTCATTGAGGGACTTCACAAAATTCGGGCAAGAATGTTCCACTTGACATGGAATGCATTATATATGAGCCCTTGGTCAATTCAGAAAAATCCAGGCTTCGGGAGCACTTGGGGGACATAGAAAAATGTGTGTGTGTCATTTGACTCCGGTCTGCTGAATTCTTGACACGGTGGCGCCGGCGCCGGCAACGGCGTCGAGATCTTTTTTTTAATATCGTTATCAAAGGGTTATTGCGGCTCGCGTGCTCGCAAAACCTCAGCTAAACATTTCGAATCTTTTTTTTACAATTCCACCATGATGTTACTCGTCTGAAATTCCTCTATCCCTCGGGAACCCCTCCTTTATCCCACTGGAACCCTTCCGCTATTTCGCGGAAAATCCTACTCTATATCCCCCCCCCCCTCATCTGCCTCTCACGACACCCCCCCCACTATCCTTCAGCGACAGGTGGTTTGAGTTCAATTTTTCTAAGTCCCTCGATGCTTCGAAATTCGGAAAATTTTGAAACTGAACATTTTTTACACGCACACGCATCGTCGTTTTCCTTATTGGTCTCATAAAGGACTTAGAAAATTTTGGCCTTGGGACCCCATAAGGGACTTCGAAAAATCCGGGCTTCGGGGACCCTTGAGATACTTAGAAAAATTCAGGCCACGTAGCGTATACATAGGGAGGGACATGACATGCCCTATAGGCCTATATACATAGGTATAGGGGAGGCCCCGACCCTTTGCGCGCTTCGCGCGCCAACCTCCCGATGTTTACTACTTATTATAAATATTAATCGATTGTCATGCCTTTAAAATCGTATTTTATTTCCCTTCCAGCTTGTCATTAGTTTCTCTTCCCGACCGTCTTTTGACAGTCCTCCTGATCATCTCTCGATGTTCCCCTCTCGAGTGTCTTTTGTTTTCCCCTCTCGATAGTATGTAGTTTACTTACCGATGGACTTTTGTTTCCATTCCAGATCGTCCTTTGTTTCCACTCCTGATCCCCTTTTATTTTCCCGCCCGATCGTCTTTTGTGTCCTCTCCTGATGAACTTTAGTTTCACTCCCGATCACATTTTGTTTTAGCTTACGATTGTACTTTCTTTCCCTTCCAGTTCGTCCTTTGTTTCCCCCCCATATCATTTTTTGTTTCCCTTCCCGATCGTCTTTTTTTTACCGTACGATTGTATTTTATTTCACTTACAGATCGTCCTTTGCTTCCCCCCTTGTTGGTCTTTTGTTTCATCTCCTGATTGCCTTTTATTTACCCTCCTGATCGCCTTTTGTTTGTCCCCTCTGCTCGCTTAGCCCGCCAATCGCCGGATATTTCAAATACTTTACTGAGATCTCTCAATCTATTGTTATCCCGCGCAGAAAAAAATAGTCCTGCCGGCAGGACTCCCGGGGGGAGTCCTGTAGCGCCGGTCTCTATAACGATGGTTGCTACGGCGCCGATTGCTATGAAAACGGCTGCGATGACAACAGTTGCAATGGCACGTATGCTATGGAAACGGTTATTCTGTATTTGCGTCCCTCCCTCGAGAACCCCCTATCCTTCGGGAATCGTTATCACACGGGAACTAAGTATTCCTCGGGAATCTACTATTCAGAAATTCGGGGTAATCAGGGATTTCTCAGCAATCAGGGAATTCTGGGTAATCAGGGGGTTTTGAGTAATCAAGGGTGTCTATGAGGGACTTAGAATAATCCAGTCTCGGGGTCCTATAAGGGACTTAGAATAATCCAGGCTTGGGGGCCCATGAGGCACTATCCTACACGACGGCGGCGAGATCTTTTTATAATATAGAGAGATCTCGCCGCCGCCGCCGTCGCCGCCGTGTCAAGAATCAAGGGACTTAGAATGATTCGGGCTCGGGGCTTGCCGGAAGGGGGTGGGGCTGAAGGCTTGGAGGTAGCCCCAGCCCCTGGGGCTAGCTTCACCCCCTTCCGCCAAGCCCCGAGCCCGAATTATTGTAAGTCCCTCGATTTCAGAGTCTTCTGTGAGACCCCAAGCCCGTATTTTTCTAAGTTCTTTTCCAAAAACATAGGTCCCCCAAGGGTGGGGGGCACCCTTGGGGAGGGGGAGCGATTGCGAGCGCGCGCAGCGCGCGAGCCACAACAGAATCCTAGTCTTTCTATATTATAAAAAGATCTCGCCGCCGCCGCCGCCGTGTCAAGAATCGAGGGACTTAGAATAATTCGGGCTCAGGGCTTGGCGGAAGGGGGTGGGGCTAAAGGCTTGGGGCTAGCCCCAGCCCCTTTTCGCCAAGCCCCGAGCCCGAATTATTCTAAGTCCTTTTCCAAAAACCTGGGTCCCCCAAGGCTGCGGGCACCTTGGAGGGGGGGCACCCTGGGGGGGGGGCACCCTGGGGGGGGCACCCTGGGGGGGGCACCCTTGGGGGGGCACCCTCGGGGGGGCACCCTTGGTTGGGGGGCGATTGCGAGCGCGCGCAGCGCGCGAGCCACAATAAAATCCTAGTACCTATATATATAGATCTCTATAAACCTATATATAGAGGGGTAGGGGAGAGGAGGGACTTACAATATTTCGGGCTGGGGGGTACATTGAGGAACTTAGAAAAATTCAGCTCAAACCAGTGTAAGGAGGGTGGGGGGGATGTTCTGAGGGGTTGAGTGACGGGGTTTCTGAAGGGTTTCTCGCCACAATAATATATATTGAACTTCCACCACGTACGCCACTTGGCTTTTACGTAACCCCACCTATTTTTGCGGCCGCAGCTGACTTACCCCCACCGTATCGCATTTGCCAAGGGCTCAGGGAAACTGCGCAAAACCTGAGCCGATACAGCCAGCGCCTCTCTAAGTCCCTCGATGACAATGCGAGTAAACTCAAGCACGGTCACCGGTGGCGCTTAGAGCGACACCTCCCATCAGCGATGTTCCTGCTCGGCCCGGACGACACCATCCGCCAGATAAGAACCCGCGGGAGTTACCCCGAGCTGAACACGAACATCACTGATGTGTTTTGGGCACATATTTATTATAGGTGGGAACCCAACCATAGGTCGGCCGGGAATCGAACCCGGGCCCGCTGCGTGCGAACCCGAGCCCTCATCAACTAGGCCACTGCTCTCCTAATCACAATAATATATAATATTAACGATAAATTGCCCTCCCCGACATTGTCGCTGACCTAAGCGGTCATACTCTTTATTTCACAGGACCTCGCTGAACAGAAGCGTGGTAAAAAAAACTTTGAAACGCATCACGCATCGGCATAAAAAGGCCCTCGGTCTTATAAACCGGTTCGATTCCCTAACGAAAACTAACGTAGAAGATAGTAAATAAATTGTGGTTTCGTTCCGAGACATTTGAAAGAATTCAATAACAGTTTAAACACGCTGGGAATAAGCGGGTTTATCCTGGCCTAAAAATACTCACAAGTCACTAATTACATTGATTGATTTCCTTTTGTCCCTTTTGTTGACCAATCTACTCCCACCACAGAAAAACTATCCACACTCAGCACATAACATCCGTCACACATACGCACACCAAAACAGCCACCTACACCCTTTCTCCATCAGTCATCTCGGCATCACCGATCTATGAATCACTTCACACCTGGGAGCCTGCACGAAACGACGGTGGATTTGAAGAAACCTTTCAAACTTGCTATCGAGCAGGTACATTTACTGCCTCCCCTAAAAAACCGCGGAAATCATATAAAATTATTTGTATGTACAAGTTCTTTAAAATAATCAAGTAAAGAATTGAATGTTTGTAAAATATTCAAACCACAATTAAATGTGTCGTCATTTATAACAAATTCTGTAAATAGTGTTTTGCAAAAAAATCCTGTTATTGATTTTTTGTAAAAAAAAATCCGTTAGTAATTTTTTTTAAATCCTGTTAGAGATTTTAATAA
This sequence comes from Ephialtes manifestator, assembly GCA_963970395.1. NCBI lineage: Eukaryota > Metazoa > Arthropoda > Insecta > Hymenoptera > Ichneumonidae > Ephialtes > Ephialtes manifestator. The sequence goes on along the minus strand of OZ019969.1, from coordinate 14,277,315 downwards.
ATACGCACAATTCATACCGATAGCCTTGTCAATCGTGCTCTGTTTGGCGTGTTGGTCGTGAGAACTAACCGCTGGGCTGCAAGTAACTGTAATAGGTGGTCACTGTAACCCGGGCTATACAACAAACAAAAAGTGATTGTTTCAACTTACAAAATTCGGTTTTTTTTTTTGGATTCGCCCAACTTTTTTTTCCGTGCGTGTAGTTCTTGGTCGAAATTTAAAAGGAGATTAAAAATTATTACCTTACTAAAAATGAGTAAGTTAATAACATTTTTCTTCATTGCAGGACTCCAAGTTCATAACTGAAATTTCTTATAAAAATGTTGATATTGAGCGGTTGGAGGACGCAGAAAAACTTGAAACTTTTTTTCACTGCCACCAGCTATTTTACCTTATTATCTGATGCTTCGTTAGTATTTGAAGTTTCGACATTTATTATAGACGCTAAATGAGCGCTCCACTTCGAAAAGCTCCAACTTACTAACGTAATAGGTTAAATAAATTCACATACCAATATTTTTGGATATAACTTTTATTTGTGATGAAAATAGGACAAATGTTACGTTTTCATGACGAATCACGATTTGTTTACATACAATTTTCATTATCATAATCTTTTTCTCTGGTACACGGAAAGAAATGTTTAGGTGCGGCAACTACGTTTTCGATTTGCTGTACACGATGTCTAAAAAATTAGTTGCCTCAACCATATCGAATAGTAACCTCAACTATTCACGATTAGTTCTCGCGACATTAGTTAGGTTAACTAATCCAATCTTTGGGACTACCACTCGAATAGTTGGCACTACCATTCGAATCGTCGGTATTACCATTCGAATCGTTGGTATTACCATTTGAGTTGTAAGGGAAATAGAATAATCGATTGGTTGTGTCAACTCATTTCTTGGTTATAGCAACTAATCTTTTTTTTTCCATGTAGATTGACATTATACGTCCATGAAGTTTTGTACTAACGACGATTTGTTCGTATTCAACAAACATCGACGATTATCCTCAACGACTTTTAGGAGGAACTGCTTTTGTTCCTCGGAAGCTATAATGCTGCTATTCAATCAAAGCGCGCTGTGCGGCGTTGGAATAGAACTTCACTGTTAAAAATAAAAAGAAATTTACAATACAAATATTGAAAATTACTATTCAAGTGTATATTAAATTTACAAACTTTGTGCAGTAAATGAAAATTAATATACATTGTGTTGTAAATTTAAAAATAACCCGTAATTTTACTATACACGGAAAAAATAGATTAGTTGCCATAACCAAGAAATGAGTTGACACAACCAATGGATTATTCTATTTCCCTAGCAACTTAAACGGTAATACCAACGATTCGAATGGTAGTCCCAACTATTCAAGTGGTACCCCCATGGAAAAAAGTATACTTGAAATATATTCGAAAATATATTTTTTATATAATATATATATTTTTTACGAAAAATTAGATATCTTATATATATTTTTGTATGAAAGTAAAAATATATTCAATATACAGTAGCTGGTATAGTCAATATACATATGTAATTTATTCTCAATGTATGTATTATGCATCACTTTTGTATATAGTATATATTTTTCAACACATAGAAAAATATATGTTAAAATATATTCAAAAATAGAATGAAATTATATTGAAACTGCATTCCGCGTACGCTTCTATATATACTTTTCCATCTACGACAAATATATGTTGAGATATATTCAAATGTACATTCAAATTACGTTGAAATTACATTCCTCGTATATATGTGTATATATTTTTCAATATACCAAAAATATATGTTAAAGTATATTCCAATATACATTTAAATTACATTCTAATTGCATTCGACATATATTTGTACATGTATCTTTTCGTATATTTTCCAATATACGGAATAGTATATTACACTATAAGGGCAGAAAGTTGAGATTCCTGCACTGCGCGCAATGAACCGAGGGCATCATGGAGTGCAGTTCAGGGCTCTCAAATTTCTGCCTGTGTAGTGTATACTATTTTTCTTTATACTTGGCCGGAAGTACGAAAAAAATTGCATTTTTGTATTGAAAGATATTGATGCCTGCCCCGACATTTGCGGCACGAGCGGAGCGAGTGTTGCCCTAGCGGATCCGAGCAACCGTCATTTTGTGGTTGTTTTACGGTCACATACAAGTAACCGTCATTATGAGGTTTATTTCCAGTTGTTTTACCGTAAAACAACTGTAATGTAACCGACAAAGCGACCGTTATTTTGGAACAAAAAAGAACCCGATTGCAACTGCAAAGCGACCAATGTTTTAACCAAAAACAAACTTTAAAGTAACGCAGAAGTAACCGACAGTTTGTTAAAAGTTGTTTTTCGGTTATTTGAAAGATCTTCATATAACCGAATAGTAACCCGAAACGGAACATTGAGTTCATTACGGGTCACTTTACGGTTCACTTTACGGTTACCCGCCGGTCACTAGGTTCCTTCTCGGTTATTCTGGAGTGATTTTTTGTTCCATAACGACCGGTCACTCTTCGGTTATTTTGCGGTTCTTCAGATCCGCTAGGGTGCTGGTCGGGGGCAGGCATCAAATCAAATACATCTGAATAGATACTACTTTTCTAAAAAATATTAATTTGATTATGGAAGCCTAATTTTATTAGTATGTTTTCGAGTATATATCACTTACTGATTTATCTTAACTGTTAAACTTTAGCATAAATCAATTGTAAATAAACTTTGAGGTTATGCAGGCAAGATGTATAGAGTATTAATGGGTGCGAATAAGTTACTACTCCCGTTCTATAGAGGGCACGTGTATAGCTTGACCAACACATGAATGACATGTGTATAAACACAGTGAGCGACTCTTGACTTTCGGCCGTCCTATGTGTGTGTGGAGCGGTCTCAGTGCACGAGTAATTTCTTTCGGCCCGCTGTCGCAGAGCGCATGCGCGTCTCTACCGAGACATAAAAGTTAGCCTTTCTGACGTGATATCGCGGCAGGAGGGACGTACTTTCGGCATAGTATGAAGAAATAGTATATTACACACCTAGGGCAGTAAAGTAAGAAATGTCTCAGATCACATGTAATTGTCGACGAATTTACAACACAATGTATATTAATTCTCATTTACTAATATACATTGTGTTGTAACTTACTATACGTATAGTAAATATACATAGTTAATATACATTGTGTCGTAAACTTACTATACGTATAGTAAATTTACAACACAATGTATATTAATTCTCATTTACTACACAAAGTTTGTGAATTTGATATACACTTGAATAGTATTTTTCGATATTTGTGTTATAAATTTGCTAAACCTATACTAAAATTATCTGCATGTGTTGTAATTTTATTATACCGATACTATAATTACCGCCGTGTGTTGTAATTTTACTGTACGTACACGGAAAGAAATGTTTGGTTGTGGCAACTACGCTTTCGATGTGCTGTACACAATGTCTAAAAAATGAGTTGCCTCAACCATATCAAATAGTAACCTCAACTATTTACGATTAGTTCTCGATTGGATTAGTTAGGTTAACTAATCCAATCGTTGGGACTACCCCCATGGAAATAAAGTAGAATGGAAATTATATTTTTCGATGTATTGAAAGCTACATTTAAAATATACTTGATATATTGTTTATATTTATCATATATGTGAAATATATAAAAAATAAACGTGATATATATTTCGAATATATATGGAATATCTACTTTTTCGTAAAAAAATATAATTCTTGAATATAAATGTATATCTGAAGTATATGTTGTATATACTTTGTATGAACTTCATGTATACAACCAAGATACATCTGAAGGATATAGCATATGCATATGAAATATGCATAGTCTGTCCGTAGTCTGGGGTTTACCCCAGCGAATGCTGCCAAGTCGGCCCATAAGCTATACACTTCCATATAATACATGTTCTTTGACAATGTATATTAATTCTCATTGACTACACAAAGTTTGTGAATAAATGAGAACGTATAGTAAATTTGTGAACGTATAGTAAATTTACAATACACAGCTTTGAATTTTCAAAGATGATATATGGATATTAGACGTCCTTAGTCCCAACGACATTTTAGCAATTGGCCACTAGGTAGCCAAATGCGCTCGCGGTTCGCGCAAGCGGAGCGCGACAGTGGCGGCTATTTAGGCCAGGGCAATACGCAGACTCTACAGAACCCAACTCTACACATCACCAACTCACAACACCAACTCTACACAACAGCAACTCTACACATGCACCAACTCTACACAAGTACCGATTCACAAAACTCTCACCGGCGAAACTCTCACCGGCAAAACTCTCACCGGCGAAACTCACATCGGCAAAACTCTCACCAGCAAAACTCACACCGGCAAAACTGTCACTGGCGCAACTCTACTCAGGCAAAACTGTCACCGGCAAAACTCTCACCGGCGAAACTCTCCACAGGCAAAACTCTCATCGGCAAAACTCACATCGGCAAAACTCTCACAGGCAAAACTCACACCGGCAAAACTCTCACCGGCAAAACTCTCACCAACAAAACTCTCAACGGTTAAATTCACTCCAGTACAATTCGACACGTTAATATTGTCCCGAGATATATTCAACGCGTGCTCAATTCACCATGACAAAACTGTACACACGATCGTCTGTTGACGCAAACCTGTACACAGCCTTAACGCCATCAATCGAGATTTTCACCGATTCTACACGGTACTCAATTCACCAAAGTCTCAACTCTACACAAGCTCAACTCTACACATTCACCAACACACACCCAATACCATCTGCAGGTAAGGTAGAAACGAATATCATAATGACCGACTGAGTCATAACATTGACTGCAGGTAAGGTAAAAACGAATATCATAATGACCGACTGAGTCATAACATTGACTCAGTCGGTCATTATGATATTCGTTTCTACTTTACCTGGAAATGGTATTGGGTGTGAGTTGGTGAATGTGTAGAGTTGAGCTTGTGTAGAGTTGGGATTTTGGTGAATTGGGTACCGTGTAGAATCGGTGAAAATCACGATTGATGGCGTTAAGGCTGTGTACAGTTTTTGCGTCAAAAGACGATCGTGTGCACAGTTTTGCCGATGTGAGTTTCGCCGGTGAGAGTTTTGTGAATCGGTACTTGTGTAGAGTTGGTGTTGTGTAGAGTTGGTGCATGTGTAGAGTTGGTGTTGTGTGGAGTTGGTAATGTGTAGAGTTGGTGATGTGTAGAATTGGTGATGTGTAGAGTTGGTATTGTGAGTTGGGTTCTGTAGAGTCTGCGTATTGCCCGGGCCAGCAGTCTCTCCGGGTCCTTTCCTATCCCTACCAAAATGACCTCACCTCTTGCACGAGACAATCCCTAATGGGACCTCGTGTAAATTTTACCTGCACTGTTAAAAAAATGTGTTGTAAATTTACAACACAGTTGCATGAAGTTTTTTTTACCAAAACCGTTTATGAAATTCCAACTGCGGCGTTGAATTTTACAACACAGATGTGTTGTAAAATTACAATACATTGTATGAAATTCCAACTGTGACGTTGAATTTTACAACATTGATGTGTTGTAAAATTATAATACAGTAACGGTAAATTTTATATACCAGTATCGTAAAAATCAACGTCGCCGTTCAAATTTCATAAACGGTTTCTGTAAATGTGCTTCCTCCACATGTTTATTAATTTTACCTCGGATTTTTTTAACAGTGTTGAACCGCAAGCGTGATGGTGCACGTCGAGCGAAGGCGCAAAAATTGATCGTACATCCGATTAACGTTAATATTCGCACAAAAACGGAAGTATGAAAACCGTATTTTTAAAATATTAAATAGTCTTCGATTATTTATGCCAAGGCTGGCGTATTAAAATAAGAGATTCCTAATAACATCCCGTCCAAATAAAGAAAGTATTAAAACAGTATTGAAAACACATAATCGTTCTTTTTTTTTTTCGAGAAAAAAATTCCCTGACTCCCCCTGACTAATTCATCAGTTTTCCCTGAACAAACTTCGTCCTGTATCAGTTAATTCCCCGAATTCTACATGTTAATAATTCATTTTTTAACACAAGTCCGTTAGAAAATCGAACAACGCTGGCAATAACGTATTAAAAACAGGTATGAATACATTTTTCTACAATAATTTGTTTTCATGTATTTGTATATTGCATATTTTTGTATCTGTACGCACATGTTTCGATTACTCGATCAACGGCAAATATAATCATGTTAAAAAGTATATATTCCAGTCTCAAAAAACGGTCCTTAGAATTATAAAACTTTTAAATTGCAGGACGATCATTAGGAACCAAGTTCTTTGGACATTGTTTAAAACAATGATTTTCACAGACTTTTCCACCGAGTATTGAACGCGATATCGCTCACTGAAAAAATCGATATCCGTCATGTATTTTATAACGGATTTTTTTTTAAATCGTAAAAAAAAAGTATTTCTAAAAAATCTTTTAAGTCATTTATTAAGGAATCTGTAATTTTTTTCTCTGACCAACTGACTATCTTTTTTTTCCCTGATAGTCCTCGATTTATCGTGACCGCAGCCACCATGAACAGTGTAAAAAGTTAAAAGCCTTAAGTATTATCTATGGAACTGAATCATACTGAGTATTAATCCAAATTATTAATTTTCAAAGTCCAGGTCGATATCTCGTTGGTTTTCGGTATCCAGGTCGAAATTCCCATGGTTTACGGTGTCCAGGTCGATATTTCCACGGTTTTCGTTCGAAATCTGCACGGTTTGCAATATGCAGATCGATTTCGACATAAGAAAAAAATGTGCAGAGTATATGTGGATACCGAAAACTATTGAAAAATATATCTAGATATCGAAAACTATGGGGTTACTTTACTAGCTACTTTATTAGAGCAGGACGAGGGTCCATTCACTAAGAAAATCACTGAAGCACCTCGTATGAAATCAAGAACGATATCGTAAGAAATCACTCGGAAATCATTGATTTATAGGTTTTTCTCGAAATCACATTGAAATCATATGGATTCACGAAATCTAAATCACATTAAAATCATATAAATTCACGAAATCGCAATCACATTACAATCATATGAATTCACGAAATCGAAATCACATGGAAATCATATAAATTCTCTAAATTAAATAAATTCCAGTTTTTAATCAATACTCAGTATAGGGTGGTGGTTGATGATAATTTAGTTGAACGATGAAGTCCGCAAAGAGCGGTCATCATCAGTGACCGTTTTTCGATTTACTAATCAATACCATATTACTATTTCTCCACTGGACCATCTCCACATAAAGATTAGCTAGACATGATGTTAACTTTAAGAAAATAAAAAACCGTTTATAAGCTTCAATGTTTTTTAAGACACCAATACTGAGTACCCCTCTGCAAATGTAGTTTTCTATAGAGTTTTCCGAAAATGGAAGCGATTTCTTACTGATTTCCACTGGTTTAAAATCATAATTCGAAAAAATTTAAATCTTCTGAAACCACCCGAAAATATATTAATTCTGTGAAATCACGAAGTTTTTGAAATCACTGAAGTCGCATGAAATCAGATAATCATTGAAATCTTGTGTGCATCTAAATGGGAAGTGAATGGCCCCTCAGAGCAGGATATTGCCCCGTATATCTTATAATCAGATAATGGATAAGGGATCAGAGTTGAAGAAATAAAACCAATTTCAAAATTCTGTTTTATCGTTGAGCAGCCGTTTGATGTTAATAATTTTCTCAAAAATTTTAACCATTATCTAGACATGAGATAAGAAAATGAAATGTTGGATGAGAGATTATAAAATTTGAAAGAAAAGACTCTATACAATTTTACACAAGCTGCAATTTTCGCGAAATGTTTCTTTGTTCTTTTGCCGAAAGTTTCTTTTTCGGGTAAGACCAAAAATAATAAAACAAAGGTGAATTTTATGTCACCCTAGATACTGTAAAAAAAATCTACTTGAAATGTGATATGCAAGTATTGGAAGTTTTTATGCATAAGCTCATATACGAAATTTAACATTCAATCACGATGTAAAATATATGGTACAGTAATTTTGAGCATGTACTTTCATTTTAATTATTTGCTGTAATTTTACTGCGAAAGTACATTCATTTTATACCACAATTGTAAATAAAATAGATTTGAAGAATTTATGCATAATTACTTTTCGGTCTTTTCCAACAGTGTATTTACGAAATCGTTCACAACCTACATGTATAACTTTGCGTTTTTCATTAATGATGAATGTTTTACCGTAAAGCTGCTGAATTTAATCTGACTCGACCTCTGAATTCGACGTCACCGAAAATTCGCCAGGAGTCTGCGGGCACACCATTGATCCTCGTTAGTCGTGTCGCGTGCGGGAGCAATTACATCATTATTATCGTGACGCGATCAAGTACTCGTGGGTCTGCGAACGAGTGGGCGTGAACGCGGGAAATGAATGAAATATTAAATAAACGAGGAGGAAGTAAGGGGTTGAGAGGAAAAAAGTACCGGAGAAATTTATATGAATTTATCGTTCGTGCGTTGACGCGGGGTTTGCTACAAGCCAGCCACGAGCCACAGCCGTGTACGTGCATCTCGCATCGTTAGACGTGGCCATGGCGCGACTCGGCTCACCGTAATGAGAGCGGTACTCCAGAGGACGTACCTACTTCCGGTTGCTGACTCCGTAATTTTGCAGATGGATGTATAGAAAAAATGGTGTTTAATGTAGCGGCAATGATCGAGAGTGCAGGAGAAATCGTGCTCGAGGGTATGCGCGCGAAACCCATTACCAGGTATCCCATGTCAAACAATAATTTTCCAACTAGTAATGACAACCTAAAACATTAATGAGGTTCGGTAATAAACGACAATCCGAGATAAAAATTTGAAATTTTTTCATGTTGTCGTGAAAGCCGTAATAAATGCGTGTGCAGAATTTTCGGTGGATTTGCCGCACAGTTTTCGAGATATTAAATGGTAAAGTCACTGAATTTTATACGTGTGGAAAGAGCATTAGCGCCATGATATCTCATATTTCGATTTTTTTCTAATACTGAGAACCAAGATATATAGTTATAAAAACATATGGTTGTGTTCATTTGATATTATCGATCATTAAAGAAATTTGAAACAACACGCTTACCGCAACAATAAGAAAGAAACATCAAAAAGTTTGACGATGTTTCCCATACAGCATAGTAAATTCGGTTTATTTTACCAGTATGGCAAACGGTGCCAGTTGTGTTCACGATTCACTTATCAACGTTATATATTGCTGATTAAACGCAGCATAGTGACGATTGCTAGGCCGGATACGTACTTACTTCTGTAACGTATACCAGTTAATGTCGGAAATTCGTTCAGTTAAAATTATACTTAAATTAATAGAAGTAAAGGTATGTAAAGGTCGGATAGGAATAGGTTACAAAAATGTAACATAAAAAAATACACGTTGTTTTGTTCAATTATTAAACATTTATTTATTTTTCTTAAAATGAAATGATAGTTTTCAAACAAAAACGCCATCACCACTTTTCGTCCTGATCTCGGAGGTCACTAACGAGCAGGTTATGTCCCGTTGCAAATAGTGCAGGTTACGCATCGATTTACAACGACGACGACATGTGACGATTTTCTTATAGTACAGACGAAGAATACATAGTTAATATATCTTTAAACAAGACCTGCACTTGGTTTTTCGTTTTCACAATTCCTTGTTAGTTGTACTACACTATCGAGAACAATGGGCACCTAACGCCGCTGTCGATGTAAACACACTCAGCCACCGCCAAACGTATAGCGGTCACCGCACATCTTCCGTGTATAGCTAATAGACTGTTTCGAACTATAATCTGGAGTTGGGGAATGAATCCCAGATGCACGGTCTTAATAGTTACAACGTTGAGGATGTATTTCTTGCGGAACCGATCCCGTAACTATAGATTCTATTAATAAATTGAGAGATGAATTTCTTCATATATTGCGAATCGTAATTACTGTCGGTTGGAAGTCATGACCATTGTCAACCTTTAAGATGTCTTCGAGGCACTTTTGTGCATCTTACATCCTTATAAACTTTGGATTATTTACAGTACGGTTTGAAAACCGAAAAATAGTAATGATTCTTGTACGGCGTGCAGCACACAGTAAAACACGATACAGTACTCTATAGGAAAATATAGAAATAGACGCCAGAAGCGCTGAATAAACCGAGTTTACTATACTAAATCGGATAATGATTATCAGACTCTTCTCTCCATGTCGAAATTTAGTGACGTAAATTTGGTCAGCGAGATTTATCGTGACGTCTTAACCCCATCTGGTTTGACGTTTGGTAACGTCGCATACACGCAAAAATTTAACCAGACTCTAAGCTAGGTTTCAAATACGAAGTACAAACAGGAATACGTAAGCTATTGCATTGAAATGTAAACATCTCACTGAGAAGACACTTGTTAAGCCATGATGAGACTCTTTGATGAAATTTCTAAACGACACTGGTTGGTCACACGGCTTACACCACATATCAGTGACTAATTTTTCGACTCCACGGCGACCGTCATTTTAAAAAGCCGGTATAGGAGGTACAACCTTGGCCCGGCGCTTTTTTTTGCCATACGAATGCTTTGCTTGAATTTGTGTATATTATTACAGTAAAACCACCCCTTATCACTTTCTATTTCACCTTCTTTCAATTTCTTTACCGGCTGGAAACAATCTCTAGCACTCACGATAACGGTGATTATAACGACCATAATGCCGGAAAAAATGACAATCGTTTTTGTACACCTTAATAACGGTGCGATTTTGGACATAATAACAGAAAAATCGTGGTCACCGTCATTTTTTTTTGTTATTCTGACCAAAAACGCGCCATTATTAAGGTGTACAAAAACGACTGTTATTTTCCCTGTTATTAGGATGATTCTCGTGAGTGCTAGGGATACAAACTCGGCATTACTGAGCCATGCATCAGACGACGAATATGAAGATTGCGGAGATGACAAACGGCGAAAACATGGCTTACAACGCACATTAAGTATCGCATTATATGCATATTTATGAAATGGTTAAGCAAATACGGCAATAAAAAAAACGTCCTTAAAAAATAAGCTTGAAAGAATAACGATTATTGACGTGTTTATAACATTGTAATATTGGTTGGTAAAACAGACTTGTATTCTACTAGCGTAGCCGTCAGCGATCCTCTTTAAAATAGAAATAGTACTCATGATGAATTTTAACATTCTCTAGAATCGTTTAGAAGGAGTTAGAATTGTAGTACTTATAAACAAAAGACAAATCTGAAGAAAAAAATCAATGAAATGGAAGATACTAACTTCTTTAATTTTTTTAAATAGTAATGCTAAAAAGATTTGTATAAATTAGTGAAAAAAAAACTTCCGGACTATTTTTCAGTTACCGTTATTTCAAAAGATGGTTGAACAGTTATAAATTTTGAATATCTTTTCGTATGAAGATTCCACATTATATACAGCAAATTTCAGAATCACTAAATGAACATTTTTATAACATCTCATGAAAGAAGGAGTTAAAAAATTATTAGAAAATTCTCCTTCAGTTTTTAAAACTAATTTTTAAAAATTATTTTCGGCATTATTATACAAAATCAATGTTCTTAGTAGATATGCAGTTCTTTTGTCGTGGGTCGCTGAAATTCTCATCGAATGAAAGCATTCTTAAGGGGTAATACCACTCTAGGATTTTGGTAAAATCGATTTCTTTGTTGCTTAAGGAATACTTTAGGATCATAAAAACAATATGCAGTTGGTCCTATAGTGAAAAAAAAAAGTTTAATGTTCCATCATCGAGCCACCGCCGTTGAACCGTTACGAAATGGAGAAGCCAAGCGCCGAGAAGGTTGGCACATCGGCTAGATAATTATCCGCAATCGATTATGACGACTTTGAAATAGAAGAAGGCTTTGGTTATCGAATTTTCAACTTTTTAGCAGTGTTCTCCACTATATCGCAAGATGTTGTAAGATGTAAAAAAGTGCACGTAAAACTTTAAACGCATTTTTCTTGAAACAACTTTTTTCAAACTGGACGGACAAATTATTCAATAACGGTTGGATGGATTCGTTTCAAGTTTTGATTGTACGTAATCATTATTTTTGCTTCCTCATAGAGGAAGATTTGTTTTCATGAAAAAAAAAAATTTCCAGATTTTTATGTCAGAACACTCAAAATGGTCCAAAGCGTAGAGAAACGTGATCTAGAAAAAATGTCCGTATGTCCGTATATATGTATGTGTGTATGTATACAACTTCAAAAATTCAAACGCTGATAACTCAAAAACTATTTTAGCTATCGAGCAATTTCTTTCATGCATTAGCTATCAAATTTGGCAAACAATTGAAGCATCAGCTCCTCTTTAATTACTGCAAATGTTGACTGAATGGATGCAACAATTTAGATTTTGTAGCTTTTTAATTTAACAAAAAAGGGCGTGGTCGCTCTTTTGTAAAAACTAGTGTATTATGCTAAATACTTCTTCATAAGAGTATTTGCGCTTGATGTTGTTTGG
>OZ019969.1:14205206-14264578 GCA_963970395.1 Ephialtes manifestator | reverse complement strand
CAATCTGCTACGTCGAACCAAGGATAAAGCTAAAGCAACTGGATACAAGTTTGTCTGGATGAAGTCTGGATGCATCCTTGTTAGACGCGACAATGGCACTGAGGTTATCTCTATAATATCCGACACAGATCTGTCACGTCTTGTATGACTACCTAGTGTCGCTATCAATTCGAAATCAATCAACTGCGACACTAAAATAAAGATTGCGCAATTCAATGCAAATTCTTTGCTCGGCCACATCGATGTTATTCGCATTTATTTCTATGCACACTTTTTTCATGTGATTTCGATTTCTGAGACTTGGCTACATTCTCACATTTCAGACGATTTGATTAAAATAGATAACTACTTTATTATTCGCAACGATCGTGAAGGCAAGCAAGGCGGAGGGGTTGCTTGCTATATCCACAAGTCATTAAAAGCTAAAGTATTAGCGTCTTCGCCTAGCATATTTGCCAATGCACCCGAATTTATTATAATAGAGATTCGTTTAGAGAAAAGCCAGCCACTACTCATTGCATCTGTCTACAGGAGACCTAAGGGTCTGATGCTGCACGACTTTTCAGTCTCACTTATGCAATTTTCTCATGCATATAAGAATATTGTTATTGCCGGTGATTTCAACTGCAATCTACTCAACGATCATTTCGAAGCCAACTATTTACGCGACTGGATTTTTTCACATGCTTTTCATCTCGTACAGTCTGATGCCACATTCCACACGGCTACATCAGATTCATGGCTGGATATTATTATTATTGACGATGCAGTAAAACTTCACTCTTTCAATAAATCAGAGAGTCCTTTCATTGCAGGACATGATCTACTAGAATTATCCTATGCTTTTGATTCAGCTCCATCAGAACAACAGCGTCTAGTCAAACGTGACCTCACCAGATTTGTTGCATCTGATTTTATTGCCACACTTGAACGCGACCTCATCTTGCTTGAATCTGGTGACCCTGTGGACTCAGTAGATAAAGTTGATTCTTTAACACATACAATTTCGGATTGTCTTACGAGAGCTTTCAACCATCATGCTCCGGTTCGTTCGTTTATAGCTAAAAAACCACCAATGCCATGGCTCACTGTTGAGCTCAAAACCAGAATTTTAAATCGCAATGCTCTGTACAAACAAGCGAAACGCCCTGGTAACTTGTTGGTTTATGAGATTTACAGACAAGTAAGGAATGAACTCGACGAAGATATCAAACGAACCAAAAGCCAATATCAGTTCAACGTTCTGAATAGCATTCACGATCCCACTAAAATGTGGAAAGAGTTAGCTCTCTCTCTCTCTCTCTCTCTCTCTTTTTTTTGAGGTGACGTGTTTGAGGAACGCTCCGCCTAAAGTCTAATTATAAAGTGAAATAAATTCGGAAAATTGTGTAAAAATGAGAACAATGTGATCGGTTTTGTGTGGTGAACATTTTGATCTATCGAGTGGCTAGATAGATATCGTCTAGACGGTGCTACCAGCATATTCGTTTATCGAAATTTTTCACCTGTCGAATGTGGGTGGGCGGCCATTATCGCTGCCACGGTGACACGTAATTAGCAACTCGCGGAGAAATTAATCAACCACGGTGAATGCGATACAGTTCCGGTCGGTATGAATTGGTAAATGCGTTGGTAAGTTACCAGCTATCCCAGGTAATATGAGCGCGATGGACGACTACGACGAGTATAAATGCTCCGCTTGCAAAAAACCAATTAAAAACCAGGTAGTGAAGTGTAAGACGTGTCCGAAACTTTTTTACCACCCAGGTTGTGTGAGTAAACACAAAGTATACGATAAAAATCGTGAGTTGGTACCATGTAATGGTCCATTTGTGAAATTCAATGTGGAGGATGAAGTTCCGAAGACGCCGGTATCAGGTTGTAGCAGAGATCGATTGGCATCAACTGGCTCGATTGGTGGAAGTTCATTGGCCCCGGCTGATACGAAAATTGATTGGCTGATAAGAACAGTGAGGTCAATGAAAGACGAAATCGCATGCAAGAACGAAGTCAAGAAGATGGTCCAGGAAATCGTCAGTGCTGAAATGAGAGGAATAAAACAACAGATTGAAGAATTGAAGAAAATTATACAAGGAGAAGGTACGAGTGTCTCAAGGCCAAACTACAGTGAAGTACTGAAAGAAAAGAAGAAAGAAATGGTAATTATTGTCAAACCCAATGTACAACAGGAGAGTGAAGTCACAAAAAGGGCGATAAAAGAGAAAGTTGATATCAAGAATATGGCGGTGGGAATAACGAAATTGAAAAAAGGCAGTAAAGGAACTGTAATCCTAGACTGTGAATCGGGAGAAGAAATTGAAGTACTGAAGGCTGCAGTCCAAGATAAAATGGGAGAGGATTTTAAAATCACTGAGTCTCAACAGATGAAGCCGAAGATAAAAACAGTAAGTATCGAAGAAGATGAATTAAATCTAAATGACGAAGAACTAGTGGGCACAATTAAGATGCAGAACGGAATAGAGGAAATCGAAGGACGAGAGATGAAAATTGTGAAGAGATTAACCAGAGGAAGAGAACAGGAACGAAACCGAAGAGGAACCATCGAGGGCTCAATAATACTAGAAGTGGATGAAGTAACTCACGGGGTGATACTCAGTAAGGGTAAGATCAGCGTGGGATGGAAGAAATGTCCGGTTTACAACCACGTTAATGTGAAGCGATGCTTTAAATGTTGGGGCTATTATCATATAGCAAAAAATTGTACCAGAGAAGAAACCTGCTACAAATGCGCAGGGAATCATAACTCAAGAGAGTGCAAAGTGAACAAGATGAAGTGTGTAAACTGCGCGTACAAGAACCAAGCTTTCAATCTAAGGATAAATACAGAACACAGTGCACTTGATCGGGAATGTCCAACATATAAACGAGCAATGCAAGAGGAAAAGAAGAGAGCGGGATGGATAGAGTAGCAACCACAGAAGGAAGAGACGATATGGTATACAAATGCGCAAAGTCTTTTGGCACATAAGGATGAGATTCAACACCAGGTGGTAGACAGAATGAAACCTGCAATTATAGCGCTTTCGGAGACGCGAGTGACTGCTGAAATTGGAGACAGTGAAGTGTGTATGCCGGGTTATAATGTAATCAGATGTAATGCAGAGAATAGGCACACGGGAGGGGTCATACTATACGTTAGAGACGGTATTAAATATGAGTTACTAATGACGAATAAATTAGAATCTAACTGCTGGAGTGTTGCGATTGAAGTAAATGATAAGATGTATAAAGGAGTGTTATTAGTAGTGTACCATTCACCAAGTGCATCAGATGCGGATTTTATAAGGCATATAGAAGATATAACGGAGGAATTAACAATAAAAGGAAATTGTTTAATAATAGGAGATTTTAACATCGATGTCACGGTCGACTCGTTCTATAAAAAGCAATTAATGTCAGGAATGTTAAGCTTAGGGATGAAACAGTACGTTAATGAGCCTACTAGAATAACAAAGGATAGTAGTACAATTATAGATCTTTTATTTTCGAAAATAAGCGTACAATTGCAGGTAGAACATGAACCAAAAATAACAGATCATGCATGGATAAAAGTGGAACTAGGAACGAGAAATATAGAGAGCAATTATAGAGAATATAAAACCAGGAATTATAGTAAAATAATTGAGAGGGAATTTGTAGCAGTCTTAAAAAACTGCGTGCGTCAATGGCCAGATGAGAATATAAATCAGAAAGCAGAGTTATTTGTGGATAGTATAGTAGGTACTTTAGACATGCTAGCACCAGAGAAGATAATTAAAATCCCAAGCGTATGGGAGGAGAAAAAATGGTTCACTGATGAGATAAGTAGGGCAGGCGAAAAAAGGGATAGTGCTTACAGAAAAGCACTATACGAGGGAACGGATGACAATTGGGAACAGTTTAAGGTAGAAAGAAATGCTGTAGTTAAAATGATAAGGCAAAAGAAAAAGGAATACTACGAGAATATGATAGATTGCAATAAGAATGAACCTATCAAATTGTGGAAAACGTTGAAAGAATTAATTAATGGCAAACGAGTAAAAACGAGAGACCCTGGTAATATTAATTTTCAAATTTTAGATGACAATATGAGTGGAAATATAGCTGACAAATTTAATGTTTTTTATATCGAAAGTATTAACAACATAGTCAATTCAATAGCGAGAGATCCATCTAGAAGCCCAGGCAGAAGAAGAATCTTGATAGGAGAAGGTGTAGGGAATGAAAAAATCATGAATACATTTGAAAATATTGGAATAGGGGACCTCGAGAAAGTAGTTAATGGACTACCGAGAAAAAAGGGTACGGAAGAAGGAATATCAAGTGAAATCCTAAAAATGGTGTTTAGTGCAATAAAAAAGGAATTTGTTGATGTAATCAATGGATCCCTAAGGGAGGGCTGTTGTCCTGATAGTTGGAAAACGTCCACCATCATACCAATACCAAAGATAGAGAAAGCCATAAACGCAAAAGATTTCAGACCGATTAATATGTTACCATTGTACGAGAAAGTACTAGAATTAGTAGTAAAAAGTCAAATCGAAACATTTTTGGAATCAAACGAGACCATAACAGAGCATCAGGCGGGATTCAGAAAACAATATTCGTGTGAAACGGCAATCCAAACCGTGATAGATGAATGGAAAGTAAATATCAGTGAAGGAAAAGTGGTAGGTGTAGTCTTTATGGACTTAAAACGGGCATTTGAGACAGTTGATAGAGACTTGTTGTTGGAAAAATTAGTACAATATGGAATGAGAGGTAAAGTTATTGAATGGTTTCGATCGTACTTGAGTAATAGGACACAACAAGTTCTGTTTAATGAGGAATGCTCGGAAATCATTACATCAACGTATGGAGTACCGCAAGGATCCGTGTTGGGGCCTTTGCTGTTTATTATATATATAAATGATATAGTCGACATATGCCCGGATGATTGTGTAATAAAAATGTTTGCTGATGATACGTTGATATATGTAACTGGAGACAGTAGTGCGGTAGTGGAAAGAAAATTGAATGAGGCATTGAGCATAGTAGAAGGAGGGATGAATAGGAACAAACTGAAAATGAATGCAGAGAAAACGAAATTTATGGTTGTTAGGAGTGTGAGGAAAGAATTAAGAGGGAATATTGTATTGAAATGCATGGATGGAACTGAATTAGAGCAAGTGGAAGTAATGAAATACTTAGGCGTAATGATTGATGATAAGCTGCGATTTAAGAACCACTGTGAATATATGTTTAAAAAAATAGGCAAAAAAACGAGTTTTCTGAACAGAATAGGCCAATATGTATCGGCGTACACCAGATGCGTCATTTATAAGGCGATCGTAGCACCGCATTTTGAATATTGTGCAACGCTGTTAGTGTGTATGGGTGAGACCGAGTTGAAGAAACTGCAGATAGCGCAAAACAGAGCGATGCGCGTCATATTGCAATGCAGCCGGTATACGAGGGTCGGCGACATGTTAGAAGCGCTTCAGTTTATGAGTGTGAGACAAAGATTATACTATAATGTGTGCATATTTATATTTAAGGCAGTAAAGAAGATGTTACCGAGGGAATTGTCAAATAAAATGGTGATTGTAAAATCGAAAACGGGGAGAGTAACGCGGCAAGCAGAAAATATTGTTATTCAATTTAGAAGAACCCGAAGCGCTCAAAAGAGTATGTTTTATGAAGGAGTGAAGCTGTACAACGCATTGCCCACTGAGGTGAAAAATTGTGAAAGATTGGCTCAATTCAAGAGCATGTTGAAGGAACTTATAGTGAGTGAAATTACGTAAGAGTAGCATACATTAATATGGAACATTATGTAATATTGTGTACAACAAATAGCTGAGAAAGCTAATAAATATCAATCAATCAATCAATCAATCTCTCTCTCTCTCTCTCTCCAGTAAAAGCTGGTGATGCTAGTTGTTGACTACTATCCATCGAGTCCAGTTACAACACGCTAAATGGAGCAAAACACGAGTATCGGAAATTTCCTCTTATTCTTATCGCATCTCTACTTACGCCTTTGTATCTCGATCGGGTTTATCACAGTGCTTTAGTTTTAGATAGCATTTCTTCCAATGGTTCGGCTTCTAACACAGGAATACAGAGAAAGAAAAAATACCCGAATTCACAGAGAAATTTCTTACTTTTCCGTTTATCGAGCATTCCTTCTCATAAAATTCGCCGCACCGCCTCGAATCGTTATTCCGCGGTAGCAGCGCTGGCAGTTAGACCATTCGGCAGCTACCACCGGCAGGAAACTCAGCACCGCACGGGCTTTAGTATCCGGCTGTGGCTGCTATTTCTGTGAATACCTACGATACTGTATTTTTCTACGAAACTCGAAAGTCCTGCAGAAAAATTTGCTTACGCCGCGGCACACCGAAATTGCACTGATAGGCATTACACGTATAATACCGCAGATAAAGTATACGTAGTTCCGAGCTTGCGATACTACTATACACCATGCGGCTTACGATAGCGACAGTACTTAAGGATGTATGATAGGTACCGTCACGCCAAATGTGGGTATCACAGATAATTTCGAAGACTTCCCGATGGGATAAGAATCGGAAAAAAATCAAGCATGTAAAAGATGCTGAAAAGATCTTTTCTGCATTATAATAATTCCAAAATGTTATTAACAAATTCATGAATAAAAAAATTGTTGAGCAAATTACACGACATCCTAACTTTTTTTAAATGTGAATGATTTGTGAATTTTTCCGAATAAATATGATTTTTTTCTTTATTTTGAATTTTTTTTTAATATTGAAAAATGCGCAAAAAATAACAAATTTTGGATATGCGTTTGGCAAAGAAAATCTTGAGTGTAATGGATAGTTTTATGCCAACCATATATGAAATATTCGTTATTTGTCGCACATCATTCGAAATAAACTAAAAATTCAGAATAAAAGAAAAATTCTCAATAAATTTATATGTATGCGGGAAAATTGACAAATTATTTTCATTCACTAACACATTCGGTTTTCGGGTCATTTGTTCAACCATTTTTTTTAAGCATCAAATTGATAATAACATTTTGGAATTATTATTATGCAAAACCGATCTTTTCAGCACCTTATACACGCTTGATTTTTTCCCGATTTTTATGTCGTTGGGAAGTGTTCGAAATTTTCTATGAAACTCACGTTTGGCGGGACTGTACCTACCATACATCCTTAAGGCGTTCTTGCACCAACATCAAATCAAGTTTTGTCGGTAAAAATAAACGGAAAAAAAGGCTTGGGTGAACATGCGCTAGTCGATTAATTGGTTAGACCAACCAAGTTGTTGGTTACGCTAACCAAATTATTGGTTCCGCTCACCAATAACGATGGTTCTACATTTAGTCTTAGCGGGTCTTTTTTTTTAATAACCATGCTTTGGCGGTCGCGTTTTTGCAACCCGTGGATGCCAAAATAAAAGGACGATCCTCCTTATAACTCGAAGCTTAATGACTTGAACAAACAAATATTAGTAAATAATTATTAATAAATGATAATGATAACAGTAATATAACTGTGATTCTGCAGTAATGCGAACCGTTACAGTTAAACCACATCAGCTAATTGCAGTTGTATAACCATTATGCAATTTATTACATTGCAGTTATGGTATGCGAAGAGACTGGAAAATTAATGGAACATAACAACTATATAACAATGTAACATGAATGAGTGGAGAATAATAACTTATATGTAAGTTACATGTAAATTCCGAGTAGCATTATTGTCTTTACTGGGAAACTATACGTTCGAGGGAATAAACATTTTAAAAGATACTGTCAAATAACTACATTGATTCACTGTACAGTATTGCAATAAGATAGAATCAGAGGCCATAATCCAAACGAAACGTATGTATAATCGGACAAAAATTGGCAGTTAGTTGCTAATAACCATTAAGCAGTTAATACGACTTGGAGAAAAGTTACTAAAAAAAAAAGTTGGCTTGTTAAACGATTAAAATTAAGAGCCATCAAGCGCACGTGACCAACTATTTTTTTCGGGCACCGCCTCTCTCGGCGAGCGCCCGAAGTAGCGACTTTACCGCGGCGTCTCAGGGCTGAGCGTTTTTCCTGAAAACAGCGGGGCCCCGCGCAATTGCTGTTAGTCAGACGATGCTTTCGTTGTCTAGTTCTTGGACGATTGCAACTTTGGCGAAGCTCTGTGATTGGTCCGCCGGTAGGGAATATGTAACATCGCATAAACATCGCAGTACTCTCGAAATAAGTTACTGAAAATAAACGGCTATTCTCAGAGCCACCAAATGAATCTAACGTATACATCTTTTATCGTAAATGTAATTACCTACATAAAGTAACCTATTCATGCATGTTTTTCCGCATTTTTCCACTGATCCTTCAGTAACACAAATATTATTATTCCTTCGCTGTTTTGGAATGAATAACAATATTTCTTATCATCAGTGTGCTTCTCTGAAAATAAAACTTTACTTTCGTCGAGTACCTCGTTTCACGGTAAGTACTCGGATGACTGTAATCTGAATCGTAAATAGCTGTGAACCTCATTGCTGAGTGCGGCGTAGTTTTTTTTATAAAGAATTAGTCGTATTACCTGTTCAGTTATAGAAAAATGGTAAAAAATAAATTGATAGTAAAAATGAATAGAAGAATGTATCGACTCGTTTCGACATTTGACTATTTGTCGTATAAAAACAAATAATAGATGAAAACGTTTTGATTCGCGATTTCAGACATACGTTATCGTCTGTGTGATCCGTTAGAAGTAAAAATTTCATTTTTGTCGAAAGGCTTCGTTGAGAAGCATCGGTTCCAAGTTCTTGCACGATTGCAACTTTGGCGAAGCTCTGTGATTGGTCCGCTGTTAGAACTCTGTAAAGCACTGGAATAAGCTTGAAAAAGAGCAACGGAACAAACGGTCCTTCTCAGGACCACTAAATCTATCTAACGTAGACATCTCTTGCAATTGTATTGTAATAGTAATCAACAACCTAATAAACATCAAAGACATTATATAGCAAACATTTCATCCTGTTTCCGATGTATTTCAAAGTCTCTGAGAATATGCGAGAACATGAAACATCCTAAACACAAATTAAAAGTATATATATGTTGTATTCGTGATAAACTACCATAAGCTATGGTAAATACATAACAATTCGCCTCAAGAATACCACTCGCATGTGCCACTCAAACGTTCTCGGAATCATTGAGCTTGAAATCTATAGCAGCTTATGATACGATATGAGGAATATACGATTTATTACTTTCAAAACCTCAAGTGGCCGAGGGCGCAGGGCACTTGGTTAGCAATCCTTAGGTTGCAGGTTCGAGACCTGTCATGTGCAATTTTTTTTTTTTTCTATTTTTGTTGACAAAAAGTAAACATTTTTTTTCCAAGTAATAAAAATGTTTGTAATGTACATACTTTTTTTAGGTCATTACATTTACAATAAAAGATGTCTACGTTGGGTTTATTTGGTGGCTCTGAGAAGAGCCGTCTGTTTTGAGATGCTTCTTTGGAGTGTACTATGATGTTTTACAGATACACCACCGGCGCACCAATCAGAGCTTCGCTGGAATTGCTATCATCCAAGAACTTGAAAACGATGCTTCTCAAGTCTTATAGACGAAAATAAAGTCTTATTTCCAGAGAAGCACGATAAGAAATATTGTTATTCATTCCAAAACAGCGAAGGAATAAAAATATTTGTGTTACTGAAGGTTCAGTGGAAAAATACGGAAAAACATACATGAATGAATTACTTTCTATAGGTAATTACATTTACGATAAAAGATGTCTACGTTGGGTTTATTTGGTGGCTCTGAGAAGAGCCGTCTGTTTTGAGTTGCTTCTTTGGATTGTAGTGTAATGTTTTAGAGACGCACCACCGGCGCACCAATCAGAGCTTCGCTGGAACTGCTATCATCGCAGAACTTGAAAACGATGCTTCTCAACGAAACCTTTCGACGAAAACGTAATTTTTACGTTTTCTGGATACCAGTGACGATAAAATATGTCAGAAATCGCGAATAAAAACGTTGTTATTTATTATTTGCTTTTATAGAGTAAAAATAGTAGCGAAATTTCTAAACATGTCGATGCATTTTTCGTTAGAATTTATTCTTTATTTTCTTCGTATATTTTACTAGAGCATACAAGAAACTCAAGCGGACCAATCACAGAGCTTGTCCCGTAGCCATCCTACGAGTGTAACACAGCACCTCGATGCAGATTCGTAACAAGCTGAGAACTTGAAAATGCTACATTTTGCTGAAAAAGAAACATTCGCTTTGTAAGAATGTCATTGACGATAATATATATATATATATATATATATATATATATATATATATATATATATATATATATATAACCGAATGAAAAAAGAAACACTTTTCATCAGGGATCTCATATATATATATATATATATATATATATGAGATCCCTGATGAAAAGTGTTTCTTTTTTCATTCGGTTATATATATATATATATATATATATATATATATATATAAAAAAGAAACACTTTTCATCAGGGATCTCATATATATATATATATATATATATATATATATATATATATATATATATATATATATATATGAGATCCCTGATGAAAAGTGTTTCTTTTTTCATTCGGTTTTATAGGACGGGGAAAGGTACAAATCCCAAAACAAATTCATAAATGCTTCGTTAGTTGTTATTATTTTTGCCGTTGTGCTTGAAAGTATACGGGAAACTGTCAATGCTCTCTTTCTAGCACCGTTGTGACGCACAATAGATTCAATAAATGAGCGATCACCCATCCAAGTACTGATCGCCGTGAGCCAATCAGCTCGACGACAACGAAACATTTTATTTTCTCACATTCTCAGTAACGATAAAGGAAACAGGGGATAAATAAAATGTTTCTTTTAAAACGTGTCTTTGAAGGATCAGTAAAGAAATGCAAAAACAAATCGATAAATATAACATATTTGAGTATTATTGCAATACGATTGCAAGAGATGGCCTTCGTTAGATAAATTTGGTGGTCCTAAGAAGGACCGTTTGATCCGTAACTCTTATTCGAGCATATTATGTTGCTTTACGAAGTCTTGTCTGTGCACCAATCACAGAGCTTAGCCCGTCGACGAACTATGATTGTAATATAGCCCTCAATTTAGATTTGTAACGATCTGAGAACTTGGAAACAATGCTTTCCCGTGAAAACGAAAGATTCGCTTTCCAAGAACGTCACTGAACTACTGGACTAAGAACGTCTTTGAAGGATGAGTGAAAAAATGCGAAAACGAAAGTTTCTTTTTCACAATTTCTTTTTCTAGAATATGAAGTGGAGAAATGTCCAAACAAATCGGAAAATGCAGTTACATTTTATTTATTATAATATCTATTGATGTATATTGGATTGAATATATATTGCGCGTTACTTGCAATGTATCCTCTTATCGATAGAGAAAAAGCATCAACTCTGAAAACCTTCTTCAATACAATGCTTTCTCGCTCAGAAAAATATTGCATGAAGTTTCATGTGCACGATGCCCAGGGCCCCGTGAGTTCATGCGGCATGCCTGTAGCATCGTTTCACGGTCCTCCAATATAGCGGATATCATCTCAAATTTTTGTGCCCAAAATATGACTCGATGAAACATCCGAATTGCATGAAATTTTTTTCATAAATGCAGAGCGGTAGTATGCATGGGTCTCAACTACGGTATTTGATACACGGTGCTTGTAAAGTATTAAATAAAATTAATTCTATAATCGCAGTAAAATGGGGTGGGCGGCAGCGTTCGGCCGTCCCAGAGTTTTTCACTTATTGTGCTTTTTATAATAATTTCCTGCAAAAATACCTAGTTGACACCCATGGTACATTAATCAAGGAATTCATTTTTGCTATTTGTTTATGCGATATTTTCTTTATTTAGCCGTATTTTGGGCACAAAAATTTACTGTTTATTTTAGTTTCTTTTTTTGCCACTGGCGCTGCGTATGCATGCGCTTGATGGCTCTTAATTGTCGTCCATTTCTTCGCAACGAAGCTGAAAGTAGACTGGCATATGACTCATAAATAGTGTAAGAACCGCCTTGAGAAGGTTGAAGCGCTTCACTCCATTAAAATCAATGCAATCAAAAGTTAATCTACAATTCCTGCCGGTTTAATCGATTGTACCGAAGGTTTTCTTACGTAGTAAAAATATGGTCTTAATATATAAATGGCCATCCACAGCCTTTATTTGAGAAGAAAATCGACTGAAATATGCAAATGTCCTATATGAGTTTTTTTCACCCAGTTTTCTTAAATATTAAACCATAATATCAGTCCGATTGTGACGAACAATAACTAATTTTATTTGTTAGAAAACGCTGCATTAATCGACCATTCATATTTTTAATCGTATGAGTTGTTACAAAATTACATCCTTTTCGTTATTCTATCCCAGTCTAACATCGGGCACATAAATGGCTGTATCTTTTTAACAACCGATATTGTAAAAAAATCTAGACGGTCAATCGATGATGCATTTCCCAGTTCACAGATGAGTAAATGCCCGTCATAATTGAACGAATATTATGGTTTACTCTTGAAAAACAGTGCACGAAAAAATATGACATCGTACATTTGCATATATCAGTCGAATTTCTTTTCAAATTACGGCTGTGGATATAAATCCGTTTATGTTATCCATATACTTGCAGTCGCGTCGTGTCAACCATCGAAGGAGAATAATCTGATCTTCAGGCGGTCATTCATTCAAGTGCTGAACATTTGGGCCAGATGCCCGTCCCAATTGATTCTAATTCGAGGTAACAAATCTCCCCTGGCCTAGATCACTCTGGATTACCCCTCCCCTCCCCGCCATAAATGGCCCCGCCTTTCCAAGATTATTCTAATAAGTCCACCGACTTGACAGACCGAATTCTCTCGAGTATGAAAAAAAATAGGTTTGAAACATTTGTCCGATGTCTGGCAAGCCACTATAACCCCTAGTACATTTATATATTGTGTTACATTCCCGTGAATTTGGCGCCTAAGAAAATGCAACCGGCCGCGCACCGCTGCATGCTCAGGAAAAGGACCCTGCAGTCGGTGGTCCGTAAAAGGGAAAGTAGATTTACTTACGTACGAGGGGTAGCTGGGGCCAGTTTCGCAGGAGGGATGTGAGGCCCTTCGCTAGGCGATACCCCTGTCAAAGTGATACCCCACGCGTTCGAAGGGAAGTGGAAGACGGCAGACATTAGCCAATAGAGGCGTGAAACTGGCCCTCTTCGAACCCCTAAAAATTTACTCACTAGGCGTACGACGTAGAAATCTGCTAAAAAGTGGGAGCGGGGAGTTTTTCCGAACAATTCGAGTCTAAAATAAATTGCCCTCGACTAACCCTGCATAACACTAGAAGTCAATTGCAATATTAGTTAAGGTAGTATGAGCGTCTTGTCTGACGTCGCATAATTTCGAGGGAGATTGAAAGAGAATTACGAACAATTCTCGATGAGATAAAAATCTGAAAAAAAAATCAAGCACATGGAAGGTGCTAAAGAAATTGCTTTGGAACTACAATAATTAAAAACTGTTATTAACAAATTACTGAAATAAATAATTGTTCAACATAAGACCCGGCAACGTAATTTTTTTTTATTATGAAAATGATTTTTTAATTTTTTCTACATACGTATGAATTTTTTTCAGAATTTTGTGCGATGTTAGATAATTACGTTTTTTTTCATTAAAATTAAAAATGTTAATAACATTTTTTAATTATTTTTGTGCCAAAACAATCTCTTTAGCACCTTCCATATGCTTGATTTTTTTAGTTTTTTATCTCATCGAGAACTGTTCGAAATTCTCTCTCAATCTCCCTCGAACTTATGAGACGTCAGACAAGACGCTCATACTACCTTAAGGGCGCAATTTTCATATCTTTAGACAGTCTCAATTTGTAAAAATCAACAGTCAACTTCTTCAACCCGCTGTTATTTATCATTTTTATATCGGATATGATTTCCTATTTCCGTATAAGAAACGTAAGAGGTATCGAACTGAACGAAAGAAACGATCTGTTAATGCTTTTGTACGCGGACGATTTGGTTATCCTGGCTTATTCTCCTATAGATCTGAGACGCAAACTTCGACTCTTAGGAAAATACTGTGATGAAAATGGTCTTACGGTAAATACAACAAAAACGCAAATTGTTATATTCAGATCGGGTGGGAGAACCGGTGCCGCCGAGCAAAATTTCCTATACAAGGGCAATAAGGTCAATCAAGTTAATAAATATGAGTATCTGGGGGTCTCACTCTCCAGTTCAGCGCTGGGTCTACTTCCTGTGAGCGCGGCGGTAAGAAAAGCCAGGATAGCCTCGTTGTCCGTCTTATCAATATTGGCTTCTTCTAAATGTAACTCTTGGGAAGCAACTGTAAAATTGTACAACAGTATGGTGGCCTCTACGTTATTGTATACCGCCCCTATATGGGGTTTAAGGTACACTCTCACGTTAGAAAAAGCTCAGTTAGAATTTCTCAAACGCTTCTTTCGACTGCCAAAGTGCACGCCAGGGTGCGCTATAACACTCGAACTAGGAATCAGCTGTGTTGCTCTCAGCCTGATTAAATTAACATTCGGCTGGATAATAAAAATCCTCAAGATGGACGAGTCTCGGCTACCAAAGATTTGTCTTTTACGCTTAATGCAATTAGATGCTATTAACCCGAGATCCGAGTACAACTGGGTTACCCAATTTAAACAATTGTTAGGCGAGTCTAATAGAGAAAGTTTGTGGACTAATCTCTCGGCAGAATATTGGGCATCTCAAAAAGAGTCAATTCTTGCGGAACTGCAACAGGGCCACATTGACACAGACCTGAGGGACTTCTCGGCCTCGAATTGTTACCAAATCCAACTACATAGAGTCGCCACACACAATTATTTGAGCTTCTACCCAGCACGGTGCACCGTTAACTTTCTACGAGCAAAAATTCAGACTCGGCTAGCCACTACGCACTCGAGGAGATTTGCGATAAACAAAAACATATATAGATACGATCCCACGCAAGTGTGCACTCTCTGCCGTTCGAATGAGTTGGAATCCCTAATTCACCTCTTGTTGAGTTGCCCAATGTACGAGCCACTCAGACTCCATTTTTTAGATAAGTATATTTCTAGGGACGGCACTGCAGCCGACAGCCTTATAACTCTGTTAGATAATAATGACCTCCGCAGTATTAAAGATCTTTTCTATTTTTTGGCAAACTGTTTTAAGCTTAGAGCTTCGCTGCTGAACGAATAAACGCCTCGGTTGGCTGACTGGTTCACTCGCCTTGTTCAGAGGCCTTAGTAATTAAATATAAGTATAATGTTCGACACCTAATAAGGAATAATGCAACTGTACATTTACGAATCCCCTGCATTTTGGATCATTGTATCCCCACATATGCATAATAAACATATCTATCTATCTATCTAACTTCTCCAACCAGTCAAAGTGAATAAATAAGTAGTAAGACGAGAACTAAAAGTTTTCCAGTACGTCTTTTGCACTTAGTCAAATGTACGAGGTCAAACCCTGACATTTATTCTGAGTTTTCTTGAACATTTAACTTCACGTAAAATAATCCGCGACTCTATCCTCTACTGCTAATCTCCAAACTCCTCAAATGGGCAAGAACCGAAAGAATGGTGGTCGCAAAAACCGGTTAAGAAAATTGGTGAAAATCTATCGTGGCGAGATAAATGTAGCGGAATATCACGGCTTCTTGACCACCGAGTATTGCGAAAGCCAACAAATTAACGAACCAGAATCTCAATATAGATTGGTCAAAATTAACTATTCCTTTAAATATTTAAAATCGATTCCCACAACCGATCCGAGGCACACATTTTATTTTAACAAAGAAACTCCAATTTCAAATAATAATTAATCGAATTGTTCAGCCCGTATCCCTGACCAATTAGTCGTAGCTAAGATCAAAAATAGGGCAACTTAAAGTTACATCGGACGTAACAATTGACATTGGACGTAACAATCAGGTGCATAAATCTCTTTTTAAACGGAAGCACCAAAATTGCTAGAAACGTATTTTTTTTTTTTTTTTTTTTTGTAAAATTCTCATTGATTTGACTAATACGTAGCAGAGCGGCGACTGAGTACGTACTGATGGAACATTCAGTCAAACAATTATGCAAGCCAAAGAAAATATTATCAGAACGAATTCATTAGCGCTTCGTGTAGTTATACTGCCACGGTGCATTATTGTCGCTAGATATTACTTGAAAAAAAAATCTTATTTACACTGAAAAAAATGTCATTGATTCAATAAACTCATCGTTTGCGGGCTGCCAAAAACAAGCTTTATCAACATAATTTGAATTCTAATTCCTCCAATTTCATACGAGATCGAAACAATCACTCTAAAATAATAAAAATAATATTTTATTCTTTCAATATTAAATGGGATTGAACGAATGAGAACTAAAGTTAATTCGAAAATACTTCTTTTTGGCAGCCCGCAATAGAATTTTTTTCAGTGTATGGTTTTCAGTTTCAAGGCCGTCTCTCATAGATTTTTCGCAAATGCAAAATTCTATAAACCACGTTCAGGCACCTGATGTTCTACCAAACGCATACAGGATCGTTGTTTCAACGCTACCGCGCAAATTGAACGGGAGGAGAGTGAAAATCGTCGACAAAGGAAACGAACCAGGAGGTAGAAAATACCACATGGAAAAGCAAAAAAAAAAGACCATCTTTTTTCCTCCGCTAAACATATACGACCGAACTTTGAACAGAGTTGCAGCGTCAGTCTCTCACCAACAGCCAATCACGGGACAAACAAAGCGACTTCGATTTTCGATGCTGTCTCACCACTGATTTTTTAGGAAAGAAAAAAAGTTGGCCCGACGGAAAAACGAAAACGCAAGATCTTCACATACCATTTAGCTGGATATATGTATGTATGCCTGCTTTTTGCACTTTCGACAGACACCTATCTAGCCTGTGATTATAGAAGGACATGCCGTGCGGGGTGGTCGTTTCAACGCCGTGTGGCCCAAATTGAACGAGAGTACAGAGCAGAAATCTTCGAGAAAAGTAAGGAACAAGTGGAAGTAGGAGACAAAAGTTTGAGGTCGATTTTCCACTCGCTAAAATCTCATATTATCTCGTGTACCTACATCCCGTAGAGGCCAAATACAGCCTAGAAAGAAAAAAAACTATAAGTTTGGAATGGTACAACAAGTTCTGGCACGTGGAGATTTGGTTTTGTGGATGATTAATTCAACGAAGAATGACAACCTTGTCCTGGAATCTACTTTCCTCAGGCAGGTTGAAAGATGAATAAAGAAACAAAAATATCGAACAATCAGATCCCGAGGCCAGGCGGTAATTAGAGGGCTCCTCGTCTCATTGAGTGGCGAGCCTCTCAACGTAGTACCAAGTTCAATGGGTCGAGAGCGTTCTTAACTCCATTGTCAGATGCATTATAGATTCAGCACGTACACCGCCATCGGTAGGCACGCCTGCCAGTCATACCTGATAAATCCTACTATTATCCTTGTTATCCGAGTAGGATTACTTTTTCGATTCACCGAGCTTATCGAGGTTAGAGATATAACCATGGGGAATCTTCTAACTTTACAGTGTTCAACATTACCAACTGGAGGAAACTCATAAATGGGGCATTCTATACCAAGGAGGTCACAGTGTTCATACATTTTTTAAAGTTATTCAAAGTTGTTACACAAATTATTTCGGAATTCAGAAACACCTGATTTGTCAAAAATTTAAAATCGATTTGTTAATTTTTTTTCACGACGGCATATATTAAAAACCACTGATTGCATGAAAATTATGTTCGGATATAAAAATTAAATTTTCGAATGTACTTCCCAATCAATTTTTTCCATAGCCGCCCGGAATCATTTTCAGGCACTTTTCAACGAAATAAATTAATAATATTTTTTTCTCGCGGAGAAGGACCCTTTTGATATTTCTGAAAATTTCATAGTATTTCCGTTATTATATTTACAAAACAGAAAAAAAATTTGCGTGATTTCAAAGCCATAACTTCTTTACGTTTTAACGAATTATTGGCTAAAATATATAAAAATGTCTAAAGTAAAATACCGAACCTGCGTTTAAATGCCATCGTTCTGAAATTCTTATAAAATGTTCGCCAATAATTTTAAAAATTTTCTGCAGAATTTGGATCTGATCGCCTACCGTATTCGGAAATATTCAATGTCAAAGTTAGTCATGCAGTACACCCCGCATGGAAGTAAAATCTAGTCGGAATATACGCAAAAAATGTATGTGGCGTATATTTTATATATTCCGGCAAAATCTATAGTATCCGGAATATATATTGGATGTATGTCGTAAATATATTTCGCACTTATAATAAATATACATCATAAGTATGTTATGTAAAATCTACGTATATTAAGTATATAGGTCATGGACATGCTCAATATATTTTTAGTATATGTTCAAATATATTTGGAATAACATTTTTATATAATAATCGCATATTTGAAACCCATGACCTTTATATGCTGCATTCAGGCCGACATATACATTCCATTACTTTTATAAAATACTTACAAAATCAATATATATTGGGCATATTTCTTATATATTCGAGATATATCATATAAGTATGGAAAATATGCTTTCAATTAACGGAGACTCAATTCTGGATATATCATGCTTATAAATTATTTGTATGAAAAGTATATTTTTTAAATATTGGAAATTTACGGATAATATAACGGAAATTTATTACGTATGTATTTTTTCCATATGAGGTACAACGGAGATATCACGATATGGAGTAGAATGACTTCAGTGCATTATAACCGGCTTCCCTTTTTATTAGGAGGGGGAAGGGGTTAGTGAAAAATACAGAAGAAACAAGAAAATAATTATAAGAAAAATCACAAAGGTCTATTTAATAACAAAAATCTCAATAACAACCAAAAGAAAAAAACTCGATAAAATACTCTAACGGAACTTAATATAATCGCTTAAATTGAATAACTATCAGGGCAAGGGGGGAGGGAGGGATTTTCGCTAACGGGGGGGGACTAGAAATAATCGAATCTACGGGGAAAAATAGAGATAATTGACTTTACGGGGAAAAATGGAAATAATTACATTTACGGGGAAAAATAGAAATAATTGAATTAAAGGGGAGAATGGGCGCCAGCTACGTATCGGGTAGCACCGTTACTTTACCGGTGACGTTTCACGGTCGTTTAATAATTCCAAACAAAAGAAAATCGAACTCAAAAATAATAATACACGGGCACGGCTAGCTGGGAGAAGAGACGGGTCTCAAGGACGTGAATTCCCGAACTCGATGGCTACTTAATTATTACCTCGGTGTGGCTGAAGGGGGGGGGGGGGGAATATTCACTAACAAGGCCAAAATAAACGGGAAAATAATAATGGTAAATAATAATGGGCAAATAATAATGGGCAAAACTAATAATGGGAAAATAATAATTGGCGAAAATAATAACGGCGAAGGTGATAATGGGAAGATAATACTGGCGAAAATAATAATGGGGGGGGGGAAATAACTCACTAAAAAATTATCGCCAAGGTGGTCGCGATCACCATCACACTACCTCGCACGCAGAAAACACTCGAAATAGACACTAATTAGCTCAATCGCAAAAAAAAATGCCGGTCTCCACGTAGTGGCAGCCGGTTAACTCAATACAAAAACACGGACAATTAAAACTCGAAAAATACGGGGCAAAAGGGGTCTCAAAATTTATGAAAAATCACTCACTCAATTATCACTCAAACACACAAAAATAGCACCGGGGACAACACCCACCGGTCACTCTCGAAATATAATATAAATTTTCACGGGTAACGGCGCTGACGGCCAGGCTCGAAGTAAGTCAAAATGTCCTTGGCCTTCTTCCTCGATGTTGTCGGCTCGAGAGCACTACGGCGCGTCGGCATCGATCAGCGGATCGAGTGTGGCTGGTCAGTGGCGCTCGATCAGTGCTGTGGCGGAGCAGTGTAGCGCAGCTGGACGGTGTGATCGCCGCGGGCTGTTTGACTGCCGCTGGCGATCCTTGTAGTGCGAGTACACTCACGCAGTTGGGCGGCTAACTACAACACATGTCCACACGAGCGTGGAGGCTACTCGTGTGGTGCGGAGTGTACTCATCAGCTGGCTGTAGATGCTGTCCGGGGTCAGATGATTATTCTCCAGCCCACACTCTCCCCACGTCACTCTGCCTAAGCGGCCGTAGTCTCTCTATCTCGTTCTTGAGGGCCTCGTTGCTCTTTGTTCCTTAAAACTACGCACTCATACCAGGGATATTAATGGGGAGGGGAGAGGGAAAGCGTGATCTCTACACAAAATATAAATCTCGACTAAATCTAGAATATAATCGAATTATAAAAAAAACCAAATATGGGCGGCGTGTGATGGCCTTCGAGCCGGCCTACAGGGCGAAGCTTGTAAACAATCTACTTTGTTACAGCATCAATGAACTATAATGAAAGAACTTTATTACGTGTTCCATGCGTCCGCCACAGTTGGAGGGTTGAATGATCGTTTATATCAGGCAATACGAACTCTTTATCTCGTATTCAGTGTTGCCTACATTTTTTTCCTAGACTCCATAGTGTCTCTGGGTTATCGGAAAATTTCCGATGCTCATAGGGAAATGACGATTAACAAATTCTTATAACGTAAGTTGAAAATTTTGATTGGCGGTAATGTTAGACAATATGCATATTAATGTCTGTCACAGTGTTGCCAGATTGGTCGAACGTAAATACCGTACGCAGTCCTCTAAAATTACCGTACGATTACCGTACGTAGATAAAGAAATTATCCGTACTAATTATCGTAATTAATTATGAAACATCGTAAAGGTATTCGTACCTAATAGCTCTTACAAAGAAAGTGGTAAACAAAGGAATGGTTAAGGAAATATTAAGGAGAAGTGTTATAAAAACATGTATCAGTAATATATGAAAACTTATATCCTTTTAATTATACCTTATATCCTTATAAACAAACGTAGGAACACAGTAGAAACTTTGGAATAGAGCAATAAATTAGCTTAAATTTATTATAAATAGTAAAACTAATTTGCACTTTTTTGATCACTAGAATTGTTTATCGTTTATATTGTCATACTTGACAAATATTGTTAAGCATCTTCGATTGAGAAGAAATAGTCATCTTCTTCAGTACATGGTTCTGATTCTCCATTTTTCTTATCGGTGTAGAGATTCGCAGAGGTCATTCGACGGAGCATCAAATTTGGAGGTTCGAACGTTTCACAACATTGCTTTTGTTGTCCTCCTTTGATGTAATCGTTGCTCAACAAAGTGCCGGTAATCGTCGATGTAATCAATCGATTACGAGTTTTCGTTTTGATTAAGTTGACTTTGCTGAAGACTCGCTCACATTGAGCATTCGAATGAGGAATGCATAACGCCTCCAGGGCGAACAATGATAGTGTCTGCAGATAAGGCTCACCTGTAGAATCTGCGTATTTGGAAACCTGGAATAATGATATAAAAATTATGAATTACTTATTCATTACATCCGTACACGTGTTAACTTCTTGTATATTACTCGTTAAATGTTTATATATCGTAATGACTCTGTGGAAATAGGAAGATTATTTTGAACGAACTTTATGCCAAAATTCGTCGACTTCGGTCTGTTTCGTTATTTCGTCCGGAAATTTAATCAGCGGCATCTGTCTCCATTCGTCGTCCAATTTTTGGAGTTTTAGATCATCCACGGGACTAACTCGCGGCAGTTTCATCGCCAGCGGAATTATCGAAGGGGTCAGATCTCTTTCTGACGATGACAAAGCTCGTTCTGGCGTCAAAACTGCGATCAAAGATAGAACAGGGTCTTCAAAATCATATCTCTTCCGTATTTGGGTGCAGGCAGTGCTGAGAAAATCTCTGCAGCGCATTTTAAAGTCCGCGATGAAATCAGGATTGCGTAGTACTTCTGGATCTTCCATTTGTTTCATTACTCCTACACCTAAGTAGAGGTTCGAGATTGGCACAAAGTGTTCCGAACCTGCAGGGTTAACGTCTTGCAAACTTGTTCTAGCTACATAGCTCCGATCTATATAACAACCCAGAAGACCTTTGTACGCGATGATCATCCTCGTGTGCATGTTCGTGATAACAACACTTTCCGATTGGAAATATTTGTTGAGATTCGTGAACTTTGGCAAACTCCACTGCAAAAAGAGGAAGTATGCCTTCACGAAAGGGTTATGCAGCTGTTTGTGAATTTCCTCAACGGCCATCAACCTTTCGTTGAGATACTCGTAATCGAAGAAAAGACGTAAGGCATCCCACTGCTCAATGATTCGGTCCACAACTGCTGTGAGTGACAACCAGCGGGTTTGGGACGGATGCAGCATTTTATGAACGTCGAGATTCAAGAACATTTGAAATTGAACAAATTTGCACTGACGCTTCGAACTGTTTTTAAAGAAGTGGTAGATGTTTCGAGCTAGATCTTCACAGATTCGCGGCAGCATCTTACACGCCTCGCTTGCGCACAAATGTAACGAATGACACAAGCATTTCATGATGATGATTCCAGGACACATCTCGCAGAAACGAGAAGCCACAGAATTTTTGCTGCCCATCATCTTATTACATCCATCTGAACCGAAACCGATTATATTCTCTCGCGGAATATCGTATTTGTCGAACGATGCCATAATGTTGTTGAACAATTGCTCCGCAGTAGCGCTGATATTCGTATCTGCAGACGTTGGCTTATCACCGCCGAAAACTTGGACCAAATCCCAAAATTGACTGATTACCCGGCCTGCCTCTTCATCGTAAACCCGAACGACGATGCACGATATTTTTATGGCAGCGATGTCTGTAGATTCGTCAGTCAAAATCGAAAACTTGTGCCGCTTCAGATACTTCACAAGGGTTTCTTTTTGAGTGTCTCCGATAATTTTAGTTACAACTCCTGTGACCTTTGTCCTCTTCAGCTTCAACGATTGCGCAATTTTCGAGTTTCTGAACGAATTCCTAAGAACATCACATAAGTGATCCATAGCCGAAAACGGAATGTTATGAGCTACTAAGAATCCGCATAAATGGATCTCAGCCCGTTGCACCTTATTATCAACAGGAGCAATGAATTCTTTAACCGTTTTCTGCACTTCCGGACGAACATCAGTAAAGCGTTCTAAGTGTTTTGCGCTACCTACATGCCGTTTTATGATAGTGAGTTCAGATTTCATCGATACATCACAGAGTCGGCATGTTGCTATATAAAGTCTCGAAGTATCGGGACCGAGCCATAGTCGAAAGTTCGAAACTTTTTCCCACTGTGATCGATATCTTTGTGTACGATGTTTTGCCTTCGATATAGTTTCACGAGACTTTTTAACTTTTTTACGCCATTTACTCTTGCGATTGCCAGGGTCCTGTGACATATCCGGGTTGCCTTCGCATCCATCGTCCTCCGACGAATTCGACTCGGAAGTTTCGCCGCCCATAACTTGTAAATCCAGCACTGTTATAATTGTAGATCACTTAATGAATGAAGTATCGGTAATGCACTGGTATTTTATTATATGGATTTATAATAATTCAATTGAGACTTACCTGAAATTGCAAGTGCTATATCGGCGTGCCGTTCGTCCTTGAAGTTCTACCGTATCTATTGTTTATTTTTCACTGGCCCGCCGGCTTGATGCACACGTGGTTATCCGGTCCGAGGTGTAGATGAATACCGAGTAGATTGCAGAAACGGCGGTTTTTATTTTTTGTTAGCGATGTCAACTACCTCTGGTGGCCACTTTTGTCATTCTCACAGCTCATGAGATTTCGACAATACCGACGAATGCCGATGTGGTAACATAACCGAGCTTACGAATCGCACGCGGTATTGTACGTGCTACGTGCTGTTAACCGACTGACTGTCGTTGAAAAAAAAGACATTACCGTACTTTTTCGGAAATGATCGTACGATTACCGTACTTGTTTGTACGGTAATTGTAAGTCGTACATTACTAAAAATTACCGTACATGTACGACAATTATCGTACGTCTGGCAACACTGGTCTGTCAGGTAAAGACCGTTGAAGCGGATATATCTACTAGGAGAGATATTGTCAGTGTTTCTCTATGGGAACATAGCGACACTAAATTATTCGATGTGAGTCTTTTTTTTTACGTTTATGAATGCGAAAAAAACGATAATTCCGGCTACATATTCAAATTGGACTTTTGTCATTGCTGCAAGTTGCAGCGCCTTGCACTTTTTAGCTATATTAACTATATTTGGCTATATTATAAAATGAACCCGATATATTTCATATGTAATATATATATATGCTCCACGTATATCTAAAATCGAGTCGCTACCGCGACTCTTGATAAAATATCAAATAAATACTTTCGATATATACGCAGAATATATTTTGCGGGCATATATATAAACGAGCGTATATACTTTATATATACGCAGTATGTATTTACGTAGCAGAACGGGGACATACTGTATACATTTAGTATATATTTTAAATGAAAATATAATAGATATTTTATATATTTCGTTCATAAAAATAAGTGTAGTTTATATATATGCAAAATACATTCTCGATATACAGTGGAACCTCTCATAGCGTACATAATGCGGGGACATGTACGCTAAGTGAAGAACCAATCAGGCACGCGAAACCTTTGTGCCTCTCACTCTCTCTTATGAAATCGTCCAATCACAGCGATAAGATGAGCCCCTCCATTTACCGATGTACGCTACGAGAGGGTACGCTATGAGAGGTTCCAGTGTAAGTACGAATTAACCTGATTATATTTTTTATATATATAGTTTCAATGGTCTATATATAATATACTAGGATTTTGTTGTGGCTCGAGCGCTGCCCGCGCTCACAATCTCCCCCAAAAAAAGTGCCCCCCACCCTTGCGGGACCTATGTTTTTGGAAAAGGACTTAGAAAAACGGGCTTGGGCTTCGGGAATACGGGCTTGGGGTCTCCATAGACTCCCCCAAATTTTTCTAAGTCCCTCGATTCTTAACACGGCAGCGGCGGCGGCGGCGGTTCTTTAGGTTCTTTAGGTTCTTGACGGCCCGAATTTTTCTAAGTCCCTCGATTCTTGACGGCTGCGACGGTGGCGGCGAGATCTTTTTATAATATAGAGAGATTAATGTACCATATATTGTCTTGAACGTATATTTCCCATATATTTCTGCGGCGAAATGTATTCCACATATATTTCAGATGTACGACATTGATACGAAATATATGCAACTTGTATTCCTGATAGATTGGCAATTTTAAATACTTATTTTAAATACTTAAATTTCCATGCGGGTCGCCATAGGTTACACTCGCTTAGAAAGAATGATGAAATGAAAAAAAAAGCCAAGAAATTGTGTCGAGAAGAGCAATTTCCTCCCCAACTTGTGTCCAAATTTCAAGTCGAGTGCCTACTTTATTTTTGAGATATCATCAGAGAATGTATCCGTTCTCTCTCTGACTCATGCATTTTCGGGTTATCGCGTTCTCTCGCACCAACGCGTCGATTATTTGTCTTATTTGTCTTGCACGGAAAACAATTGATATCTGCCCCTCTGACACCCTTATAGCGGGTGTCCATAGGAACACCTTAACAAGGTTGAGACTGTCACTAATTATTATCCAAAGCCCGCATTATTTTATAAATAAATTTATTTTACGTTTGAAAAGGAATTTTAATAGTTTTACTTCTTTTTTGTCTTTTTTGTCAACCATTTGACAACGATTTTTATGGGTTATTCCAAACCAGGTGGCCCACCCAAATTTGGCATGGTCGCAAAAAGTGTTCATAATTTTTTCAAAAGTTGTTTAGAGTACCACGAACATTCACAAGTTATTTAAAAAATTTTAGCACATATGGATAGTCCAAAATTTTATTACGATTTTTTTATTTCATTTTTTGAAATTCGCTGTATACTCAGAATTACCGGCCATACAAAAAATGTGTGCTTGTATAAAATTTAAGTTTTTGAATGTCCGTTTCTCTAAAAAAATTTCCATAGCCGCTCAAAAAATATGTCAGCTATTTTTTGACAAAATAAAACAATGTTTTATTCGCTGAGACAAACCATTCCGATTTTTCTCAAAAATTCACAGAATTTCCATTATTATGCTTATAAACTACAGAATAATTGGCATGTGATGGCAAATGAATATCTTCTCAAAGTTTGGTTTGCTTATTCGCTAAAAGATGTAAGAATCATTTTTTTAAGTTGCTTTATTCATATGATAGAGTTGAGACTATTCCCAAAAAAACACCGACCGTCATTTTTCATCACTTTATCTTTCAAGAACTATTTATCTCACTACCTCATAAATTGCGGCAGCTAGATAACATACAGACATTTTTCGAAAATTCGAAGTCATAAAATCTGCAAAAATGTATCAATTTTTTCGTAAATTTATATGTGTAGAAAGGGTCGTTGCTGCTCTACCAGTGTACAAAATTTCAGCTTGATTGTTAAGGACATTCTTGAGGTATAGCTGTTTGAATTTTCCAAGCCACACAACACAACATCCGTCCGGACCTTTTTTTCCTTAACCCCTTTTTTATGTTTCAGACCATTCTGAGTAATCTGATATGAAAATCCAGGAAATTTTTTTTTACGAAAACAAGGCGTCCTCTATGAGGAAGCAAAATGCTAAAAAATGGCGATTTTTTGCAAATGATGGATTGTGCAAATTGAACAAATTTCATCGTGGACACTTTCTCGATAGGACCGTTCATTTCGAGATTCATTTTCAACCTATTAACGATTCAAAAAAAATAAACATCGAAAAATTCAAATTTTTACGAAAATTCGTCTGCCGGAAATACCCAAGTAGCAATTTTTGCGTTGTTACGAAAAAGTTATCCGAATGGGGTATATACTTCCACCAAAATGTTGTCTCTAAGATATCCTATGTCCGATAGTTAACTTCAGGACGTAAGATAGCTCACAGACGCCATTTTGGTGAGAGCAAATCATATATGTTTAAATTCTGAAATAATTTGAGAATATTCGTGAAACTCTAAACAACTTTAAAAACAAGGATGCAAAGCAGAACCTTGCACATTGCTTCCTCATTATATTTCGCTTTTTACAAAGCAACCTCTAAGAGCAAGGTTCTGCTTTGCATCCTTGTTTTAAATAAATATAAATAAGCGCACACTCTCGCTTTGTGAAAATATAATAAGGCCAAACGGTCCAGAAACTCCCTCGAATACTCTATCTTCTCTGTTTTTTTTTTTTGTAGAACACGATAGAAATCGGTGGTTTCCGAAATGTCATTTGGAAGCAAGGATATGGCTAGTTTATACGACATAAATCGCTACTTTTCGCAATATAGACTGTACAACATCGCTATGAAAAAAATTCGAGTCGTCATAGAATTCGAACCGCTCTGCCGATTTATCTAAAATTTGTGTCCGACATTTGTTTCATGATAGTCGATGTGCCGACAAAATTAGAACCCAGTATCTCGTCTTTTGCACGATCCAGCGCGAGAACGAGATTTTCAACAAAATTAAAAATGTCATAAAATTTGAACGGCTTAACAGATCTGCGTCAAATGTGTACTTAAACCTTGGTTCATGGTTGTCCATATGTGAACCAAATTTGAGATAATTCTGCAAAAAAATTAAGAATTTTTTTTTTTTTTTCGTCGCATTTTTTTATTTTTCATGCAGAAAAATCGAGATTGACCGACATAATGACCATTTACTTGACAAAATTCATCACTGATAATCAATAAACGTGATGACACGTTGAAAATTGCAGTCGGATGGCTCAGAATTTACAGGAGTTGAATTACTTACAGACATTATAAAAAAAATTGAAATTGCAATAACATTAGAACTGCTTTACCGATTTCCGCCAAATTTGGTAGAGATCATGATTTGATAGTAGTCCGTTTACGTGAAAATTTCAGCCCGATAAGTATCTCTTAATTTGCTGAAGTTGTAGCGTGAAAACGATTTTTTCAAAAATTTAAAAGTGTTGTGCAATCTGAATTTTCCAACCGATTCGCTCCATCTACAATCCCAAACGTTGTTCTATGATAGCCTACTCGCGTGCCAAATTTGAAGAACATCCAATGAAAATTACGACAGTTATCGCGCGACCAATGAATCTGCACGTACGCACACACACACACATACAGACATTTCGTAAAAACCACTTTTCTCGACGTTTTATGCCTTTCTGAGTGCACTGACATGAAAATGTCGAAAAAAAAAATTTTGACGAAAACGAAGCTTCCTCTATGAGGAAGCAAAATGTATGAACACTTTTTGAGTCTACGCAAAATTGAGATGACCAACTTGCTATGGAATGCTCGTAATACAAACCCAAGCAGCGCAATTCAAGATGTTATCAAAAAGTTACCTAAATGGGTACCAAATGTCTCTTTGGAAGTTATCCTTAAATGATCAACCGTACTAAAAGATAACTTTCACGCACATGATAACTTATGGATAACTTCCGAAGCGACATTTGGTACCCATTACAGCGACTTTTGGATAACGTCTTGAATTGTGCAGCCTGGGAATATATTCCTTGTGATCGACACATAAGGTAATAGTCGCAGTTTTGGAAAAGATCAGAGTTTCGGGTCTCAGTGTGCGTACAAGGGAGATATGGAATTATTTACATTTACCTTACCATTGATCTTCTGTATACCCAGTCAACTGTGCTTCGAGAACCATTAAAAAGCTCCATTACCACCTCCCGTTACAAAGGATTCCTACACTACTTCAATAACTCGCATGGTTTGACTGTCTTACCCCCACAGTAATTCCCGCAAGTTAGCCCTAGGGACAATTTTGTCGATATCACATCATCCCTGAACCGCTAGACACTGAAGCTTATGCTAGGTTTTCATACGCGCGACATCGACAAGCGAAAAAGCAACACATGCGAAAGAAAGCGACATATATATCGTTTATCGTTGCCTATCGCATAGCTTCATGAAGTTGGCTGACCAACTTTAACTTTTTTAACTTTTTCTTCTTTTTTATATCATTTGATAATCGTTAGATATTGATTGATAGTCTAATATCAATGTTTGATAGTCGAAAGTTTTTTTTTTTAATAAAATTCAAAATATACCCTGAAGATAGCGGAATTTTTTTTATTTTTCCACCGAATCTACTTTTTGTTAGTCCTATCGATGCGGAATCGTTTGATAGTTCGGAATTAGTTTTAAAATTATTTGATAGTCCACTTTTCGACCGAAAATATTTAAAAAACTGTAAAGTGTAATCAGCGGGTTACATTACGGAGTCACGTGGTCCCATTACCAGAAGTGGAACGGTAATATAACCGCCTGTTTTAATTTTTCACCAAAATCAATTAAATTTGCATCCAATCGATGCGGAATCGTTTGATAGTTAACAATTAACAGATAATATCGATTGATAGTCTACGGTGTGTAAAAAAAATATGAAAAAGCGCTTTATAAAGCACGGTCACCTGGCAACATAAACCGAAATCGATGTTTTGCGCTAAAAATAATTCAATGCACACGCAATTAATGCGGAATCGTTTGATAGTTGATCATTATCGTATGATACCGTTTGATAGTTCATAGTTCGTCATCAAAAGAATTTAGAAAACTTTATACGCTTCATAGAGCCCGGCTAGATCGCAGCATAACCTGAAATCGATTAAACGTATACGCAATCAATGCGGAATCGTTTCATAGTTGACGATTATCGATAGTCCACGGTTTTTCATAAACAGCATTAAAAAAACTGTGTGCGCTTCATAGGGCACGGTCAACTGGCAACATAACCGGAAATTGATGTTTCTCGTCAAAATGAATTTAATACAGTATGATTCTAAACCACTAACACATTTGACATTTTTTGTCGAAAGTACAAATGAAATCATCACAGATATCATCAAAAACTACAGATTCGTTGAGTATTAGAAAAAAAAGACAATGTAAAAACGATTTAAAAAATCGTAAATTCAGTGCTGCCTCATACATTCATAAAAATAATTATAATTAATACGCAAAACGTTTGCAGATAATCGTTTATCGCAAGTCGTTCATGTACCTAAATCTGTTATTACCAAGTGTGTAATAGTTATAAACAGGAAAAAAGAAAATTCGTGGTTTAAGTGCTGATGACAAATGCATAGTTTAGTTTATTAGTTTCCTTGCGTTATGATAACCTTATATTCTCTGTACAAAATATATATATTATTTATAATTATTTTTATGAATGTATGAGGCAGCACTGAACTTACGATTTTTTTTTCGTTTTTCCTTATACTCAACGAATCTATAGTTTTTGATGATGTCTGTGATGATTTCATTTGTACTTTCGACAAAAAATGTCAAATGTGTTAGTGGTTTAGAATCATACTGTATTAACTTGATTTTGGCGAAAAACATCAATTTCCGGTTTTGTTGCCAGTTGATCGCGCCTATGAAGCGCATACAGTTTTTGTAATGCTGTTTATGAAAAACCGTGGACTATCCAACGGTATTACACGATAATCGTCAACTAGCAAATATGATTCTGCATTGATTGCGTATACGTTTAATCGATTTCTGGATATGCTGCGATCTGGCCAGGCTCTATGAAGCTCGTAAAGTTTTCCAAATTCTTTTGATGACGAACTATGAACTATCAAATGGTATCATACGATAATTATCAACTATCAAACGATTCCGCATCGATTGCGTGTGCATTGAATTAATTTTAGCGCAAAACATCGATTTTAGGTTATGTTGCCAGG
This sequence comes from Ephialtes manifestator, assembly GCA_963970395.1. Lineage (NCBI taxonomy): Eukaryota > Metazoa > Arthropoda > Insecta > Hymenoptera > Ichneumonidae > Ephialtes > Ephialtes manifestator. Next base: position 14,233,778 of record OZ019969.1, on the reverse strand, counting down.
TAACCGTGCCCTATGAAGCGCATACAGTTTTTTAAATGCTTCTTATGACAAACCGTGAACTATTAAACGGTATCATACGATAATTGTCAACTATCTATCGATTCCGCATTAATTGCGTATACGTTTGATCGATTTCAGGTTACGCTGCGATCTGGACGGGCTCTATGAAGCGCATAAAGTTTTCTAAATTCTTTTGATGACGAACTATGAACTATCAAACGGTATCATACGATAATTATCAACTATCAAACGATTCCGCATTGATTACGTGTGCATTGAATTAATTTTAGCGCGAAACATGATATTTTAGGTTATGTTCCCAGGTAACCGTGCCCCATGAAGCGCACACAGTTTTTTAAATGCTGTTTATGACAAACCGTAGACTATCAAACGTTATCATACGATAATTGTCAACTATCAATCGATTTCGCATTGATTAATCAATTAAATCGATTAAACGTATACGCAATTGCGTATACGTTTCGTTTCGTTATTAACAGATATTTTTTGCAGTCGTTGAAAAATAGTATAGTATATTATTATTTTGTTCCTATTCAATTGTATTTAACTAAAAAAAAGTAAAAATAAATATGAGCACCATTCGGCAGTTTATAATTTGTTTCAATGCATGAAATTTATTTACGATAATTGTGGAACATTAGCTCAATGCACGATAATGCATGGAGCTGAAAAATACTGTCACTTCGTGTGAAAGTATTTTTAAAGGCCCTCGTGGTGTGGCTTTTAATCGATCTGTTTTCGCATCCCTAGCAAGTCGTGCCACCGATAAACAACCGCAAAAACGACTGACGTCGTTTTGTGCAAAAATGTTACGGCAAATCACTGCAAAACGACCGATATTATTTCATACTCGATCGGTTGTTTTCCGGCTAGTTAACGAAAAAACGACTGCAAAACGACCGACCTTATTTCACGTTCGATCAGTCGTTTTACGTTTAACGACTGTAAAACGACCGATCTTTTTTCAATTTTCAAAAAAAAAAAAAAAAAAAAAAAGTGTCGCTGGTAGGTCTCGAACTTGCAACCTTCGGTTTACCAGTCGAGTACTCTGCCTGCTCGGCTACTCATTTCGTTGAAGTATGATCAACACACGTTCCTCATAAGCTACCATACGTTTTGGCGAATAACTTATAAGGAACATGAGTTTAACATGTATTAACGAACTGAATGGCCGAGCAGGCAGAGCACTCGGCTAGTAATCCGAAGGTTGCGGGTTCGAGACCTATAGATGTGACTAATTTTTTTTTTTCTCCAAATGCGATATTTCAGGAGCACGCACATATTTTCTTGGTCCGCGCATTTATTAATTTAATAATATTTAATTAATATTAAAAAATGAAAAAAGATCGGTCGTTTTGCAGTCGTTTTTCGGTCATTAAACGTAAAACGACTGATCAAGCATGAAATAAGGTCGGTCGTTTTGCAGTCGTTTTTTCGTCAACTAGCCGGAAAACGACCGATCGAGTATGAAATAATATCGGTCGTTTTGCAGTGATTTGCCGTAACATTTTTGCACAAAACGACGTCAGTCGTTTTTTGGTGAACTAGGGGTTAATTGCGGTAAAATTGCGGTGACACGACTTGCTAGGGATGTTGCTTAACATTAGCTAAGAGCCAGCAAAATTAGAGAATGCGCATGATATGCATTTGATAAAGGCTTTATTTTCATGTCAAGTATTATTTATCAGAGTTGTAAATCCCTATTAATTCATGAAATATAGTTTACAGTACAGTTTGTTTTGTAATTATGATTTTGTAATAATAATATGTAGCGATTATAAAACAGAGTGCAAAAAAGAGGAGGTCCTAAACCTACAACGCCTAATCCTACATGTGCAATTTCCTACATTTGTAATATCCTACATCGAATCAATTTCCTCTAAATGAGCATATTGTAAAATCCTACATTCGCAATATTCTACATGAATAAGTAATACAGCCAACGAATTTGGCTCCGATGTGAAATCCTTCACGCGCAATATTCTACAAAAGTAAAATCCTACACGTGAAATATTATACAAAAATAAAATCCTACACGCGTAAAATTCTAAAGGAGTAAAATCCTACATTCGTAATATTCTACATGAATAAATCATATAGCGAACGAATTTACCTCCGATGTAAAATCCTACACGCGTAATATTCTACAAAAGTAAAATCCTACATTCCTAATATTCTACATGAATAAATCATATAGCGAACGAATTTGGCTCCGATATAAAATCCTACATTCGCAATATTCTACATGAATTTATTCATGTAGAATATTACGAATGTAGGATTTTACTCCTGGAGAATATATCGCGTGTAGGATTTTATATCGGAGATAAATTCGTTCGCTATATGATTTATTCATGTAGAATATTACGAATGTAGGATTTTACTCCTGTAGAATATTACGCGTGCAGGATTTTACTTTTGTAGAATATTGCGCGTGAAGGATTTTACATCGGAGCCAAATTCGTTCGCTGTATTATTTATTCATGTAGAATATTGCGAATGTAGGATTTTACGCCTGTAGAATATTACGCGTGTAGGATTTTATATCGGAGCCAAATTCGTTCGCTATATGATTTATTCATGTAGAATATTACGAATGTACGATTTTACGCCTGTAGAATATTTTGCGTGCAGGATTTTACAATATGCTCATTTAGAGGAAATTAATTCGATGTAGGATATTACACATGTAGGATTATGCGTTGTAGGTTTAGGACCTCTTCGCAAAAAATAACAATTTTCACTTCAATATTGGAAGAAAAAGTATAAAAATGGAAGAAATACTTAATGCATTACTTTCTTAATGCATTAATTATTTTTCATCGTTTTTCAACAAGATTACCATCAAATTTTATTAAAAAATAATATTGTTTGCAGCTATTCAAATGTTTACACTCCATTTCATAATCGCTATATATTATTATTATTAAATCATAATTACAAAACAAACTGTACTGTAAACTATATTTCATGAATTAATAGGGATTTACAACTCTGTTATTAATACTCAAAGGTAAGTTTAATGTATATAATTAAAAATGATAAAGTACTTCGGGCTTCGTTCAATACGAATATTTAACGATTTATTCCGCTTTGCTTGCAAACAACAAATTCACAACTTATTAGTTAAGTTAAACACTTTATTGTGTTATTCTAAACAAAAAAAAACAAAAAAAGAAATTATTTTAAAAATCGCGAAGGATTTAAAGTGATGAGCGGTACAGCATCCCCACCACACGCATTGGGAATGCGCGACCGCGTGAGAGCAAATGAGTCGGAACGTTTGGCCCGTATGCAGGAGTGCGAGAGAGTCTACCGCGTGGGGCGTGGTTTGAGGCTCTTTCAATGTGTGCGGCACACCGATACATCGCCGCGCGAACTATCGGCGAAATTCCGAACTACTTTTTCTCTGCCAAAAGTTAACACGGGCTATACGCTTCCATATAATATATGTTCTTTGGCCAACTTCATGGAGCTCTATCGCATGTCGCTATCGTGCGTATGAAAACCTAGCATTAGATGTTCGTTCCCTCCACCAGTGAGTCTCGTGTGACGAGCGCACGCTCGGCACGCATCTGCCACCTATGACACAATGTAAGAATTATATTCAAATCACCATGAGCAACCCGTTACTCAATGACACATGCCTTAAGATTAATTGTAGATTAATTAATTAATAAGTAATAATAAGAACATTGTAATTATTGAGTTATTTGTACATAATTTCGTATATGTTTATATATGATTAATTTTGCGTTGTTCTCTCTCGGGTTTTTACCCTGGTTTCCCCGAGGGCTCGGGCGAATGCCAAGAACAATAATAATCTGAAGAGTGCCAGGGAAAAGAACAGTCTCTCTTCAGAAGGCGTATAAGTAAAGAATTTTTATGTTAACAGTACTAGCATTTAGAGTGTTTCTGCTGCACACGTGTAGTCATTGTAAAATGGAAAATGTGAGTGTTTGCAAAACGACGTGACTCAAGAACTAAAAGCAGGATTAAGAATCGTGTTTTTCTTAAACACGACTTTCACTGAAATTGTACATTAGCCAGAACAGCAATAAATCCCTTCGCGTTTTTCTTAAAGAAGTCTTGTAGTTGCAGAACTCGGTACTTGAACGACCACACGCTGATTGAAGCTGGTCGCCAAATGTTGTACAACCACCGGAGGCCCGTAGCGAGTCGCGAAAGCCCTTCTGTTTTGTGTCACACACGACGCCGGCTATCTCAGGCCCTTCGGTCTTCCCACGCTGGACCCATGCAACCCTCAGTCGCTTGGGCCGCCGCATACTTTCTACCCCCGCTACCCCCCCCCCCCCCCCTACTTCTTGACTTTTGACCAATCGCAAAAACATTTCATCTTGAAGGGAGAAAATGAAACTCCAAAGAGTTACGGCGTCAAGCAAGGAGTCTCATGACAACGTTCGCGCTTTTAACATCGCTCCGGAATTTAGTACTTCGTGTCGCGCATCGAAGTGCGGTAGAGTTCTTACAAAAGTGTTTATAAATTCTGTGTTTTAAATAATATCTGTGTATTAAATTAAATAAAAGTTGACGTGCTGAAATATGCGGTACAATATGAAATTTAATGTATTTTTGTAAAAGTGTTTAGTAATATCGAAGTAGTTATTAAAACTAAAAGTGTTTAAATTAAATTGTGTTTTATTTGAGTGATTGAGTAGTTTAAATTCATAATTATTTTCCCGCTCCTCAGACACGAATTTCTATTCGCTAGGCAGCAAAAGTAAACGGACCAACCAGAGTCTGTTCAACTCATACTAAAAACGACTGGTATTGGCTCGTAACACTCGCTAGCTACTAGTGCCTCGTGCGTTTAAAATTTGCACTATACGAGGAGATCAATCCATAGCGCCATAGAGGCAAAGCAGAGACTAATTTTACGGTAGGTCACCAGAGTTCGCTGCTAGCGTTCAGCTCGACCGGAAGACGGCTCCCTCTACAGCAATACCGAAGCTCTGCGCGTTGAGACTTGCGAGCGGTTTGCAACTACAGGCGCGGGGTGCGAGATGTCAGTTCTGGGAGGGAACTAAGCAAGAGGGTAAACAGGTACGAAAGAAATCGTAGAATAAAAAGAACAAATTTATAATGATTTTAACAATAAACCAAGTACGATATAGTGCAAGCTATTATGTACCGAGCACTTGAAAAACAATCTAAATATACACGACGTATATATAAGTATTCTTAAACTAAAGTTGCTAGTGTGATAAACGGGAAAAGTGATGCAGGTGAAGTACTCGTAGTCGTGAATACCCAGATTACATTGTACACAAGTGATGTACATGTATGACAAATTTACTGACACATATATTCGAGGGAATTTACGGAAATCTGCGTTGTCGTCGGGAAGCGATATTATATATTCCACGTAAGTTCGATTCGGTGGCGCAGCTCGTCGAGTCGAGGTGTGTGCTTGGCGCGAGTGAGACAGAACAACTCACATAGGGGTGGTGATAGCCGTGTCGCACTATCTCACGTCGGTCACCGCGTTCACTACGCGTTGTGGTGAATATTTGGGGACACACACACTCTCCCCTCGCGCCGATCGAGGGGATTCGAGTACGAGAAAAGTTGCGTCGGACACTAAGGACTGCAGCATTACTGTGATCGGAATTGAGAAAACTTGAAGCGGCAGATAACGAGAGGGAGAGAGAGAGAAAAAGAAAGACAGAGATCGAGATAGAATGTCGATTGAAAAGGAGCGAACGAATAAGTGGTTCATCATAGAAGGAGCAATTGCGAGAGAAAAATATTAAGAGAAGGAACCATTAGGAAAAGTATAAAACGTAAGACTGCAGAATCCGTACGAAACGTGCTACAGAGAAAATTGATTCTTGACGTGTGGCTACTCGTTCCTCGTATTCGTGCTTCTTGAGAAAAACCCATCTCTAGGAATAGCCTGCATCGAGTGGCTGCTGAATACGTTTTACCGCTGCTAATACACTGGGCGTACGTTCAAATATCGTAGTGGCAGTGGTGGTGGTGGAGGTGGTAGGGGTGGTGCGGGGGCCAGCAGTTTTTTATATTACATTAATAATAATAATAATAATAATAATAAAGATATTGCAACTTCCTCCTTTTTACAAATCGAAACTTTGACACATTACCAATGACGTATTCTACAAATTACGATATTAATAATTGACTGTTGATAGTTAAAATAAATGAAAAAAAAATATTGAAAAAAATAAGGACATGTTCTCGGCGTGAGATGTCCTGAACGATCGCACGCACACTAAAATTTAAGCAAGAAACGAGGGCCGCGAGGGAGAGAAAGAGAGAGAGACAGTACATCTATTTATAATAAAACGGTGAATCAACCCAGCAGCAGCAGTGTGCCGGGAGCTGTATGAGAGTTCCTCTCGGAGTCCGTGCGCCTATTTCTTCGAGGTGTTAGCTGTGTTCCGGTGATATCGCATTCCCGTGTCGACAATCCACGTAAATGTTGATATAGGAAAAAAAATTCAAAGACATGTATTGAATGCGTTACGAGAAAAGTGTAGTTACGATTGTATGTGCGTTTTAACGTCTTCGAGTCCTCTCAGTCGGTCAGTCGCACACGCGCGGTCGCCCCACTCCTCTCCAATAAAACCACTCGAGAGTTAGCGGTGGTAAAAAAGTAAGTCGCGCGTGTCGTCGTCCTTGCCTTCCTTCATTGTCCCTCCTGCGCTATACCTACAACCCTTAACGTTTATAATTCTCATATATATAACTACGCCCCACCCTCTCGCATTCTCAACACTCTCGTGTGTATATACCTCGTCAACGAGAATAATTGCCCATTGGTCGATGCTCTCCTTCGTCTCTCTCTCTCTCGAATCACTTTGATATACCTACATATCGAATAGATGGCTCGTTCGTCCATACAGTAGAACATACTTCCCTCGTTTTTTTCCGTCTGCTCTTGAGCCTTCCCACCCCGCGGCGGTGTTTAGTCCTCAACTGGCACTCGACGGCGTTCCATCGTTGCACCTACTCGCCGTTCGTTCGCTCGCTCACTCACTCACCGAGCCAATATATTAATACCGTTGTTCATTGTGCCGTGCATTTTTCTCCAAATATAACAAGTTTTTAAGAATATGAGTAGTGCTTTTTTCTATGTTAATACGCGTAAAGAGTGTACAAGCAGAGTATAGTCTCTTGTTATACCGGTGCAAAAGGAGAGGGTGCTACAGCAGGTGCATCGCTAGTCACGGATATGACGCGTGAATCCGCCCGGACCACGTGATAGATCGTACACGCGCCTTCGAGAAAGGGACAGAAAACCCTACAATACTTAGCAGGATGCGGTGAGTTACGCGCACGAGTACTAATATAATTAATCCTGTGTTCTTGTACTCATTCTGAAAATGAGAAAAACAGAAGAAAAAACGGAAATGTTTAATAGTGATTCTTCGATTTAATAGATTGTTATGGATTTTCTTATTTTGTTTAATGTAATTGATTGAATTTTGATTAAATTATTTCTAATTAATCCTTAATCCATTTTGGTTGCACTCATAGATTAAAATTTAATTGCTATTGAATTGATTAATTCAACACCTGTATCCTTGTGCTCATTATTTACATTTTTATTATTCTGAGAATTCCAACCTTATCAGGTTGGAAGAAAAATTTCACTGTTGAACACAAGGACAATTTTTATTTATTTTTGAAATAAGAAAATCTAAAAACTACAAAACGGAAAATTTTAATAGTGTTTCGCCGAGTTTATAGATTGCGATAAAATTAATAAAAACACACTGAAAAAAAAATGTCATTGATTCAATAAATCCATCTTTTACCGCCTGCCAAAAACAAGCATTATCGACTTAATTTGAATTCTAATTTCTCCAATTCCATACGAGATCGAAACAATAACTCTAAAATAAGCAAAATAATATTTTATTATTTCAATGTTAAATGGGATTGAACGACTAAGAACTAAAGTTAATTTTAAAAAAACTTTTTTTTGGCAGTCCGCAATAAAAAAAAATTTCAGTGTAAGAAAATCAGCAAAAAAAATAAAAGTTTTGATAGTGATTCTCCGATTTAACAGATTGTTACTAATTTTCTTACTTTGATTAATGTTGTTGATTGAATTTTCAATAAATTATTTCAAATTAATCATAAAACAATTGTGGTTGAATTCATTGATTGAAATGTAATTGCTGTGGAATTGATTAATTCAATAGCAATCTTTCAAATCGGAAAATCACTATACATGCCGTTTTTTTTTTTTTTTTTTTTTTGTCCAGATTTTCTTTTTTCTCCACTTTACATAACACAACCATACATAGTGTAATTATTGAGCTTAAGTACGACTCTTTGAGAAACAAAAAGAAAATTGCCAACTTCAGTTTTTGTTGCATTATTGAGACTTCTCTTGTGCCATGTAAAAAAGATCAGCTAGAAATTTAATGTACCGTTATTGGAAGATTGCGTGCATAAACTTTGACTGTTAACAATATTTAGTGTAAGTTTCCATTACTAGTAAATGAAGCTCCTTCACATAAACCGGTACATTATATTTAATATACTAGTTAAATATAAAATTACAGTCCACGAAATTCTATGAAAATTAGGAAAAATAATATTAAAAATTGCAAGTTTTCGTGTATTAAATTTAACATATCCGGTGATAAATAAATTTCCCGGTAATGTCAATTCGCCAATATTTTTAATAGTCTACAAGAATGATGTTATCTTGATGTTTGGAATAAAAACGTTCAAAAAATCATAATTAATGCGAAGGTACATCATAATTGTGTATTAAATTTAATGTATCAGGTTATACTTAGAAACTTCCAACACTGATACATTAAATATCCAAATATTTATAACAATGACAGTTATAATAAAGTTGATAATATACTTTTCGTCTTCGGCATATTCAGCGTTCTTTGCTACAGATACGACAGACTACATATATATAAATGTATATATATGTGAAAGTACTCATCGTCAGAACTGGCAGCTTGTTACATTATAGATGTACGTGTACTCTACTCTCGAAAGTAGGTTTATCTCGATAATGAAGGAGGCTGTACACGTACACATCGACCCGGTGCCTCATGGCTCAACTTCTCGACTCTAACAACGGAAAATAAGTTCATATCTCTCTATATTATAAAAAGATCTCGCCGCCGCCGCCGCCGCCGCCGTGTCAAGAATCGAGGGACTTAGAATAATTCGGGCTCAGGGCTTGGCGGAAGGGGGGTGGGGAGGGGGAGAGGGAGGGGGGATTGTAGGGGGCACCCTACGGGGGGCACCATTCGGGGGGGGGGGGCACCCTTCGGAGGTGGCACCCTCGGGTAGGGGGCGATTGCGAGCGCGCGCAGCGCGCGAGCCACAATAAAATCCTAGTATATATATATATATATCTCTCTATATTATAAAAAGATCTCGCCGCCGCCGCCGTGTCAAGAATCGAGGGACTTAGAATAATTCGGGCTCAGGGCTTGGCGGAAGGGGGGAGGGGAGAGGGATGGGGGATTGTAGGGGGCACCCTTCGGGGGGGGGGGGGCACCCTTCGGAGGTGGCACCCTCGGGTAGGGGGCGATTGCGAGCGCGCGCAGCGCGCGAGCCACAATAAAATCCTAGTATATATATATATATATATCTATATATATCCTATCCTAGTATATCCTAATCCTAGTATATATATATATATATACATATATATATATATATGTATATATATATATATATATATATATATATATATATATATATATATATATATATATATATATATATATATATATATATATATATATATATATATCTATATTATAAAAAGATCTCGCCGCCGCCGCCGCCGCCGCCGCCGTGTCAAGAATCGAGGGACTTAGAATAATTCGGGCTCAGGGCTTGGCGGAAGGGGGGGGGGGGGAGGGGAGGGGGTGGGGGGGTGGCACCCTACGGGGGGCACCCTTCGGAGGTGGCACCCTTGGGTAGGGGGCGATTGCGAGCGCGCGCAGCGCGCGAGCCACAATAAAATCCTAGTATATCTCTCTATATTATAAAAAGATCTCGCCGCCGCCGCCGTGTCAAGAATCGAGGGACTTAGAATAATTCGGGCTCAGGGCTTGGCGGAAGGGGGGGGGGGGGGGGGGGGGGGGGGGGAGGGGGAGGGGGGGGGGGGGGGCACCCTAAGGGGGGCACCCTTCGGAGGTGGCACCCTTGGGTGCCCCCCCTCCGAAGGGTGCCCCCCCCCCCCCCCAATGGTGTCCCCCCCCGAATGGTGCCCCCCGTAGGGTGCCCCCTACAATCCCCCTCCCCTCCCCCTCGCCTCCCCCTCCCCCTCCCCTCCCCTCCCCCCTTCCGCCAAGCCCTGAGCCCGAATTATTCTAAGTCCCTCGATTCTTGACACGGCGGCGGCGGCGGCGGCGAGATCTTTTTATAATATAGAGAGATATATAGAATACATGATTTGCCGAAGAAAAGTTACATGTCAGAACTTGAAGCTTGTATATCAGTATATCCTAATGAACGAATTTGATCACTGAATCTTGGCGACACGCCGAATGACGCTACTTCTTGGTACTATGTTAGAACGTATCTAATACCAACGTCGAAGCAGCAGCAGCAGCCGCAGCATCGGCAAGAGTATAAAAATAAACCCATAGATTTTCTCAGCGCGAATATATATTACCAGTGTATGCTACATCTATAATTCTCATTCGTGAGCTTTTGACGAAAGAATCCGTTACTTGGATCATATACCTCGGCATTCGTGGAAAAGTGCATCAGCAACATTGACACGATTTCTATACTTTTGTGCACATATACATTTTCAGCACCACTTCTCTAAGTCTTGAGAGTTTCGATATATAGTACATTTTGCTTTCTCAAAGAGAAAGCTTTATTTTTTTTTTCGAATTTTTCATATCAGGATACTGAGAATGGACCAAAACATCGAGAATAGTAGTTTAAAAAAAATGTCCGTATGTATGTGTGTGTGTGTGTGCAGGGCTTCGAAATTTCTTTGAATGTTGCCTTTTAAAAAAATAACGTATGCAGAAATTCGGATTTTGTAGCTTTTTGTAATATTCCCAAAAGAGAGCGCCAATGCTCTAGCTTTCGTAAAATTTGCGGTATTTCGCTAAACAATTATTCATAAGTGCAGGCACATTTAATGTGGTTTAGAATTGAATTTGGCCAAAATCGGAAAAGCAGTACCGATTTAATGGAGTTTTGGAGTTTTCGAAAAATCGACGTTATTGTATTACACGGAGAGAAAAACTTGTGTTGCCACAACATTCCGCATGCAGCAAATTTTGTTTGCTGAAACAAATCTAGTTTGTCACCGTTTGATTTGATACCCAAGCAAATACCATTTGCTGTGGCAGAATTCATTAATTTGCTGTCGTAGCTTTAAATTATTTGCTTCGATAGCAAATCAACATGTAACAGTAGCAAATCGTTTGTTAGAATAAATACTTTGTTTGCTAGCATAACCCAACCTCTGCAATCCATACGTTATTGTTTTTCGCGTAAGTTAAAGCAAGCTAATTAATAAATATAACTGTGGCAGTGCTTCGATTTGTTCGAATAGATTTATGTTGTAATGATTATATCACATTTTTTTTTCTTTTTTTTTTTTTCTTTTCAAATATTTTTCGGTTTTTTTTCTTTTTCAAGTCTTTCTTTGATAGATTTTTATTTAGTTCTTGAAACTTTGGCAACAATCTACTTTTTCCCTGACTAATTTCGATATACCCTGACTTTTCCCTGATTCTCTGATACATTTTTTTATTTCCCTGACTTCCCGGTTTTCCCTGACCGCATCCACCATGTAAAAACCTCACGCAAAATTTCGCAATCTCTTGGGGAAATTTTTTGTTATTTCCATTTCACTGTAACGAAATGATCTCTTCCGATTATTTCATTTGTAATCTTCGTTTTTACTAGTCTTAGAGCATTTTTAGTCAACGAACAGAGTATTTACGTTTTTGTTAATCGGTGAATGAAAAGTTAAATTATTGTTCCTACTATTCATAAATAATATAAAAATATTTATTATCGTTCGACTATGTATGATATATATATATATATACTAGGATTTTATTGTGGCTCGCGCGCTGCGCGCGCTCGCAATCGCCCCCCAACCAAGGGTGCCCCCCCAAGGGTGCCACCCCCAAAGTGCCCGCAGCCTTGGGGGACCCATGTTTTTGGAAAAGGACTTAGAATAATTCGGGCTCGGGGCTTGGCGGAAAGGGGTGGGGCTAGCCCCAAGCCTTTAGCCCCACCCCCTTCCGCCAAGCCCTGAGCCCGAATTATTCTAAGTCCCTCGATTCTTGACACGGCGGCGGCGGCGAGATCTTTTTATAATATAGAGAGATATAAAACGTTTTTTGATAATACAAAAATTGAAATTATTTTTCTTTATGGAGGGGGGGGATCCAAAATCGGGCGAGATCGCGTGATGTCACGTTTGGGGGGAGGGCTTTGCAATTGTGACGATACGCGACCAGGGGGACGGGGACGGGGAGGGGTGGTCCAAAAACATCAAATATGTGGTGACGTCATTTTTGGACGGCCCCTTACGCCAACCAACCGGTGAGTAGAGGTTATGATCTCAGCTGGTTATTGCTACTATCGATACTCTACCAACGAAGTTACAGTTTCTTCAACTGACTGAATAGTTGGCGCTATTCTAACTATTTCGATTGGTTGTCGGGACCGATAAATCAGTTTTTACAACTACTTTTTTCATTCCGTGAAGCAATTTGCTTAAAGTCCCGCGCAATAGTAGCTTTGTTTATATCTCTACATTTACATAGCTGCTGTTCTAGCTATGGACAGCAAATTTTGCGTCAAAATAGCAAACAACCACCGTGTATCCACACTAAAAGAAATGTTTAGTTGTGACAACTACGTTTCCCATTTGCTTTACACAATGTCTCAAAAGTTAGTTGCCTCAACCACATCGAATAGTAACCTCAGCTATTCACGATTAGGTCTCGCGAGATTAGTGAGGATAACCAATCCAATCGTTAGGACTACCAGTCGAATAGTTGGGACTACCATTCGAATCGTTGGCACTATCATTTGAATTGTAAGGGAAATAGAATAATGATTGGTTGTGTCAACTCATTTTTTGGTTATGACAACTAATCATTTCTTTCAGTGCATAGCAAATGAATGAGTTGCTAACATTACAAACCTTTTTTTGTTCCGTTAGCAAATCAAACATGCAACGATAGCATATAGTTTGTTATATCAGCAATTCCGATGCTAGACCAGCAAACTATTTAATATCTTACAGTTTTTATCGCCATAGCATTTATTCGCTATCGGTACAACAGCAGGTAAAGGCGTAGCAAATTAAGTTTTGCTACAACGACATACGGATTTCTCTCCGTGTAACTTTAGCAAAACATGCATTGGGATAGTGAGCCCAAATTTTGTACGTAAACGGAATATCATTCAGTGATGCTACATACATAATTTAGAGGAGATTGGTGAAAGAAATTTGGATTTATATAGGAATAAAAAATGTTCGATATTATTTCTTGGCAACTAAAATTTTGCTAAACTTTAAATTTTGTATTTTATTTGAAACAAGCATGCAAACAAAACCTTGAGGAAGCCAAAATTGATTTCCTCATAGAAATAAATTTGTACGAAATTACAAATAATGAGGAAGGAATATGCAAGGTTTTACTTTGCATCCTTGGTTTCATTAATTTTTTTTATATATGTCAATACGGAAATTGCAATAAGGACCGTCTTTGAGCATTTCGATGCATACTTTGTTATGCATCTTTCTTGAACTTTTTATTGCTATATTTTTTTTTCACTGCATAAAGTGTCGAGATGAGAAAAATGAGGTTAAACCGATCGGTCTATCTTGCTCTATTGTTCTTTTAATAAACGACGAGGCGAAGGGTGAGCGGTTGAGGGAAGGAGGTGGTTGTTGGTGGTGGTGGTGGTGGTGATGATACGTTGGCGGAGTTGCGTCGTGTACATGGGTCAGAAGGTTAGCATCGCACGAGCACGTATTACCTAGCTAACTGCGTTCTAGCTATATCTTGGTGTACGTAGATATACATACTACGTAGGAAGTTAGCGCTCGAGCTCGCGCGAGCCACCAGGCAACGGGTGTATTCACCTGGAGGCGCGATCGACGAACCGGATATAATTGAACTCTTCGATGTGCTAGTCGACGATGATGGTTGCTGCGAGGACGAGGTCGTTAACGACAATAAACGTGGTGTTCGATCGTCAATACTATACACACTAAGGTACAACCTAATAATAGCGATACCATAAACATAACACGCTCTATGGGGTCTAACTTTTTAATGCTGTCCCTCAAAGGCCCCAAGCGCGGATTTTTTCTAGGATCCCCATGGGCCCTATCCCCATGAAAACAATGCATGTAAGATAAATGGGCGTATCTCACAAACCTTTGACTTTTCTGTAACTTGAATATGGAATGCGATAGTAATTTACCCAGAATGAATTACGCGAATATCAATTTTTTTTTTAGATTTACGAAGCATAATTAATCTGAAAAAAAAAATTCAATTTTATAATGCACCGTTAGACTGTTTTTACTTTCTCATCTCATACAAAGTTTGTAAGAGAGGAAGTGTAGGAACCCAACAAAAATTTTACTCAGATTTTGATGGAAATACAAGTTTTGAGTGTCCTAGATTCCAAAAAACACATTCACTCATTTCTGTCTGTCTGTCTGGCGTCTGAATATTCGAAAACACAATAACTTTAGTATTGAAATCCAATTCAAAATCTTCACTACTTCTGATATTTTACCTGAAATATTGAAAAAAATTAAATAAAATTGGTATGATACATGCAGATAGAATTACCAACAAATGAGCAGTGAACAGCAAGAGATTTAGTATAAAGAAGATTTTGTGGTCTTTTCAACCACTCACATAAAACTTCTGGGGTGAGACTCCGAATTTTCACTACTGTGTCGACAACAGAATGGACGGACGCACGACTGAAACGGCGCTGTTGTGTCGAGAATTCGAGATTGCGCAGCCAACTTCAAATGCGATAACAGTGCGCGAGCGAAACATAACCTTATTCATAATATTATAAAAGGTTATGAAATATAGTAAATTGTGTAGTGATAGTGTAAAACGTGAAAAATAAACTGAAAATGGAGAAAGACACGGCGAAAAATAGATTATTATTATATTTCATAATCTTTTATAATATTATGAATAAGGTTATGTTTCTTGAACTGATTTGAAGTTGGCTATGCAATTTCGAATTCTCGACACAACACTGTGTCGAATTTCACTCATGCGTCCGTCCGTTCTGGTTTCGACACAGTAGTGAAAAACTCGGAGTCCCACTCCTGCAACTGTCTGTTGTGGAAAATTTATATTGCAGAAATATGGATTTTATTACACATTCACTAAACAAAAGAACTACTATCAATGATCTTGAGCACTTTTCAATGAGAAATATACTATGAATAAAATATTCACACCATATGCTAGATTAAAATCAAAGTAAAAATTGCAAGAACAAAAATA
Organism: Ephialtes manifestator; assembly: GCA_963970395.1. NCBI lineage: Eukaryota > Metazoa > Arthropoda > Insecta > Hymenoptera > Ichneumonidae > Ephialtes > Ephialtes manifestator. The sequence continues at coordinate 14,218,239 of OZ019969.1, read as the reverse complement.
TTTGAGGTTATTCACAGTCATGATCTTAGACTATAAACACTCATACACTCATCGTATCCAGGGTTGTAAAAATTTTAATGTAAAAATAATGCACTATTGCATTATTTGAAAAATGTATTATTGAATCCAAATCCATTACCAATTTCTTTTTTAATGAGTAATGGAGCGGAGCCTCCATTACCCACTACTTTTTTAATGAGTAATGGAGTGGAGCCTCCACTACCCATTACTTCTTCAATGAGTAATGGAGGCTCGGCTCTATTATCCATTACCAAAGCAGTTGAGGTTTTGCAAAATTCAATGCAATAACGTCAATTTTAAAAAAATGTAAAAACTCCATGAAACCTGAACCATTTTTCCGATTTTGGTGAAACAAATTATAAACATGCTGACTGTAACTGCATTTATGAAGGTATATTTAGCAAAATATCGTTAATTTTACAAAAGTTAAAGAAGCGACAGCTTTTTTTGGAAAAAAAAAATTAAAAAGCTATAAAATATAATTTTCTGTATACTTTTTGACAAAAATTGCAACATTCAAAGGCGGGCTGCTGCTGAACTTGTGTGCATAATCCCAGCTCAATCGAACAAACGGTTTTTGAATTATGGGTCAATGAAATTGCGAAATCCTGCACCAAGGCGCATCTATACACATATGGACATTTTTTCTAAACTTCTTTTCTCGACGCTCTAGACCATTTTGGGTGTCCGACATGAAGACCTCGTAAAAAAAATGTTATGTGAACAAAGGTTGCTCTATGAAGCAGAATACATAAAAAATAACTCTTTTTAATGTATGAAGATTCATTTTTTAATTTGTAGTAGAAACTGTACAAAAGTGGTTTTTTTGTGTATGTTTACATCTAATACTGTACAATCTTGAGAGAGTGATTTTTTCTATCTTTATATGCTCGCAATCACAGTTACGCTTTTCTACATATTTCGTCTCTACTCAGAGATAAGCTTTATATTAAAGAAAATATAATCAAAATAATTTTCAGATAGAATACAGAGAGAAAAATACATGGTGATACAGCAATATTAATATTTTACTATACTTTTACCATATAGTATATATAATTCCCAGGAGGAACGTTTATATATTATACTTACGAGCTTACGACAATGATATAAAATAATGCAAATAACGCAAACATAATAATAGCTCAACTAATTAAGTGCATAGTATCCAGTACCAATCGATATAATCATTCCTCCTGGGAAGTATATTAGTATAGTTGACTCTACTATATTTCTGTGCGTGAATACACGAAACTGAGAATTCTTTAAGGAACCAGCCTTTCGCATCTGGTTTACAGGTACTTCTTTTCCGCATTGACTTTTCCGAGAACGCGTGTCTCGAAGTTGTTGTCAGTTAAGCGGTTGTATTTCGGCAGATCCAGCATAGTTGCATAACTGAATAAGCGTTCCACTGGAGCTGACGACGGCAGCGGTGTATTATATTTCATAAAAATCTTGCGGATGATTGGATATTTATGAAGCATCCGCAACTCCCTCTCCGGATCTGCGAGGTACCGTGCAACTTCGACTGTCGCATTCGCGTGGCTCACGGCAACATCCAGATGCTCGTATTGTGTCGGTGTATCGCCGAAATCCCACCTGTCTTTCTCCGTCGTAATGGGTTCGGGATTCGATACAGGTTGACTGAAGTCTGCGGTAACAGTATTAATCACAAGATCATTTACAATCTTCTGTTTATCCTCTGGCATACATCGGAGCCAGCGCATTTTTAATTCTGGGTGGCATACTGCGGCTACAGCTGCAGCTCTGCCTTCTCCCGTGACTTGAAACATTCCTGAAAATCTGCGCTCTAAAGACGCAATGGTCGCTACGACAATCGGCTGGCATATCCTTATGTCGGTGGTGTCTCTTAGCACTATCATTTGTTTCCGGAGTTGGACGAGAGTTGGAAGGAGGTAACCGTAGTGGCAGTAAGTATCGCCTTGCAATAGATCAATCGCGTTTGCGAGATTTTTAGTGCACCGGAGATACTCCTCCATATAACGGAATTCGTGGGAAGAGAACAAATTTGTGGAGGCTATGACGTTGCTGTGATTATTCGGGCCACGCAATAGCTTGTCTTTACATGAAACCAGCTGCTGGAGGGAATCAAATAATGAATTCCAGCGAGTTACGACGGGCCTTTTTAACGCAATACCCAGATAATTCCGTAATTCCTCGCTGGTTTTCGGGGAGCGCAAGCTTCTCCATAAAGCGTTGCACCTCGTCATTACGGTTCCATGTATTGCCGAAAGGTCGGTGTGGCGTGAAATGGCCTTGATGGTATCGGTTGTGGCGATTAAATTGAGTGTATGGCTCGCACATCTCAGGTGCTGAGGTAACTGTATCGCACACTCGTTTCCAAACACCTCGTCCGAATCCTCTTCCTCAAAGGTATCTTCCACAGATTCGTCAACGGAGACGTCTGGTCAGAGTTGTAAATCCCATTAATTCATGAGATATAGTTTACAGTACAATTTGTTTTGTAATTATGATTTCATAATAATAATATGTAGGGATTATAAAATAGAGTGTAAACATTTGAATAGCTGAAAAAAAAAAATTTCGCTTTAATATTGCAAGAAATAGTGGAAAAAATGGAAGAAATAAGTAATGCATTACTTTTTTAATGCATTACTTATTTTTTTCCATTTTTTCAAAAGGATTACCGTGAATTTTTATTGAAAAATAATAATTTTTGCAGCCATTCCAAAGTTTAATCATCGTATTACAATCGCTACATGTTATTATTATAAAATCATAATTATAGAGCTGATCGTATCATCATCATTATTTCTATAAGTATTAGGCATTTACAACTCTGCGTCTGGTAGCCTTTCGCTATCCGGAATGCTGCCTGAGGGTATCTTTGAAAAATTTGACAATTTTTTAAAGTGTCACGGATTTACATACACTGAGAGAAAAAAAATGCGTTAAGTTAATTACAATAAAAAGTCGAATTACTTTAATTTAAAAAAAAAACAGTACAATTAAAGCAATTATCTATTTCATTGAGTCAAATAAATAGATGATTGTCTGCATTTAATGTATATATTTGAATCAACAGAATAATTTAGATGAACCATACGTGGAACCGCTTTTTTAAATGAAGTCGGATTGATTCAATTATGCCTTATTTGACACTAAATAATATAATTAAAATCAATGAAAATAGTACAGTTAAAGCAGAAAAATTAAATTAAGTGGTCGCTCAAAAATAAATCGGATGTATGTTTCATCTGAAAATTCATTCAATTGAAGCCATTGAATGTTAACCAGGTTCAACTTAATATTGTCCACATTAAAACTAATATTGTCAACATTGAAACAAATATTGTTTTGATTCAACGATACATTCCGTTAGGATGGACGATATTATATGAATATGTATGTTGTCTGACGTTTTCATGGGATAGTTCGATTGAATGAATACAATATTTAGGGAAAAAGATTGAATATTTTGTTGGGTCAATAACATTTTTATTTCAAACAAGACAAACCAGTTATCCAATTATAGATGTCTCTTAGTGTAGATGCAAGGAATTAATTGTGACTGTTATTTTTTAAATCGTATATTTATCAAATATTTAAATGAAGTATTACCCACCTAGCAAATTATTGTCTGCTTCGCTAACACCAAACGTTTTAAAAGCCTTTACAAAATTGGAACCATTATCGGTAACCGTAGCTACGAGCTTAGAACCGTCGAGATTAAAAGAACCATGAATCACGGTCAAGGTTCGAGCGATCGCATCATAGGAGTGCGTCCCCGGAAATCGTTTGCACGCAATGGCAGCCGACTTTCTTGCAAACGTCTTTTCATCTATCTGCGTACACAAGACGTGAAAAAGTTAGATATTTTTATTGTTTTCTTAGAAAAAAGAACTCTGTTTCCATGAAAAAGATTTTTTTCGGAATGTTTGAAGTCATAGATCCGACTTTCGGGCGCAAGATGACAAAAAGAACTGCTCGAATTTAATATATTTAATATACTAAACAGACTGGTCGCGCTGCGGGCGTCTCCATTTTTTGGTAGGGGCAGCAGCGCTCTTGTGAAAAAGCTTGTGATTATATTTTTCCACATGGACTACTGTCCATGTGGAACTAAACTACTGTTTAAGTTATATTGTAGCTTTTCTTTTTATAAATCGCTAATACTGGGAATTGCATTTGTGACTCATCAAGCGTTGCGGTAGCGACTCGACGCCAAGTTTATACTTTTTACGGGCGGTATACTCACCCAATGCAGAGTCACCCCGAGAAACCGCCGTTTTTTGCCAGACCACGCATCTGCTGTCGTGCAAAAGTATTGTGTCTTTTGCACAACGATTTTAATTTCCTTCATCTGTTCCTCGACAAAACGATTGATGCGCGTCAGTAGCGTGGGCCGCGACATATGGTCCACAGTAATGCCGTTTTTCTTGATGCTCAGATCTGAAAGATATGTAAAACAGTAGATTGCTATACCTAACAATCATTACTCTCATACACAATAAAAGTTTTACCATCAAATATCTTCCGGAAATACTTATTCTCGACAATGCTGAGTGGTGCCATTGTATCCAGAATATATGCCGTAACATCGGCTTCCCAAACTTCTTGGGAGAAGGTACATGACCACTTCTTGCGACCAATGGATGGTAGTGGTGTCTTGTGGGTTGCGAGGTAATATTTGTATTTTTCAAATTCCTCGGGATGTTGTTTCTGGAAAAATACAGTTTGTTATAATAACAACTCAGCACAGGGAATGACCCTCCCCGACTGTTATTTAATGCACCGAACTTCACTGTGAAAAATATTTGGAAAAGTCATATACTGACTTCGTGTAGGAAATTCAATTAATATACAAAAGAAAATGAACATTCAATGTACGTGTGGTAAAATTGGATTTAACCTATATTAGAAACACGACTTTTTTAACGAATTTAGCAGACTGTCCATTAATTTTAGTATACTGTGCATCAATCAATACGACTTTCACAACGAATTTAGCGGGAATGTATATCAATTGAACGTTAAACTCGTTTAGTCGATTTTCTCTACCAGTATCTATAAAAGAGCCTCCTGTGTATTAATTTTGCCTTAAATATTTTTAACAGTGTTGATATAAATAATTAGCAGGTTATTTATTTTAGTAAGGCACTCACTTTTAAGTGTGTGGTTGAATTTGACATTGTCCGTAGTGAGGCCTTCAACACGTTCGGAGGCTGACAAAAATTGCAGCTTGCCAAAATGACATTGTCAATCGCTGATCCTTCTTTGACGAGAGTGTAATACGTCCCGTCCAGTATAGGCCGTTTCGCACATGCTTGTTCTAATGGAGTGAGTGTAGTTTCTTCTACCTCCTCTATGGCGACTTGGTTCAAACGCCGAACTTCGTCCTCAAGGTCATCATTGACAGAACCGACCGAAAAATTCTACTTTTCAACCCTCAAATAATAGATTCTCATCGTAGTTCTTAATCGACTACAATAAAACATTGCTTCAGTCATTTTTGCTTCCTCATAAAGAAATCTTTGGTATTGATGAAAATTTGTGAAACATCAACATTTTCAATCTACCTTTCACAAAACTGGAGCAAGTAATCCAAAACCTTGCAAATAATGAAAATATGATGCAATGGTATTTGTTACAGCATTTCTTACATTTGTGCAACGTCATTTGTTTTTTGAGATCGTACAATTTTTTAAATTTCTGATGCCCATGATAACCAAAATTCAATTACTTATCACTTCTAAATGGCACGATGGATCGAGCTTTTTAATTACTGCAATTAAGCATTTTCAATTAAACATGAACTCATTCCTCATTATTTTACTTGGTTTTTTCTATCGCAACGATGCAAAGCAGAATCTTTCTTCTTGATTCGTTTGGCTTGTACATTTTTGTTATTAATTAAAAAATCCATGAAATCAAAATGCTTACCCGTTCATTACTGAATTATATCTGTATCATGGGTGAATATTATTATAGTCACATATTTAATTTAGGTATGATATCTGAAGTTTTTCCGAAGTTAATGCGATACCATGGATTTCTTTAATAATTAAAAAATGCATCAAATCAAAATGTTTATATCGTTTGCCAGATGCCACTCAATTAGATTTATCATGGCCGAATATTATATTGTTTATATACTAAATTTGCGCTTGATATCCTAGATGAAATTTTGAAGAAATTAATAGCAATAATGCCAATTTTGTGAAAAATTCCATAAAATATAAATAACTTTAAGTCCGCCAAATTGAATTTGACGGACTTGATCGACCGGAGACTTTATCTTTGACTTCAATACCAAACTATAAAGAAGTATTCAGCATAATAGACTAATTTTTACGGAAGTTAAAGTTACCACGCCCTTTTTTATTCACAGTCTTAAAATCTAAATTTTAGCACACATTTTGTCAACAATTACAACAATTAACTGTTTTTAAATAAAAATGAACATAAAATTAACTGCATGTATTTAGCGAAAAATCGCAAAATTCAATAAGGGATAACTGCTTCACTTCTGTGCCAAATTTGAGTCCAATCGCTTAAGCTGTTACTGAGTAAGAGGCGAATGTACTTCCCAAGCCCAGCACATACACACACGTACAAAGGAAAATGCACCGAGGTACATCTGAGTGCATATACATATATTATATGCGTCATTGCGGGAATTATTGACAAGTGTTTTACCTCACTTCGCCGATTCGGCTGTAACTTCCTAATGTTGACTGTAATGTGAAAGAAGTTGCTCGATTTTTTAAGATTTTTTTGGAGCAGCCTTCAAGGTGTTCTAAGGGTATCAAATTATTGCGAATAATCCATTATTTTCTTAAAATTATTTTTGTACGGTATTAATAATTTCTCAAAAAAATAAGTCAATACGTATTATTACGTAAAAAAGTCCCAACTTAAAAAAAGATACTGTCATTCGGATCCGAAAGTGTAAAAGTGCATAATGCATAAGTAGCGAATTAAAAAAACGGATGCAAAGTAGAACCTTGCACATTGTTTCCTCATTATATTCCGCTGTTTACAAAGCTACCTCTATGAAGAACATTAGTAACCGATTTTGGCTTCCACATAGAGGAAGCTTTGTAAAAAGTAAAATATAATGAGGAAGCAATGGGCAAGGTTCTACTTTGCATCCTTTTTCCATGTCGAAATTGGAATTAGAATTTTTTTGAATATCTCGATATCTATTTAAGCTCATTAGCTAAAAAATCGCGGCTGCTAGAGAACATACAGTGATTTTTTGGAATATTCAATAACTTATAAAAGCTGAACCACTTTACCGATATTCACCAAATTCAATATCTACTACAACTGGATATTAATTTTACCTTGCAGAATGTTTGAGCAGGTGTTGTCAAAGTTAAATGAGACTGGAGCAAAATCAATTTTTTTTTAAATTCAAAATTCTATAAAATCTACACCGCTTTATGGATTTCGTTCAAATTCAAAACCGTCCTTCATTTTTTATTGCTTTATTTGTCAAGAACCCTTCAGTTAATTGTCTGAATAATTGCGGAAGCCTGAGAACATTTAGACTCTTTTCGAAAAATTCAGTCTTATACAATCTGAAATTTTTATTCAATTTTTTGAAAAATGTATACATAGGAAAGGACGTCGGTCCTCTACCAGCATGCTGAATTTTATATTAATTGTTAAAGCCGTTTTCGAAATACAGCAGTTTCAATTTTGCAAGCCTGGTACACACACATACATACATCGGAACAATTTTTCTAAACCACTTTTCTCGACGTTTTAGACCATTTTGAGTGTCCTGGCATAAATAAAGTGAAAATTTCGTTTTCAGGAAAACATAGCTTCCTCTATGAAGAAGCAAAACGAGTAAAAAAAAACATTTTAAATAATACAGAGAATACCATCAAGTAGTACTACTATGTAGCCAATTATGGAAAAAAATCTGATGGGGACAAAAAACGGTAACCAAGTTGGCGGAGAACGCCTCATAAAGGTCATGTCCCAGTCACCACCAGTGCACTAGTAATCGTCAATGTGTGCTTTGACGCCCGCAAAAACTATAGTTGAAGCTCACAACCAGAGATGGGCAATCAAAAGATATTTTTGTAACAAGTTACATATTTATTACAAATTACAATTGTACTTTATTACAAATTACAATTGTTCTTTATTACAAATTACAATTGTACTTTATTACAAATTACAATTGTAATGAAAAAAAAAAATCATTTTGCAAACTACAATTGTGATTCGTAATTTAAAAAACCGAATTACAAATTACAATCGAAATTTTTAACAAAAAAAATAAAGAATTTCTAATTACAATTGTAATTTGTAACAAAAAAATGACGTTACAAATTTAATAATTTTTTTACAAATTACAATGGTACAGATTATGCCCATCTCTGCACATAACTGACGATGACTGGGATATCAACATTAGCGTTCGACGAAGCATCTCTTCCATTATTCCCTCCTCGAGCTTCTTCTAAAAATATTATAAAGAAAACTCACCAATTACGTCATCTGATTGTGCGGATTGGGATGGGAGTTCTTCAGTATCGATGTCTTCTCTTTCGATATGAACGTCGTTTGTTGGTAAACACGGGTATTTCGAGCGTGGCCTTGATAGCCGCGATCGCTTCGTCGGTGGTTCCTCGTCTTCTTTCGACGACATGGCTTGGTTGTAACGACAATGCGGATTACTATTGGATACAATTTAATTATTTGAACTCTATTTCTGCTGTGACTAAAGTAAAGGTTCTTCACAATAAGTAAGACAAGGTAAAAATGGCATTATTAATCACTACGTTATGAATAAAAAATTCAAAAATAATAACGGAGCAGTAAACTGTACACAAATAATTAGTGGAAGTAATTATATAATAACTGACATAGTTACACTAATTGTTAGTTACGGAGCAGTGAATTAGTGTAAATAATTATTAATGTCCAATTTACTTCCCTATCACTGTTTTTGAAACACTTATTCATAACGTAGAAATAAATGATGCTATTTTTGTTTTGTCGTACTCATTCTGAAGAATGTTTACTAATTAATGTAACTAATTATAAGTTATGCCAATTACTAGACTTATTAATAGTTAGCATAATTAAACTGATTATTAGGATAATTTAGATGAAAATATGTTGAATTATTCTTCATAACTCACTAAGGAGTACGTACCTCATTCACGTCCGCTCACTGTGCGTCATTCACTTCACACTGATCGCCGAACAATAGAATAAATGCGGAAAACGGAGCCGCGAGTGCCACTATCGATCATATCTATAGATCTTCAAATTTCGACAAAGGGCCGCGCTCCAGATGATTACCTAGCATCCTACCATATCGGCCGCCGTAACACAGCAACGTTATCTAGTTGAGATAACTTCTTTTATTTTGAAAAGTAGAAATATTGACTATAAAGATAATGTACACTTGGATACCTATCATTTGATAGAGGCCATGAAAAAGTAATAGGTAATGGAGGCTCCGCTCCATTACTCATTAAAAAAGTAATGGATAATAGAGCGGAGCACCATTACTCATTAAAAAAGTAATGGGTAATGGAGCCAAGCTCCATTACTCATTAAAAAATTAATGGGTAATGGAGGCTCCGCTCCATTACTCATTAAAAAAGTAATGGGTAATGGACGCTCCGCTCCATTACTCATTGAAAAACTAATGGGTAATGGAGGCTCTGCTCCATTACTCATTAAAAAAGTTATGGATAATGGAGCCGAGCACCATCACTCATTAAACAAGTAATGGGTAACGGAACCGAGTTCCATTACTTATTTTAAAAATAATGGGTGAAAAATTCGAGAATGCATTTAAAAAAGAATGCATTATTTCCAACTCTGATCGTATCATAGTTTTTATCACTCGCACAGCATTTTATACGAATTCCAAATCCTGCGGAGGTCTCGTACACACCATAAGATTCGAAACTTTTGGAATATGAATAACTGAAATGTAAATCCGACTTGTCAAACAATCGCAGTGCCGACAATAATACCACCAAAACGAAAGAGAGATGTGAAATGAAGGCGCGACCACGGTCTTGCATATACAGGTCTTGAGACTCCGCCGAATTTGCACGATGGCAGGCAGTCGCTTAGGGATATCTATTTTACCTTCTAAAGCTATCACGACACGACGCTTCGATAGAGTAATAATACCCATAATGCAATGCAAATTCTAAATAATAACATAACCACCAACTTGAAATTACAAATTCAACGACTAGCTTCGGTTGTCGTCGAACGTCGAATTTAAGTATTCATAAATAAGTAATAATTTGTTTATTTTGTTATCGTTGTATGCTTTTCTTCTGCTCAAATATTGATTTGAACCTGCCAAGTTAGCTTGGTTATGTAAGGAAGAGAGACAGAGCGACGATGTATTTTTATCTCTGTTTATTACTCTCCCGCAGCGACGTTCGTGGCTAAAAGACGAACAACTATTGGTATCCATAAGCGATCGCCCCCCACCATAGGAATTTCAAGATCTATATGTAAGACCGTGGGCGCAAACATCGCGCGCGCCTCCCCGCGGGTGCGACCCGTCGCTTGAACTCGAATTTAAAAACGTGTTCTTTACAAATTATAGCGAGAAATGTAGATTATAATTAATGTGCGAAATTCACAAATTTCTATTCGTGTAGTTAGTCACTATACCCCAATAAAATCGCAATAAAAACTTCACGCCAGTAACAAATGTGATGAGAAAGTCACGTGTTGCGAATACGCCAGTAGCAACTTTTTTTTTCCTGGTTCACATGCGGGAATTATTAACGTTACAGCGTGTAACTATGATTTTAGCATTACTTCGTACGGGTGTTGTATTGATATACACTTTGAAAAAAATAAGAAAAAAATCATCAACTTCTAGTAAGGTGTAATGAGCATAATGCACGTAACTGTAATTGCCAAAACATGTCTAAAATTTAGCGGTTACCCTATAAACTTCTGTCACTCAGTTTTGATGTGGCATCTGACATTCACCGTTATAGGATTTAAGAATATCAGCGTAAGCTCATTGAGCATATTAAATTGGATGCACATGAAGGTAGATTTATCACGGATTGAATGAAGTGAAATTTACGTCGGAGAGTCAATTATGTTTCTCGCTGTGATGTGGGGAATGGGTCCATATTGACACGTGCAGAATAGATCTCAGGACTGTCTCATCGTTACCCTGCCAATCTGGTCAAATAAGATTAATAAATTACATCTGAGTACGTTACACGTGTCGCGAATTATGTCAGTGTAGATTTACGCGAACTTTCGATCAAAAACCATTTCTTTCTGGATTAAAATGTTTTCAGGTGTCAGATTTTTAAATTTGGGTAATAAATGAAAAATGTTATTGTTTCTAAATTATCCGAATTATATTTTGAGTCAATAGAGTCATTACCAATCACATTTTTAATTTTCTGTATACGATTCAAGTAACATTGGATAAAAATAATTACCCATTGGAAGGGATCAAAGTATACCTTCCAATGGGTCATTTTGTAAGAAGTCAAGTTTTAATCAGTTCAACACGTATAAAACACAGTGACGGATAGTTCTGACAACGAATTCGCACAAAGTAAATTATTTTTTATGCAAGCTCCCGGTATACGATGACTTGTCCATTAAGAAATATTATTTCTTAAAGCTCTTAGGATGCCAACAAAAAATTGGCGAAAAGTTGTGTATTTCGCATACATTTCTCATATCTTTATATATGATAAATATATGACAAATATATGGAAAATATATATAAACGATATAATATGTAGTGTAACGTGGTAAAATTCCGCTCATCTCCGATTCTTAGCGAGACGACAACAACCGGCAAATCCATACCGTTTCGATATACAATTAGGACATAATTCTAGTTCTTTTTATTTCTTTATTATTTATGTACGCCGAGCGATGAGAGTTTTCCGCATCGATATTAACTACGTGAATATGGAAAATCCCGCTACGCTACGACAAAGAGGAATAGTCGATCTCGAGGCGCATTTCTGCGCTAACATTAATCTTCTCTCCCGAATCTGCAACTGAAAGAAGGAAGGGCAACATCCCGAGCAACATCGTCGCATGAAATAACGCATTATCAACTGTCGTTATCCTGCTGCCCTGCAATTATCGAGCGCGCACAGATTTTGGAGTTCGCGCGCCAGTGCGACAAATATTAAATCGCTAATCGTGGTTGCGAGTAGTTGCGAGAGTCAGAGTTGGCCGCCTGATTGTTCCTTGCCCAATTTATGTAAGAGTAGGGATGAGAGGGCTCGTGCTTCCGCGATCGGCACATCTCTAGGCTGTTCCTGTCCGATCGTCGTCCCGCTAAGTCGCGTGTCGAGGGTAACCATGGGGGCTGAGGAGAGAGAGCGGGAGTCGAGGCAAATTCCCGCATCTTCGGCATCGAGGTGAGCCCTTGTCGTTCGGCATTTAGAGTCTTTTGTTTTGTAATTTTGAAATGGTATTTTCCCGTAAATAATTGAATCGGTGGGGACGAAGGTCTCGCGCGTGGAAGAAGTTGGCGATTCTCAATTTGATCGTTGTTGGTGGGTCTCGCGTAACTTACGGTGAGTCGTTGTCCCGCGGATGTTAATCTGTTAAAATAGGGTTTTTGGTTTTGCCGGGAGATAGTATCGGCGGGATCAGTCATTTTAGTGTTAATTGTTTGTGCGCGGGAACGATTTGTGTGTTTTCTTGTTTGAGAGTGATTCGCGTTAATATTTGACACTGGTGAATTGAGTAGCTGGTTTTTGCCGTTGGAGAGGTTGATTGTCGCGAATAAGTGTCATTATTTAATTACTGTCCGAGAGTGAGTTCGTTCCCGCTGCACCGTGCGTGTGTGTGCGTGTGAGAGAGATACGGGTAGATCGCGTCGTTTGGAAAAGTGAGGTGTTGAAACGCGTGATCTATTTTCTTAAAATCTATATGTTATATTGTAAAATCGGAAATATCCCGGTATCGTCCCACGTTGTTTTGGACCTTGTGAATTTGGTGGGCAACCGGCGAAATATCCGATCGC